>JAIGNY010003617.1:0-227500 GCA_020152595.1 Chiridota heheva
AAGAGCATTTCCAGCTTCAAACTCTTTAATGGCAAGAGTGTTGCCGGTTTGATTGAAACGTAAACTTTTGTACATTTGGTTTCGGAGAGCGTCTTCATCAAAGTTTAATGGAAGTGGGGGGATCATTGTGACCCCTTGTTTGATTTGAATCGTTTTGATTTTGTCGGCTGTAAAGAAGAAGGGGTTAGTTTTAGCAGTACCTGTGTACGCACTCTGAGCAACTACCCCTACAAACATACGATTGGGGACAACTTCAAAGAAACTGTCTCTAAAGGGAAATAGTGTCAAACCAGCTTCAATATCTTTTGCAACCGTTTCCATTTGTTGGAAGGGTATAATACAGGGTTTTGTTTTTAATATATTCTCTACAGAGATAGTGTTTTTTCACAACAAGTTCCATTTCCATAATTTCTATAAAAGACTTTTGTGTTTCGACCATGGAGATGGTACAAAATGGAGGGGCGCGTTAAAACGAAAATCAAGTTGAATACCATCTGGAATGAGTTGAGAGGTTTGACAACATCCTAGAGGAATGTGGGCCAAAAATTCATGGACTTTTGCCTCTTTCCAGTCTTTACTAATGGCCCTACGCTCCTTTGCTATAAATACAGTGGGGGAGGCTGCTGTAGGTGCCGTTTCTGTAGTAAGGGGGTCCGTCAATTCACTTAACCCCTCTTTGACAAACCATGGATCCAACAACCCACCCTCAGGAGATGCTGGGAACGTATAGGAGCTGTTGTTGCTGCTAGTGCTAGTAGGAGCAGCGGTATAGTCTTCCATAGTGTTAAAATCATGTGAAAAGTACCACCCAGCCAACCCTCCGTACGTATCTAAATATTGCGTATCATAGGATAACAATGTTTGAATATATGCTTGATAAGCATAATTCTGTAACGTAGATGTTACCACTGTACCATTCATTTTCACTTCAACCTCTGACCATAGCGACTGTGCAATCAAATTGATAGGGATAGGATGAGCGTTTACATTTGGCGTCATTTTTTCAGGTAAGCCTGTTCCATTAATTTTAACAATACGCAGTTTAACTCTGAAATATGTTTCAGCAAGGTTAATATACACACCGCGTGGCTCAGCAGGTACCAGGAATTTTATTGACTGTGTCGTGTGGTTTAACTGTGTTGTTGGTTCATAGGCCACTTGCTCCTGTTTGTAAAAAGAATTCTGAGGCTCGTAAGTTCCAAAATAGTCAAGCATAGAAGTGCTTGCTGGAAGAATATAGTCCTTTTTCTTTAAATAGGGCTCATCCCCATCTAGGTTAAAATTGGCAAACGCCATGTTTTTCTTCTTCTATGCCTTTGTTAGCAACGAAACAACACGGGATGATGTGATTTCCACAAACTCATCAAATTCCATATACATATAAGTGGTGTATACTTTGGTGGTGGCTTTGCTACAACGTACCGATAGAGTTACACTTCCTTTTCCTGCAGAATAAATCCCAGAACCAGCCGATGCGTCTGGTGTGAGGTCCCAGCCAAAAATGGTGTATCCACTGGTCCATGCATGCATCTTTATGCTGTTTGAATCATTGGTATGGTTTAGGCCACAGGTACTCATAAATTGGTGGTATGCTTCCGTGATCCTCAGGTCGTCTGCATCAAAGTTGGTCTTCAGTCCATGCAAGGGGTACATAGTCCCATCAACGTTAAGAGTCAAGTCTGTAATATCCAAATGTTCAAAATAAAAGGGATCCTTTTCATCGTCCGACTCGGCAGCATTATCAACAAACCAGACAAACATTCGGTTGGGCAATGTGTCTGTCAGATGTTTGGTTACTGTGAAATTTACACTGCCTTTGCCAATAATGTCTGTCACAATATAGCCCCGTTTGAACGGGTATCTCAATGGTTGTGATAGCCACAATTTTTCAATGTTTGTTGCAGCTGTAGGGTACAGGGTTACTCTATCTGCCTCAATCACAGCCTCTTCAATTTCAATTTGAAAGTTTTTTGCTTTGGTCGTACCATCCCCTACAAGCATGTAAAATTTCGGGTTGGCTCGCTGAAGTCGTATGGTCACTTCAATGCCACTGGGGATTAGTTTGTTTTGACGAAACAAATCACAGGCAATGGGGCCGTGTAGATCAAATGTCTGTGCTGTGCCCCCCGTAGCTTGGATAACATCGTTACGTTCTTTGTAGCCTACTTTGAACGCACTGGATGCATAATATTGTGCCATTTCGCCATTTGTCAACACGTCTTGGTGGTAGAATCCTTGTGCCTGGAGACGTGTCGCCTTCACCTCAAAACCATACGAGGTAAGTGTTTCATGGTAGGCCTTGTATGCGTAATTGTTATCCCCCCTAGTAATGGTAGTACTGTTGAGTTTGACTTCAACATTTTTGAAGAGTGCAGAGTGCAAAAGATTCACCGTAGTCACTTTATTAGCGGATGCAAGTGCTGATGAATCTATGTTGACGACTTTAGCTCTTAGACGTAAATTGATAGTAGTAGGATCAAGATAACTCACACCATCTCCTTTTAAAATAAATGATAAATTAGTGGTCCTAGTTTTTTCTCGTTTGAGCTAGGGTGGATAATATCTTTTGTCCGGTATTTAATATCCATTTGTACCGGTACTTTGGAAAAATAATTAAGTTCAGTTTTATTCACTTGGAAAGCCTTCATTATGAATAGACGTTGTCCTCAGCCGCAATGTTTTGCAAATAAATCGTTAATCATAGCGTTTGCCTTTTTAGCTGCATTTTGTTTAGTAGAAGTTTTTGTTTTGGCGGCGGGCTTTTTTTTCTTTGTTGCGGCCTTCTTCTTTGGAGCTGCTTTCTTCTTTGCTGCCCCTCCCCCTTGTGCTCGTTTGATTGATTTCAAGAGTTCTGCTTTTGCTTGTGCAACAATGGTGGCTTTCTCTTTTGCAGATATACGTTTTATAGTAGACTTGACACCTTTCCCTGCTGCAATATCAGCTAATGTTTCCGCACCAATTTTAGCTCCTCTGCTAAGGGCAGCTTTTGCCAAACCTGGTGCCCTTGCCTTTGCAATGGCAACACCTGATTTTATAGCAGGCATTAACATACGTGCCAGAGAACCGAATAGTCCTCCAACACCACCCCTCTGGTAAGGAGATCCTACATAGACAACATCCATTTAAAATCTACTTTTTTAAAAGACGGAGAGCAGCTTTCGTCTGAACAATAAAGTAAAAGTGTTCATTGCTGTAGGGTTGTCGCTATTTATAAATTGAACAGGATACCCAATACCGTCAAAAATGGAAATGCTCATCACAGAGATACTTGTACCCGTAACGCCCCGCCACTCTATAACACTGGGGTTGTAATTAACAGATTTTGCCAAGTCTGTATGCATAAGAAGTTGTACCTCTTGGTCGCCTACAAAGGACGGGTCGATAATGTTAGAGTACACATATATGTGACGTAGTCGTGGAGGTTCCCAAGGAAAATTTGCATTTTTAGAATTATCTTTTTCAACTACGACTGTTTTTGCATAAAACCCCAAAACCTGACAGATCCTCCCTGTAAATATTATTCTTTTAGCTTTACGGGCACCTGCTGTACTGTTGAGGGTTATTTTAATCTTACCTCCACCAGATAAAGGTTTGGATAATGCCAAGTTAGCAGGTGGATCTACTAGAAAATCCCCATTTAACCAAATATCTGTAAAGTTACTCATGGTTTCAAAATCAAAGCGTTTGAAAGTATATGTCGGACGGTTGCGGCATCCCCTACATCTACTGAGGTTACAGAACTGTTGTCTGGGCCATATGGGGAAAAACTATTATGGAAAATGGCAGAATGCACCCCTACCTCCCATTGCTCGTTACCTAGTTCTTTTGTTTCATATAATTGCTGTTTAAAGTTATTCATTTCGTTTGCAAAGTACGGCGACTCTGCTGACGATACAATCCATGTAAAGTTACTAGACATCTCTCCTCCTCTTATAAAATACCCTTCTTTTTAAATAACAAATCAAATACTGTTACACCCCTGCAAAAAAAGCGTTGGCACCACTTTGTGTCTTAACAACAAATGATAAACGTTGTATGTAATTAAAAAGGACATCAATAAACCGAACTCTTTGAGCCTTGTATTCAACAGCTTCAAACTGAGTGTCCACCCCTACAATGGCTAGGAACTGATCAGTACCCCCGTTAAAAAATGATTTACCAACAATGTTTGATTCAAGTCGTAAAAAATTTAAGTGGTAGTTCTTTGTCACTGTACTATATGCTGTAAAGATTATCTCCCATGCGTTGGTTACAACAATACGAGTTCTGTGCACATTTCTTGCCTCGAACCCGTACGCCTGTGCTAATTTACCAGTGAATATAACCCTTTTTATATCTGCTGAAAACACACTATTCTGTATAGCTTTTCCTAACATAGTGTAGCGTTTAGTTGTATCGTCGTAAGTTATTTTAAACAGTTCTTTAAATGTAGCAGAGTTTGTGTCTCGTGTGTCTATCCATGTCATTTGCGTCAAGGCCGTTTGCCCCAGATCTCGTACAGGTAAAAGTTGAAATGCAACCGTATTGGACTCTGATCTAGCGGTAGATCTAGGTGTGTAAGATATTAGAACCTCAAATGTACTATCTTCATAGATATCATGCGTCAATTGATGTGGGAAATGTGCCACTGTTACCCCCACCTCCCATTGAGCTCGGGGATCTAGCATAAATGGTACCGGTGCCTCTACAGTGAATTCAGCTGTAGAATTGTCAGGGTGTTTGGCCATACTAGCATTGCTAGGTATAACCCATACAAAAGGTTCGGTACGTAACATTTTAGACCACGTCAGTTTGTTTTATCCAAGTATTAAAGTTATTATTGTATCCTTTCCACTTTACAAACATCTGTTTGTTTTTACCTTTCCCTTTTGTTTTAAGTACAGTTTCGATTTCAAAGACTGACGGCTTTTTAACCTTTTGTAATTGTTCCGTGTAAAATCCCCCCTCTATTATTTCGTCATCCAAGTCTACCAAATTAAACGTAGGGGGGTCATGTGTGTTAACACTTGCAATTTTAAATATTTCTGTCGACCAGTTATGATAATACCCCTTATCAAATATTTTCTTTTCAATGCTAACCCTGACATAATCACCTACAGCAAATTTTGGTTTCTGTGCATCACTACTCTTGTCTTTACCATACAATGTTTTCCATACTTTCGTCTGGTTAAATTCAGTCACGTCAGAAGGTTTCATATGAATACTAGAATGTACACGGTTGTTATAACCATTTTCAATATCATGAATAATATTATACCATACAGGTTGATTTGTGTATGTAAAGTACTTCCAAATAATACTCTTAATTGTACGGTTGAGGCGTTCAACCATACTGGCCTTCAATTCAGAGTGAGTCGAAAAATGAGTTATGCCCTTGTCTTTAAACAATTTTTTCATAGTTGCATTATAAAATTCTGTCCCCTTATCAGTCTGTAACAACCTGGGTGTTTGTTCGGCACGGTTGAAAATTAATTCAAATGCTTTATGCACGTCTACAGCTGATTTAGATTTTATTGGTTCCAACCATGCCATTCTAGAAAATAAATCTATTACAACTAAAATATAACTAAAACCCCTTATTTTGTTTTTGCACCAACTGCATGTCGGCCAAATCAGCCTGCCATTGTTCAAATGAACCATATACTTTTACTTTGCGTCTTTTAAATTTTTTCTTTGCAGGCTTATGTAACGAGTATGTCTTCTGTTCCTGTAGCCATTTGATGCCTTTGCTTTCTGAGTTGGGTTCGCTTTGAGGAACTGGTCCTTTCCGACGAAGCCTTCTGGTGATGAAGGTTTGTACCAGCGTTGCAAAACGTCCTTTTCTTTTTCCATCAATCTCGTCTTTTATAACCAATGTCCCACCACAACAAGCACAGTTACATTTAATTCGATTTAATAAGTCTGTAAAGTTGGGTATGAGTCCAGCCATTACAAATTTAACCATACCATCTCTTTTTCCGCTGCTTCTTTAGCGTCTTCGTAGTTTTCGTCTTCGTCCTCCTCGTCAGCATCTATAGTATCTGGTACTATATCAGAAAAATCAGCCTTTCTGATCTGTTCTTCCAATTCTTCAAATGATTTCTGTTTATATCGGTTTACCTTTTCCCTGAATATTTTATTTTTTGATAAGCGTTATGGGAGCGTTTGCTTGAGCTAGCAAAATAGCAAACTGATCACTACCAGCCGATTCTAGCTTTTATTAGGGGTGATAGCTTCCAAAATTAAATCGGTCAAATTAGATCCCTTTATCACTTTTCCTTGGTTATTCAAAAGCTGCATTCCTTGGAATTTATCATTTACACCCTCCCACACTGATTCCATTAAACGCGGCATCTACGTTTCGTTTTGTACTTAGAGCCTTATCCATAGAGGGGGTGAAAGGTTGGTGGTTGGTGCCGCAGGAGGTGGCATAGCAACCAGGGCACTTTGCTGTTGAATAGCAACTAGGTCAGGGTTAACTACCTTCTGGGCTGCTACGAGAGCCGATAATCGGG
Organism: Chiridota heheva; assembly: GCA_020152595.1. NCBI lineage: Eukaryota > Metazoa > Echinodermata > Holothuroidea > Apodida > Chiridotidae > Chiridota > Chiridota heheva. The sequence goes on from JAIGNY010003617.1 coordinate 6,495, forward strand.
AAATTTTAATATCTGCAGGTATATCAGAATTTAACAAGTCTTTAATCTCCTCCTCCAAGCTATTAAACCGTCTAATGTCCAACGGTTGCACAGGCTTGTTGACACTCATCTGCATCCATTGGTCATATGGGACGACCACGGATCGCTTCATTGTACAGTTTTCGGTTTTGTTTGGTTTAAACGTTTGGTTTTGGCCTGCCGAATTCGAAAAAAGGTATCTTTTTCTACAAAAGGTTTAATTGTATCCAGGACAGGCTTTAGAATTTTACTATAAAAACTACCACCAATCTGCCCCTTTTTATACGCTTTGACAAACATGTTCTTCTTCTTCACAGCAGCAACTCTCTTTGTAACTAATGTTTTTGCTAAACCAGGACACTCTTTTAAAATAGACGCTAAATGTGGTTTCAAGTTTGAAAACTTATCATTCTTTAATACATTCATTATACACTCCCCAAACACATTAAATAGTGCTGGGTTTGCATTCTTTAAAACAATTTCATTTTCATGTTGCGGCATACCTTTGGACAACAACTCTAATTCTTTATAACATTTCTTAACGTTGCAAAAACAATCAGCCATGGTATAATATCCTATTGCTAAATATATTCGTAGATAATCGAAACTTGTTATCACCTTTGTAATCTATAAACAAGTAACCATACTTAGTAGAGGTTGCTTGCTTATATGCATCTAAAAAAATTTGCTGTGCTTTCGGATCAGCTACATTCATTTGCCTATTTATTATGGTTATACTCGACTGATCCGCTGTAAGTTTAAATAATGACAAATATGATGCATTGATACGTATATCCCTGTTTCCTTTGAAAAACAAATTCTGTACAAGCAATATCACGCTACAATTGGCATGGTGACTACCCTTTGTAAAAAAGTCGGACATAGTTTTATTTTGAGTTGTATTTTGCATCTCTGACATAAGGTCGTCTACGATTATAACATCATGTTGTAAAGAGTTCTCTTTTGATACTTTTAAGTTTGCAATAACGTCTGGGGGTGGGAAGCCTTCTATAAATGTAATACCCTCTAGTGTATTAAACAACTCTTGCCAAATCCCATAAAACCATATAACTCTTTGTGGTGGCTGTTTCCAAACTTCTGGTGTGGTTAAAGCCGTAACTAAATGTTGCGTCTTGCCTGACCCACTGGGACCTGCGATAATCCAAGTAAATGGAGTTTCAAAAACCTCTTGGGGTGCATAAACTAACCCTGCTACCTCCATGATGCTTATGGCGATATTTGAGAGTCTACAATAAATTCAACTGATTTATATTTCTTTTTTGCCTGTGTTTTCTTTTTGCTAAGACACATCCTACGTTTTGGAACCGACACGGGTGTAGTAGGAGCCACAATGGGTGAAGGGGGTGAGGATGACGAACTAATGGGAGACAAATTCAAATTCAACAGATGTGGTCTTTTCTTTGGTGTTTTTGGCGAACTATACGACAGGTAAGATTCGTCTGAGGTTGGTTCGTAAGACGGTGTTTTAGGGTTACCCCACGTAGCAGGAATGTACGGCAGTGTCTGTTCTGCAGCCACACTTTCATCTGCAATGTCATTATCTAGGTCATCTTCGAATACGTTTCCAAGGATGACACACAGGCTGAAAACACGGGAGAAGTTGGTAAAGGTGTTTCTGGTGCATCAAGGTCACTTGATGGTGGTGTAGTAGTTGGTGGTGGTGGTTGTGAGACGGTGGTTGGGAAGGTGGGTGGGGTGAATTGGGTGGAGACGTAGGTTTAGCCATTGTTGCTACTCTTAGCTTGACATACCCCATGGGACAGTATTAAATGTCTTTAGCAATTTTCTCTTAGTATACACTGCCCTGTATGATTTGAAGGCTACTTTAGAAATGATTTGGGTAGGGCCTGTTCTTGTGATTTTAGATTCATAGGTCACCTGTACGTCTTTGGTTCTATCCTCATAATCCTCCCCTCCCTTCATTAATCTATCTACCTGTTTCGCAACTGTATCGTAATTTATAAGACTGCTAACAGTATGGTTCATGGTAATTCCACGTACTTTACAATCTCTAAACACTTCTCCTTTGGAATTCATACCTTTGTAGGCGTAGTTTTTTGGCCCAGCCGAAACAAAATGGGTAATATGTGAGCCTTCCCCATGACATTCTAGCTCGTCCGTCATGTCCCCCAAAAAAGGGCCAAGGGGTATTTCAAACGTGTCAGTGTCTTTCTTTAGGTAAAAAATACTGTCCGTGTCATAGTATACCACTCTTGTCTTTAACTTATCTAAATATCCATACAATTTCAATCTGGCCTGAGCTGTTGTAAATGCTGCAATAAATATATTTGTATGCCCTGCACCTTGTGTCCATTCTTCTTTCTCTACAAACTGAAGCATTGCTGTGGAGTCATCTACAAAATTAACACCTTTTACAATCTTTGACTCATCTCCCATAATTTTATAAAATGCAGCAGACGTGGAAACAAATTCTGTCGGCAAACCATGTCTCTGAGCAAATTTCCCCCAAAAGGAATTGAGGGAAATCTTTCCTAGTGCTCTCTTTCCTTCATTACGTTTCATATGCTCAAAAGTCAAAGTTACATTCTCCCTCTGTTTATACTTCTTTATAAAACATCTCTTGGCATGACCAACATTAGTCGGCTCAAATACTTCTTTTGGCCATCCACTTGCTTCTACTTTGATTTTTTGCATAGCACAAATAAATGGTGCCAATAGCCCTGCGTCCCCATCCCTCCCCATTTGTGATGATTCCTTAAAGTGTAATACCTCATAAATGTGTACCAGTTTGTAACCCTGTTTTATAGCTTCTTGAATTTCAAGATGTACCCAGGTGCCTGTCAGAGCACGCTCTTTGTCGCTGTGTTGACATATTTGACTTCTATCATGTACCATGGCACATGACAAACATAACGGAAACATCAATTTACCATCTATCCTCACTGGGAGGACAGGATGATATAATTCCCTAGGGGGAATGATCTGACATAATACAATGCCAAATAACGTAGAGAAATCCTGAACCTGAACATTATACAACAATTCAGGGTGTTTAATTGGAAACACACCTGTTTTGTTCACCCATGGATAAAGCGAACACACATCTATATAATGTATAGTCTCCCCCTCTTTACATTCTACTTTAAGTCTTGATGCATTTGTACGTCCACCATAAAACGATTCCCTAGCATTGATCGGGGCTATTGTTGGATATTTTGCATCGAACTTTTTAAACCTGGGTGTCTCTGCAAATTTATCCCATTCGTGCTCCCAAATAATTTTTACTGTGCCCATTTAATTCGAGATCGTTAATTTTTCTCATTGTCTCGGCATATTCCTGTTTCATGGTTCTTACTCCAAATGGAGAAGTTATGTCACGTTGCACATAACAAGTAGGACAACCATGAAACGCACATCCCAAAAATTCATACACTATGCATTCCTCTTCCTTATCTTCGGGACCCGAAGCAGCTGCACACCCGTCCACGTAATGCCCTCTAATTCTAACTTCACCTCGGCCGTGTTTGCCCCTTTGATAGTTATACCATCTACATGTGCACAAAATTTTAGCCATTTACGGGCCTTTAGGGATTGTGTTCTTTTTCCAGTCAGACCGAAATCAGACACATGTGCTATAGATCCTGGGGTCATAAACTTTGAACGAAAAATCCTCATTATGGCAGAAGCTATAGTGATTGAAGAAGCAAAAGGATTCTCTCCGAATTGGATTTCAAAATCTTTCATAAAGGTTAAGCACCCTGCAGAGAGTAACTGCACATCTGATATACAATATTCTAAGAGCTCCCTTTGAAAATCAAATACATTTCCGATTTGTCTAGGGTACCATTGTAAGAATTCTGCCTCTTCTTTACAGACATTTGGTCTGGTTGGTACAATTCCTTTGCAGGCCATGGCCCTACATAATTCATGTCGAGCGCACTATTCATCAGATAAGGGAAAAACCCTTTCTTCAAATCTTTCAATCCGAAAGTTTTGGCGAAACTAGCCAAAGGCATTGGCAGGAAGTTCAAGGAATCAATAAATCTATATTTGTGGTTTCCTTGAGCAAACCCCTTACTAACTGAAATTATACTAAATACTTTGTTTCCGTTCATTATGACTTTAAACTTTTCACCTCGACGGGTAAGCTCTTGCAATATGAATGAACCATCATATCCTTTCAGATTGTGTGCGACGTACGTCACATTGGTCATGGTTAACACTTTATCTATAAATTTACTTAGAGTTTCCTCCCCGTGATAATAGAAAAATTGTGCATGTCCTCCCTGCTTACAATTTCGGGCAGTTAACATATTCAAAGGTACCTCCTTACAACGTGGACAAACAACATGTGCGCATACTAGATTAGGCACATGTTGGTACGATTCCGTCTTTACATTTGAGTAACGAACTTTCAAAATCAAAAAAACAAAATAGTTGTGAAGATTTTTTCACTTTTACCTTTTGAACTAAAACATTTGTGTGCACTGGTTACATTTTCTTTACAGGAATTGCAAAACCTCAAGAACCACACACGTGTTTACCCCTTCCTATAGTTACAAAACATTCTGGGCATCCTTTACATGTGTCACATGTAGGTTTCTGTTTTACACTGATGAATTTCATTTCTTTTTATGATTCTCATAACAGTCATCTGACGGAATTTTCTGTAACAACTTACACACTTGATCCACGTATCCATACTAGCTTTGGACGTTAAACATGTGACTCGGCAATCTACAATATTTACATGCATGTTTACAAATGTGAAACTTCAAATCGTGTAATACTTTGCAGCACAAAAAGCAGAAAGAACTACATCTCAAAAAATTTGGGATTCTCTGACCAACCAGCACATCAAAATGTGTACCGTCATAAAATAGACACACTTTCTTTTCCCGTGGTATCTCTGCCTTAAACAAAACAAAATCAAATGTAGTATTCTGGAAAATGAACAATTGAGTCGTATGCTCTTCTTCTAGATACCTTCCCCATTTAATAAATTGGGTAAAATCACCCTTCTCAACATCTATGTCATACTTTGAATCTATATTGTTATTCATTTCCAAATATAGTTCAATCTCTTTCTGGGCACTATTTTTAGTCTTGTACCTTCTCCATTCTGAGTAAATTTGATTCTTTTTTACTGCTGTTAAGATAGCTCTAGCTAGGCAATTTCCAACAGTACGGTCAATATTAATATAATTTAACTCAGTTATATTAAACCGTTTGTTAATTGCCACAACCTTGGGGCCCCCTTTCCCATAGGCATTTCGATTTCAACTATTTCTACTGTAATATCGTCACGATCGAGAACCCTTTCTTTGACTGGGCTACCTGTTCAATAGCCGCAAGAATTCTTTCCACATTCAATTGTGAAACACGACTAAAGGGGATATAAATGGGGTATTCTAGTGATGCACCAATAATACTCATACTAACCTTATTTTGGGGGGGTCTTACCAAACAAAGTGGCTATAAGTGCCGTAAAAAGAATATGGAAACCATCAAAAGCATCACCTAGCTTCTTTTGCAATTCTACAACTACAGACATATTAATAGTAATCTCTAAGGTTCTCTTGTGAGATTTATATTTCAAGTATCTAACATTTGATATCTCTCGCATATTAAATATATCATTTTCATTATTACTAGTCACCTGAGGGGTGGCACCTCCTGTTTGTGATGGTTCTTCTGATTCTTCGTAATCGATTTGTGAGAATTCTGGTTGCACAAAAGAGACATCTGGGTCTTCGTCAGCCATCTCTGCAATTTCTTTTTTTAGAGGCTCTCCAGCTAGGTGCCATTTCTCCAACAAATTAAGTTTCAAAGTGTCAACTTCTTCTTCATCCATCATAACAATACTCGATGATGTATCACATGAACTGGTTAAAATAGATTCTCCATCTTCTAAAAAACGTCCAGACTCCCATTCTTCACTGGCTTCAATATCCCCCTCCTCTAGAGTCCAATTCATAAAATCGACGACATTGGGTTCCACCTTCAGATCCATATGAGTTGGTTTACATTCATCATCAGTATCTATCTGAGGGGGTTCCGTTATATCCCCCGACGTGTCCATCTCACTATCTGTGATTGTTAAACCAAGAACTCCATCTTCTCCCTTGATTTCACCGTATACTTTATTATGGGGCATAATAGAATTACCCGAACTACTGCTACTGCTGGTACTGCTAGTACTAAGGTTAATAGATTTCCAGTTATGGTTAGAAACAATATCTGTAACATTACACGAAACATTATCTGCAACAGAAGGCAATGAACTGTCCAGCCCTGCATCTTTCAGGGTAAAAACTTTTTCTTCGCCTTCTTCCTCCTCAAAAATATCAGCCACTGACCAAATGTCACCTACTTCCATTTCGTTATCTTCAAATTTATCACCTTCTTCTGAGGAGAATGAATAGTTTACAAGTGGTTTACAGTTATTTTTCACTTCCATTTGAGAAAAGTTAACAAAATCTTTAGATACTTTGTACATGGTTGGTAATTGTCTAATAGTTTTATTTGTTCTTCTATTTGTCCAGCCTTTGGTACTGAACTCCCAACCAGTCTTTTGCAATTCAACTTGTCGCCAAGCCATGGTGAATTTTGTTTGACTGACTGGTTGGAAATGAAAAATTAAGGTGGGTCTCCTCTTTATATACTTTCACGACGGTCATAGTTCAACCCCGTCTCATCTAATGTAATTGCAGTTCAAATTTCCCCCCTTTTTTCAAAAAATACGAGCCATTATTTTAACGGTTACCCACCAGAAGCCTTCCCACTGATGCACATATTAATATAGGTTGTATGAAAGTAAAAAATCAGGAAGTCAGTCAAAACTGAAAGTAACATACTGTGTGAGATATAAAAGAAAAAAGCACAAGTCCAAAGTCGAGACTCATCCATCATTGAGTTAACACTTAAGAAGGGAAAAACCCAGAATATTTACAGAGTTATTGCTCGATTTCACGTGAAGAATATTCACATTTTCGTTAAATGGGTTTTCCCCATTAACGTCATATCCCTTAACCATTAACGTCAAGCCCGACCGTACCGCACAAAAAGTGCGGTCGGGCTTACGTTAATATTCTTCTAGTGTTATTTGAATTTGAGTGAAATCAGTAGAAAATTAACAGAAAATCATGAAAACAGTAAAATGGATAACCCCAAAATTTTGATGTTCTGATGGCTTTTCTCAGACAAAAAGTGCCTGATTTTGCAGTGGAAAATTTGGGTTAGCTGTAATAAATATTACAACAGAAAGGAATGTCATCAAGGCAATTTCAACAAAACTACATATAATTTCTTTTGACATGTTTTGGACATTTCTATTATTAAAAATGTTAAGACCAAGAGAAAAGGATTTTTTTTTTTAACCTATTATAGTAATGAACCAAAAAATGTATTTATACTGACAGGTAGCAACAACATGACCTTATTAATAAAAAATATTTATGCAAAACATGAAAATGACTTCCATCACAATTTGTTTAAAATTGACTATTTTACAGCTTTTAAAAGATTTTTTAGCCAATATGCAAATATTGTAGTCTTTTAATCTGATGGTTGTGAATTTGAGGGAAGAAATATCGGAGGAAAAAAACAAAACATTTTTAGGTGTATTCCCATTAAAGCAAAAAACTTGTTAATATATAGAATATATGAGTTATGACTGGTATTGTCAGTATTTAATGCTATATGAATCAATTGTCAACAGAATGTATGTACCTGTTACTTACTATCACTTTAGGGTCATTCCATGTCAATTCAAGAAGAGAAAATGTAACCCGTCTCAGATTTGCTTGAAATTTGGCATATATGCTAGGATATATAGAACACCCCTAAAATTGTAGCTCTATTGCTCATTTCGTTTTTGAGATATTGACATGTACATCTTGGCTATATTTAACCACATTTTCTGCCAACGGCAGAAATTTTTATTATCCGACCAACACAAATTCCCAGATAATTTCTTTTCTATACACCACATCATTCTAAAAATTGGCACTAGGCTTTTTCTGGAAGATGGGAATTTAAAGATGGCAATTATAATGCTCCCAGGCAAGTCTTTACCTTGAATATTTCAAAAGAAAAAAATTCTGACAATTTGTTTTGTGTGTGTGAAATGGTTCACTTTCAATGGCCTGTTACCAAAAAGGTATTTATTGTATACGCCTGAAACTTTGCAAATTGTAATTATACTACAAGGCTATTCTCTGTACCAAAAATGGCAATTTAAAAAAAAAAAAAAAAAAAATTTTTTTTTTCATTTTAGAACATTTTCAATCTCACCAGTCAAATTGTTGGAAATAGCCATTATTGTGATTTTGTGGATTTTAAGGTATAGCTTCTTAGCCATGTGTAATAATACTACAACCTAAGATATGGAGTCACAAATTACAGAGCTGTAGGTTGGATATTTAATTTAAGATATCTCAGGTACTTCACCTTGTCTTGAGCAATGAGGATAGAATTTAAGTGTTCTAGATTCATTATTCCAAACAAATATGCCAAATTTCAAGCAAGTTTGAGATGGTGGGTTACATGACCCCCATTGAATTGACCTTAAGAGTTTTTGAAAGTTCATTATACCCCAAAATAAAATAAAGTGACAGAAGACGGCAATTAATTACAATTGGAATCAATGATCCTTTTAGTCATGTGTTGCATTCAATGCTTATCAAGATTTCTTACCAGATGAGAACCTTCAAGGTTATAAAACCTTTTCTGAACCACCGAAAAGTGTTCGGTCTCCCCCAGCGCTTTGGCAATTGAATCGTGATCCACATAGTTGCACAGAATAATTAGTGTGAAGTTAAGTAGGCCGGCGTTGAGGCCCACAACTTTGTGGGCCAACAATTTTGTGTCATTTGGATGCCATCTCTGAAACGAATAAAAGGCATGAATAGAAAATATATTATTAAATTAACAAATTACAGATAACTTCCAACCAATTCTATCTATATTGAGATTCAACATTAGGCTGAGACTTGGTTCATATCTGTTATATCCTCTATTAGTCATTTACATGTAAAATAATGCATATAAATGCACATCAAAAAATCATCATGAGTTTTAAGTTGAAAATGTTGAAATATATCAAATAACAATGCTTTTCTTTTATCCCTTATGCAGTGTCATGTCCACATACCATTTGTAATTTTCTTAATTTTGTTTAGGTCAAGATTCACATACCCGCAATATTTTTCAGGCAAAGATGTAAAATAATGCATATAAATGCACATCAAAAAATCCATGAGTTTTAAGTTGAAAATGTTTGGCCAAATAACAAAAAACACAAAAAAATTGTTTAAAGATTCACAATAGCAAAAAGAAATTACCCCGGTCAATTTTTTTAGGTGAAGATTCACAATAGAAAGAAGAAAAAAAATCAGTCAGTATACCATTTTGTTATTCCCGGTTATCTTTTTGTATGATACAATGAAATCTGTTTAAAATAGTATAACTTACCCACTATTTTTCAGTTCAACACTGATTTGACATGAATGATTTATATTTGATGCATTTCTGCTGTTTAGATTGTGTGAATCCATCTGCTATAGTTTTTAGATGAAGATTTACCTCACTTAAGGTACACCCAAAATCATTGCATGGAGGGTACTGCTGAAAAATGCATTTAAATTTAACTTTCCAACACACTAGATAAAGTATAAATGGTACAGATATCAGGTGTTAATCAGTTAGCTAATTTGCATAATTAGCTCATAAATTAATTACATTTAAAAAATGACATGAAGAGAGCTATCTTAAAATTCAAATAACCAGTAGTGTAATCAAATCCTATTCAACTTTGGAACATAACAAGACATTGTTAGCAAATATTTGCTATGAGAGGATTTTTCCAATTTGTACATATTAGTGATCACATGACCAACATTTCAGCAAAATAACTATTATCTCAAATATTCAAAAAGTAAATAAGTTATTACAAAAAGCTCTCATAGGAGGTTTTAAGTATGTGCCAAATATGAAGCAAAACAGATGTTCCTATCTTGAGGCATTTAAATTTATGCACATGTAATTAGCATTTTAAGGAATTTGTGTCTAAAAATAGGACATTTGAAATTACACATGACGGAAGAAAATTTCTTCAAAAAGTTGGTGAATCTGTTTGTGTTTGTTTACTTTAGGTCCTAAAATGCTCCAGGTGCATAGGAAATACCCTCTTCCTTCTGTTTTTTGCCTTCTTTCCTCATTTTGTTCACTTTATCATGTTTGCGTTTCTTCTTGGCCTGTTCCTCTGAAAATTTGATCGAGCGCTTAACGCGCTTTTTGTCACAAGAGTCATGATACTCCTTCGTGAAACTGCCTGCTGGTATGCTCAGAGCCTTCATCACTGTTCCCTGCTGCAGCTTTTATTCCATTGGAGAACAGCAGGTGTCACTAGTGGCTCTCTGCACCATTTTAGGGCCTACGCTCTTTTCTTTAGGGCATCTTTGCCACAAAATGTTGTTAAAGGCCTCGTTTTGATTTTGGGTGAGGCCTGGGAGACATCTGCGCAAAAGACTACGATTGGAAAGCCTTTCATATATATACTGGTTTTATGTGCTTTAAAAATTGAATGGAAGTCGTTCCCCCTCCTCATACGTACTGCACCAATCAAAATCTGGGCAAAACTGATGTTGCGCATCAACATTATCGTGGTAAATATTGTGGTAAAGGCCTGCCGTGATTTCACGCTGCATATTATCGATCGTTTCCTCTACCACTTTTTCATCTTTCTCATCAGAAACGTATCTCAAGATTGCATTTCTATAATAGTCCCCCAACTTTGTTATCATCGATTGCTCAACCCTTTTTGCCCCACTTTTACTTCTTTGTTTTTATCCCGTACATTTTTCAGGTTCGTAAACATTCTCTTGTGAACGTGGTTCACACAGTCAATTTTTTCATAAAGGACGTATTAAAATACACTTAAAAATTAAGACTGTATAGAAGTCACACTATGCAAGCACCCTGCATAGGTGTAAACATGGAGAAAATATATTGTTTTCGATTTATATTAAGGACCTATAAGCATACAAATTAACACACTATTAGAATACACTTAAAAATTAAGACTAATTTCACCTTTACCGCTATCTATGTATAGAAGTCACACTATGCAAGCACCGTGTGCCAGATCATGGGTGTATACATGGAGAAAATATATTGTTTTCGTTTTATGTTATGGACCTTAAGCATACAAACATACTATTAAAATCCATAAGGATTAACATCAAACTGGCGGTCACATACTGTACGAGATAGTTGTGAGTACATTTTTCTTTCCTTTAAACTGTCATATCTTTTCAACAGAATGAGATATCAACATAGTTTCTTCACCATATTATATTTTTCTTCATCATATATGTCTAGATATCCACGGGACTTTTCCTTTAATCCTTAAACTTGTAGCCTATATGATTAGCTTTTTGAGTGGAAGAATCAGGGGGGTTATATGCAAAGTTTTTGAGCTTTTGGAGTCTTGTTTTTACTGCAATCATCATGCTAAGATTATCCCATCTCTCAAAACGTCCTCTGCTGTTGATGATACGATGTCGTCTGTGCATACGATAGTAGTACTGGATGCGAACACCAGGTGTCCGATGCGAACATCGGCTACGCCGATGTTCGCATCGATGACACCCGGTGTTCGCATCCCGGAGCATTCTGGGCTTTGGTTGGGTTTAAGCCTGCCGCCTTGTATACCCCCTCACGTCCAAGGAGCTACTCCCGCTGGTCGTCCGGAAAAATGCTTTATATAGGGGCTGACCCAGGGCTAGGGTCTGTGCGAACAACGGTAACATGGAGAGCCAATAGAAAAGGGTCTGTGCGAACAACGGTAACATGGAGGAGAGGCCAATAGAAAAGGGTCTGTGCGAACAACGGTAACATGGAGAGCCATTAGAAAACATACATTGTTGCGCATGCGCAGAATTGCTATGTACAAGGTACGATTGCTCCATAAAAAAATTCAAGGTCACGTGACTTGGTCGATTAAGTTTATCGAATGAAGTTATCGAAAATTTGAAATTTAACTTTATATTTTATTTATACCAGCAACTTACAAGAGAATATTACAAATACAAATATAAATAAAACAAAGGAGTTCATAATTTTTTTTTTAAAGTTGATTTTTCTCTCAAGTTCTTTTGCCTCCAAGAATATCTGGTCCAAATCAGTGGCCAAATGCCATAAGTCGTCTTCTTCAAAGTCACCCTCTTCGTAAATCACTTGAAGTCTATTTCTTACGAAATGAGACTTTGCAGCAATGTAGGACATCCTTGATCAAGCAAGTCGTTTGAATTTTTCTAGAAGTTAATTTTGTGACAATTTGTTCGAACATTTTATTTTCATAATGGAGAAAAGCTATTACTTTTCAACTGACTGTAAGTTATTTTTTGATTTATCTTTTCCTTAGAATTTTTCAAACATGGCAGTGGATTTTTGGTGCACATCGCACAAGCCATCCTTGCAACAGTTATGCGATGGTCTGCAATCTAGGGTGAGGTTTAAACCATTCCCTCTGTAGAACCGCTTTTCTTTTTCACTCCAAATAAGTTGCCCCTCAAATACTCTCCCATAATGATCAAAGAGACTCCCGCAGCCACATTCATAGGTGCTCCCTTTGCCGATAAACCTTTTTTGTTTGAGCGTGAGCACCCTTGGAAGTTCATCACTCCAATTTTGCTCTCCCCAAGAAGTCATAATGAGTTCTTCCAAATAGCCACACTGTTTCGTTGATTCTGTAACCTCCCTAACAGCACAATGTTTACGTTTATCCTCCTCCGTCTTAACCTTAGGATCAGACAAAAGATATCTGAAGTGATCCAAATGACTTTGGAGTTTGATATCCTCAAAGTCATAAATCTGATACAGATTTTTGAGCACCCTCATGAACATGCTACCTACCATCTTGCACCCTCCCTTGCATTGTAAGCCGCCTAATCCCTACTTTAGCACGACGAGTACTTACAAGATGATCAACCATTGCAATTGCTACACAGTTTGATGCCGCACACATTAATTGAAAAGCCCCCAATAAGCTATAGAATTTTCCCAATATACGTTCTACAATCTCCTTATTTTCTTTTTTGTCATAAGGTTCGCTTAGGCCCCTCCAGAATTCCTTATAACCCATCCCGCAAACCATGTCACAGAGGAAATGTTTGATGGTGCCTCCCCAGGCAAGTCTTCACGGTGGGGATCATCCATTTCTTTGGGTTGTGCCTTTACAGCCTTTTGCTTGATGGTACTATTCTCATAATCTGAGATGTCTGTTTATAACAGCTATCGCGTCCATATTGCGGTTACAAACAGCTTGAATCAAAGCAAGAACATAGAAAAAGAAATCGTCTATCTTTAACGGTTGCCCAGTCTCATTGGCAACTTCCCATTCATTCAACCCTGTTTGTTCCCCTAAATTCAATCCTAATTCTAACAGCAAATCGTCTGTGAAATTAGTATGCGTGATGATAAAAGGCAGTCTATTACATGGGTCTTCCAACACATTCAAATGTACCAAACGCCTAAGAATTGTGCGACATCTTTGATAGTTTTGTAAAGTTTCAAATCTTAGCTTACTTGCAAGGGCATCCAATGCGTGTAAGTACTCGGTTGTTGAAAAGCCTAATTCTGTGACAGCGTCTTTCAACTCGCCAAAGAAACTATCCTTAGTTATCGGAAATTTTTCTTCTCTCTCAAACAACTCGTAAATGCAATTGCCGATTTTTTCTGTTGCTTCAGCAGTGCAACCAACTGATGAGAAAAGCAATTAAAAAGAAAAATCGATAATTATACATGTTATTATTATTATTATTATTATTATTATTATTATTATTATTACTATTATTATTATAATTATTATAACTTCTGCTTTTTTTATATTTTCTACCAATCTAGCGATTCTGTGGGGGGCACAAATCGAACTCTGTTCAAGTTTATGTCAAGCTGTTCTGCAAGGAAATTCAAAGCCGTACCCTCAAAAATTTTTAAGAACTCGGGTCTTGTAAGCCGGAAACCAGTGTTTAAAGAATCTATAAAACAACAATGAAAACGGCCTTTGTACTTTGCTTTCGAAACGATAGACATGATTTTACAACCGATCACTGTAGGTGTGAAAGGTACATTTCTATTGCACAATTCACGAAGTATAAAGGCCCCATCATACATTCTAAAATTGTGGGCTATGTATGTGCAACCGAACAAGTAATTTAAATGCAAAATGTAATTCATAACTTGTGAAACACAGTTTGGACCTCTGAAAGTTATGCATCGAAAATGCATACATGAGGATATGCAAGTCTGCCTATCTCTAGGGACTGACTTATCATCAACACAAAATGAACAAACAAGCACTAAAATACAAAAATGGGGGACATGTTCCATAACACCGTTACTATCGGGTACGCTGATGTAAGATTCAAAGTCATAGAATCCATATAGAATTTGGGCCTCTTCGGTTTTCCGGTCCTTTGCTAGCCAGTTTGGATAATTTAGTTTGACAGGTGTTATGAAACAATGATGCTTAATAGGTCTCGTTGTACCGCATGAACTGCACCATGTTATAGGTTCACAACTGTGCTTCCTGCGAGGGGACAATGTCTTGTTACACAGAGGACAACCTTTGATCCTTGAACAGACTGAAGCAATTTCTATCCCCTTGCCTGAATAAACACCTGTTGTTTGTGATTGTCATAGCACGATTGGGAAGATAACTTCTGCTTTTTTTATATTTTCTACCAATCTAGCGATTCTGTGGGGGGCACAAATCGAACTCTGTTCAATTTTATGTCAAGCTGTTCTGCAAGGAAATTCAAAGCCGTACCCTCAAAATTTTTTAAGAACTCGGGTCTTGTAAGCCGGAAACCAGTGTTTAAAGAATCTATAAAACAACAATGAAAACGGCCTTTGTACTTTGCTTTCGAAACGATAGACATGATTTTACAACCGATCACTGTAGGTGTGAAAGGTACATTTCTATTGCACAATTCACGAAGTATAAAGGCCCCATCATACATTCTAAAATTGTGGGCTATGTATGTGCAACCGAACAAGTAATTTAAATGCAAAATGTAATTCATAACTTGTGAAACACAGTTTGGACCTCTGAAAGTTATGCATCGAAAATGCATACATGAGGATATGCAAGTCTGCCTATCTCTAGGGACTGACTTATCATCAACACAAAATGAACAAACAAGCACTAAAATACAAAAATGGGGGACATGTTCCATAACACCGTTACTATCGGGTACGCTGATGTAAGATTCAAAGTCATAGAATCCATATAGAATTTGGGCCTCTTCGGTTTTCCGGTCCTTTGCTAGCCAGTTTGGATAATTTAGTTTGACAGGTGTTATGAAACAATGATGCTTAATAGGTCTCGTTGTACCGCATGAACTGCACCATGTTATAGGTTCACAACTGTGCTTCCTGCGAGGGGACAATGTCTTGTTACACAGAGGACAACCTTTGATCCTTGAACAGACTGAAGCAATTTCTATCCCCTTGCCTGAATAAACACCTGTTGTTTGTGATTGTCATAGCACGATTGGGAAGCAAAAATACGATTACAATCAAGGCATGTTGTAGATTCTACCTCCATACAATTTCCTGCTGGAGATTTACATTTAAAGCATTTCTGCGCACAAACATGCGCATTGGCAGAATATATTTTACTTCCGCAAGCAAAACAAAAATTTCTATAACCTAAGAAAGTTGGAACTTTTCTCAAAAGGTCAAAGTGTTCATTGTGCAAGTACAACGAGACGTATTTCACAACTGAGTGTGAGCAATCACCCTTATATAGAATAGGGTCATTCATATCGGAAACAAATACATAAAAACAATATTCATCATAAAATAAACTTTGTACCTTAATTAAACAGTCAAGAGACTTGTCTGTTTTACAAATATTTAATTGTTCTGCAAGTGCGTCAATTAAGGGGGACAGTTGATTATTAGTGGGTTGTACAAACTTTTGATTCTTGGTGTTTAAATTCTTATCTGATTTGTATTTGTGGTAATAATCTGTAAGTTTTATTCCAACGACACAAGCTCTTAAGAGGCAATCTCCATGCGAACCATCTATGCGAATTGAATTATGCGGTGTCATTTGGATTCTACTACAAGACCTTTTACCCTGACCAAAAGTGGTTTGATAATGTTGTAATGTGATAGAAAAATCTTTGTCGAGGGCAAATTTGGCCACCGATTGCATTACTTTTGCAACTCTTTCAGTAAACTCTTTCCACGGTCATCTGGTCTACCCTAACAAAATTTAAGTATATGGATGTATGTAATTCTGGGTGATCTAAAATGATAGAAACTCTGTCGGAGGGTCTAAAGTTTTGTAACAATACATCTAACAACATTCGTATTAATAAAAACACAGCATTAAACATATTGCCACTGTCAGATACAAAACGTGGTAACAAAACCTGGTTTACAAAAACATTATAAATATATGAAGACATGTTAAATTTAAAAACTCTTACTTCATTTGTTTTGTGGAGTTTCAGCAATGGTTTGTCTGCCAGTGGATTCACTGGTTGATGACTTCCAGACCCCTGGTTTCTGAGTCGGAACGAAAACCTTTTTCTTCTTCTCTTTGGGTGGCGCCATAGTGGTGGAAGGAGACTGTTGCAGCTCCGCCTGTTTGTAGACCTTCAGGTATTGCTGGCATCTGATTTGCCGTGAATGCGACCTGGTTGTAAAATCGTAACAGCAGGTTCTAATGGAATTGGTGGCCGCTCAATAGCTGTACTTGGAATATCTGGTGGAACCGAAGAAGTACTTGGATGGTCGGGTGGGTCCAAGGGGGTGCCTGCTCCAAAGCAATTGCCTGGTGATGGTGGCTGATTTGCCGTGATGCGACCTGGTTGTAAAATCGTAACAGCAGGTTCTAATGGAATTGGTGGCCGCTTAATAGATGTACTTGGAATATCTGGTTGAACCGAAGAAGTACTTGGATGGTCGGGTGGGTCCAAGGGGGTGCCTGCTCCAAAGCAATTGCCTGGTGATGGTGGCTGATTTGCCGTGATTCGACCTGGTTGTAAAATCGTAACAGCAGGTTCTAATGGAATTGGTGGCCGCTTAATAGATGTACTTGGAATATCTGGTTGAACCGAAGAAGTACTTGGATGGTCGGGTGGGTCCAAGGGGGTGCCTGCTCCAAAGCAATTGCCTGGTGATGGTGGAGGATTAATAAAATCTTCAACAAACTCACCAAGTTGATTCGGTATATGAACGACTGTGACATTTTGTTCTCTCAGACTATCCTCAAAAGCTTTTTCTCAGAAAAATAATACTTGACGAGTTTTCTTGGTCATTAATTTGGTAAATTTTCTATATTTGAAAGGTTTTTGGCAGCTTGGGCGGCGACGGTCTTCCAGATGTTACGCCACCCGAGATTGAGTGTCCACAGTTCACTGATGGATCTGTCTCTGCTGCAGGTAATATAACATTTTCAACATCTAGGCTTAAAGCTGTTTCTGATTCTGCTTCCGCAAATGCCTGTTCGGCTTCTTCGGCTGAAAATTCTTCAAAGCCTAGGTCTTCCCAGTTTAATTCTAAACTGTTCCAATCAGATAAAATGTTTTCTAATTCAAGAATTACCTTCAGATCTGCCCTTTCTCTTCCTTGGTGTATCCATTTTTTTTCTTCTCGAAAAATGAAGAACTAGAAAAAATTGACAACTTTTATGATGAATACGAAAAATCAAAGATCGGCTTCTTGGCTGAAAATTCTTCAAAGCCTTGGTCTTCCCAGTTTAATTCTAAACTGTTCCAATCAGGTATAATGTTTTCTAATTCAAGAATTACCTTCAGATCTGCCCTTTCTCTTCCTTGGTGTATCCAAAAAAATTCTCAAAAAATAAACAACTAGAAAATATTGACAACTTTCATGATAAATACAAAAATCAAAGCTCTCATAAACTACACAGCTGTTCAGTCTGCTGCAGAATGCTTCCTTCTGTAGAAAATACCCCTTTTATACCTTTCTGGGTGTAAACAAAAGTAATGGAAAATTTTACACACAATAAAAATATTACCCATGACCTGTGCATGGTGACAGTGTTAACATCGGTAGGCGGTAAAAATTCGACAAAAAGCATATTACTTTATTTACTCACATGACTTGATTATTTCCTTTTGTTCAAACAAACGGAAAAACGGAAAAATTTACCGCCTACAAATGACCTCTACTTGACAATTGTGCGAACAACGGTTAGCGCCAATATGACTTGATTATTTCCTTTTGGTCAAACAAACGTAGTAACGGAAAAATTTATCGCCTACAAATGACCTCTACTTGACAATTGTGTATTTTTTATGACTTGATTATTTCCTTTTGGTCAAACAAACGTGGTAACGGAAAAATTTACCGCCTACAAATGACCTCTACTTGACAATTGTGTTTTTTTCTTTTTAGTGTCCTACATTGCTGCTTGACAATTGTTTTTTCTTTTTAATGTCCTACATTGCTGCAAAGTCTCATTTCGTAAGAAATAGACTTCAAGTGATTTAAAACAGCTAAGCAACCCAGTCGTCAAGAAGGCACAAAATTTACAAAATGATATATAGATATATATATAAAATTCACTGCATTAGTCCGTCAAGCATTCCTTCCTTTTGGGCTGTAAAGTTCAAGGGCACACAGTCTGGGGCGGCATCATACATCTCCGTTGGCAGACATCAGAGCTAGGTAATAATGGTGGAAACTTCCAAAAAGTTGGCCGTGACAAGAACAGAAAGGGTGAACAGTGCAAACACTTAAAAGGAAACGCATGTCGGTAAAGAATGTTCAATCAAGACGCACCATGGCTAATTGCTTGCGATGAATCAAACCGTTGAGGGGTGGTCCGCACTTCCCACAGCATTAAGTTTATGGCGGTGTTAGACCATCACATAGGAAAGCAATTACAAATCCGGGATCAGCAACTGGTTACAACAGGTATCATCCTCAGTTAAAAACTGTTTTATAAACCAAATGACATTTGATAATCACCAAATGACTATGTAATCACTTTACATTTGGCCACTTCTGACAAAAAATTGTCAGGATGGAGGCTAGGGTGGGGAGCTACATGGAATATTACACTTTAATAGCAAAAAAAGCGAACACAAATTAAATTCAAAACTTTAAATCATGTTTTTTAACTCAAAATCACAAACAGATGCAACTTTACTTAACAGAATTATAACCAAGTGAACATTACAGTATTACAAAACTAAGTGAAAAACTAAGGGAGAAAGTGAGGAATTAGCTGGTCAGTGAAGGATAGGTCAACCAAAAGTATGTTTCTTCGAATAGTGAGTAAGCATATTGTAAGAGGTATCATTATGATCCATATAAGGAATAAAATAGGCGAATTAGGAGATAATTTGAGTAATCACTGAATAATGCTGCCAGGATATAAGCTTAAATAACTGTTTGGTTAAAGGAGACATAAAGAGAAAAAAAGATGGGTCGTGAGGGGGAAAAATATCTCTTACACTACATCTTCCGCAGTAGCAATATCCTCTCTCCATCACCACTCTGTACTTCGATAGCCAACCTCACTTTGGCTTGAGCCATCATTTCCATATCCACATCAACGCCAAGGCACTTTACATTTAGTCTGTGTGCAGCTATAACTCCAGTTCCTTGCAAGACAAATCAGAAGAAAAAAATTGTGAATAACATTTTATAATGAATTGATTGTGATGTTTTCAGCAATTTTCCCTTTTTGTTGTATTTATTTTGTTCTTCAAGGTTACACTCTCATGTAGTGAATTCATTAGAATCAAAGAATTTTTTTTTTATAAACATGCACTTAATTAGCTATATTTTGGAATAAAATCTACACTGATTGCATATCACATGACGAATACCTTATGCTTTTGCATGCCTTACTTACACTATGCAATCTTTTTTAATATTTTTAATATAATTACTTTGATACCTGAGTCTTACATGGTGCTATTTTATAAGCCAAGTAAGTTTACTTTTTCCTTCATCATTGGATTTATTTTTTATGTAATATAACCAATAGTTTATACTCTCATAAAGTTAATTTTGAGTCAAAATAGTTTTGATATTTTATAAACATGCACTAAATTATCTAAATTTTTGATAAAATCTCACTGGTTGCATATCACATGATGAATGTCTTATGCTTTTGTGCTTCCTTCGAATTTTTCTATATAATTTACTTTGATGTGCAATGGTGCAATATCATTTTCCAAGTAGGTTTACTTGTTCTTTTCTTTGTCAAGACCTTAAAAGAATCCTCGAATTAATTTTTAATTTCATGTGACAGATTAAGATATAAACTAGGTATCAAAAGAACAAGTCAAAATCATCATCTTTCTATATGGCTGTTTCAAGTCCGCACATGGAAGCAGTCATTTTATCTAGAGTTGTCTTAAAAACTTGGGTCGAATGACATTTTCTACACACCATGGACAAACATACCAATGTATTTCTTTTTTAATATCTCAAGTTTTCTTTCTTATTTTTTTATCAAACTTGTGTTAGCGTTTCTGGTAATATCATGAGGATAACAAAATTTCCTTCATCTCTTAAATACTTTCTATATAACACCTTTGAGATATTGTAAAGAAAACATCACTTCCTCCCTATTCTAAATCAAATGGCTAATCCTTATAAACAAAATACAATTTTTCTATAAATTGCAAAAAGTGAATGAAAAAGTTCAAGCATTTTACATTTTACATATTGATGCAAGTAACTTAAACCAATTACATTTTTTTTTTCAAATTAAAGAAAGTGAAATTGAAACTGGTATGCATCTAATAAACAAAATTTAAAAGAATAATTTAAATCCCAACCCTAACATTCATTACCTGTCTGCAACATGCATGCAGCATGGCTCTCATTCAATTAATCAATCCAGATCAGATGCAGACAATCCACTCCAACTTTTCAGGCCATCCATCCACCTGGCACGAGGGTGGCTCGCATTGTGCTTTTCATTATGTATGTGTACAGTGACACTGGTTTTGGTGCATGCTCTATCTGCCTTCCACCCTTGTTCTTGTACCCATCATCTTGCAAGAAATTAAATTCGACCGTGTCCCATCGTGCCATTTAAATTGGCGAGTGTGTGATCCCCGCATGACAATTATGAAACTACTCACACTGCAAACGAGAAACTGATGAAAAGGAAAATTATAAATGATATAAGAATTGATTATCAGTACTAAAGATTGAAGACTAGTGTTATTTGAATTTGAGTGAAATCAGTAGAAAATTAACAGAAAATCATGAAAACAGTAAAATGGATAACCCCAAAATTTTGATGTTCTGATGGCTTTTCTCAGACAAAAAGTGCCTGATTTTGCAGTGGAAAATTTGGGTTAGCTGTAATAAATATTACAACAGAAAGGAATGTCATCAAGGCAATTTCAACAAAACTACATATAATTTCTTTTGACATGTTTTGGACATTTCTATTATTAAAAATGTTAAGACCAAGAGAAAAGGAAAATTTGTTTTTTAACCTATTTATAATAATGAACCAAAAAATGTATTTATACTGACAGGTAGCAACAAGATGACCTTATTAATAAAAAATATTTATGCAAAACATGAAAATGACTTCCATCACAATTTGTTTAAAATTGACTATTTTACAGCTTTTAAAAGATTTTTTAGCCAATATGCAAATATTGTAGTCTTTTTTTCTGATGGTTGTGAATTTGAGGGAAGAAATATCGGAGGAAAAAAACAAAACATTTTTCGGTGTATTCCTATTAAAGCAAAAAACTTGTTAATATATAGAATATATGAGTTATGACTGGTATTGTCAGTATTTAATGCTATATGAATCAATTGTCAACAGAATGTATGTACCTGTTACTTACTATCACTTTAGGGTCATTCCATGTCAATTCAAGAACAGAAAAGAGAAAATGTAACCCGTCTCAGATTTGCTTGAAATTTGGCATATATGCTAGGATATATAGAACACCCCTAAAATTGTAGCTCTATTGCTCATTTCGTTTTTGAGATATTGACATGTACATCTTGGCTATATTTAACCACATTTTCTGCCAACAGCAGAAATTTTTATTATCCGACCAACACAAATTCCCAGATAATTTCTTTTCTATACACCACATCATTCTAAAAATTGGCACTAGGCTTTTTTTGGAAGATGGGAATTTAAAAATGGCAATTATAATGCTCCCAGGGCAAGTCTTTACCTTGAATATTTCAGAAGAAATAAATTCTGACAATTTGTTTTTTGTGTGTAAAATGGTTTACTTTCAATGGCCTGTTACCAAAAAGGTATTTAATGTATACGCCTGAAACTTTGCAAATTGTAATTATACTACAAGGACATTCTCTGTACCAAAAATGGCAATGGTTTTTTGTTTTTGTTATTTTTCATTTTAGAACCTTTTCAATCTCACCAGTCAAATTGTTGGAAATAGCCATTATTGTGATTTTGTGGATTTTAAGGTATAGCTTCTTAGCCATGTGTAATAACACTAATAATACTACAACCTAAGATATGGAGTAACAATATTACAAATTACAGAGCTGTAGGTTGGATATTTAATTTAAGATATCTCAGGTACTTCACCTTGTCTTGAGCAATGAGGATAGAATTTAAGTGTTCTAGATTCATTATTCCAAACAAATATGCCAAATTTCAAGCAAGTTTGAGATGGTGGGTTACATGACCCCCATTGAATTGACCTTAAGAGTTTTTGAAAGTTCATCATACCCCAAAATAAAATAAAGTGACAGAAGAAGGCAATTAATTACAATTGGAATCAATGATCCTTTTAGTCATGTGTTGCATTCAATGCTTATCAAGATTTCTTACCAGATGAGAACCTTCAAGGTTATAAAACCTTTTCTGAACCACCGAAAAGTGTTCGGTCCCCCCAGCGCTTTGGCAATTGAATCGTGATCCACATAGTTGCACAGAATAATTAGTGTAAAGTTCAGTAGGCCGGCGTTGAGGCCCACAACTTTGTGGGCCAACAATTTTGTGTCATTTGGATGCCATCTCTGGAACGAATGAAAGGCATGAATAGAAAATATATTATTAAATTAACAAATTATAGATAACTTCCAACCAATTCTATCTATATTGAGATTCAACATTAGGCTGAGACTTGGTTCATATCTGTTATATCCTCTATTAGGCATTTACCTGTAAAATAATGCATATAAATGCACATCAAAAAATCATCATGAGTTTTAAGTTGAAAATGTTGAAATATGTCAAATAACAATGCTTTTCCTTTATCCCTTATGCAGTGTCATGTCCACATACCATTTGTCATTTTCTTAATTTTGTTTAGGTCAAGATTCACATACCCGCAATATTTTTCAGGCAAAGATTCGCCTTGGCCAAAAAACACAAAAAAATTGGTAAAGATTCACAATAGCAAAAAAATTACCCCGGTCAATTTTTTTAGGTGAAGATTCACAATACAAAGAAGAAAAAAAATCAGTCAGTATACCATTTTGCTATTCCCGGTTATCTTTTTGTATGATACAATAAAATCTGTTTAAAATAGTATAACTTACCCACTTATTATTTTTCAGTTCAACGCTGATTTGACATGAATGATTTATATTTGATGCATTTCTGCCGTTTAGATTGTGTGAATCCATCTGCTATAGTTTTTAGATGAAGATTTATCCACTTAAGGTACACCCAAAATCATTGCATGGAGGGTACTGCTGAAAAATGCATTTAAATTTAACTTTCCAACACACTAGATAAAGTATAAATGGTACAGATATCAGGTGTTAATCAGTTAGCTAATTTGCATAATTAGCTCATAAATTAATTACATTTTAAAAATGACATGAAGAGAGCTATCTTAAAATTCAAATAACTAGTAGTGTAATCAAATCCTATTAAACTTTGGAACATAACAAGACATTGTTAGCAAATATTTGCTATGAGAGGATTTTTCCAATTTTTGCATATTAGTGGTCACATGACCAACATTCCAGCAAAATAACTATTAATCTCAAATATTCAAAAAGTAAATAAGTTATTACAAAAAGCTCTCATAGGAGGTTTTAAGTATGTGCCAAATATGAAGCAAAACAGATGTTCCTATCTTGAGGCATTTAAATTTATGCACATGTAATTAGCATTTTAAGGAATTTGTGTCTAAAAATAGGACATTTGAAATTACACATGACGGGAGAAAATTTCTTCAAAAAGTTGGTGAATCTGTTTGTGTTGTTTACTTTAGGTCCTAAAATGCTCCAGGTGCATAGGAAATACTTTCTGTTTTTTGTCTTTTTTCCTCATTTTGTTCACTTTATCATGTTTGCGTTTCTTCTTGGCCTGTTCCTCTGAAAATTTGATCGAGCGCTTAATGCGCTTTTTGTCACAAGAGTCATGATACTCCTTCGTGAAACTGCCTGCTGGTATGCTCAGAGCCTTCATCACTGTTCCCTGCTGCAGCTTTTATTCCATTGGAGAACAGCAGGTGTCACTAGTGGCTCTCTGCACCATTTTAGGGTCTACGCTTTTTTCTTTAGGGCATCTTTGCCACAAAATGTTAAAGGCCTCGTTTTGATTTTGGGTGAGGCCTGGGAGACATCTGCGCAAAAAACTACGATTGGAAAGCCTTTCATATATATACTGGTTTTATGTGCTTTAAAAATTGAATGGAAGTTGTTCCCCCTCCTCATATGTACTGCACCAATCAAAATCTGGGCAAAATTGATGTTGCGCATCAACATTATCGTGGTAAATATTGTGGTAAAGGCCTGCCGTGATTTCACGCTGCATATTATCGATCGTTTCCTCTACCACTTTTTCATCTTTCTCATCAGAAACGTATCTCAAGATTGCATTTCTATAATAGTCCCCCAACTTCGTTATCATCGATTGCTCAACCCTTTTTGCCCCACTTTTACTTCTTTGTTTTTATCCCGTACATTTTTCAGGTTCGTAAACATTCTCTTGTAAACGTGGTTCACACAGTCAATCTTTTCAAAAATGACGTATTAAAATACACTTAAAAATTAAGACTGTATAGAAGTCACACTATGCAAGCACCCTGCATAGGTGTAAACATGGAGAAAATATATTGTTTTCGATTTATGTTAAGGACCTATAAGCATACAAATTAACACACTATTAGAATACACTTAAAAATTAAGACTAATTTCACCTTCACCGCTATCTATGTATAGAAGTCACACTATGCAAGCACGGTGTGCCAGATCATGGGTGTATACATGGAGAAAATATATTGTTTTCGTTTTATGTTATGGACCTTAAGCATACAAACGTACTATTAAAATCCATAAGGATTAACATCAAACTGGCGGTCACTTACTGTACGAGATAGTTGTGAGTACATTTTTCTTTTCTTTAAACTGTCATATCTTTTAAACAGAATGAGATATCAACATAGTTTCTTCACCATATTATATATTTTTCTTCATTATATATGTCTAGATATCCACGAGACTTTTCCTTTAATCCTTAAACTTGTAGCCTATATGATTAGCTTTTTGAGTGGAAGAATCAGGGGGGTTATATGCAAAGTTTTTGAGCTATTGGAGTCTTGTTTTTACTGCAATCATCATGCTAAGATTATCCCATCTCTCAAAACGTTCTCTGCTGTTGATGATACGATGTCGTCTGTGCAGACGATAGTAGTACTGGATGCGAACACCTGGTGTCCGATGCGAACATCGGCTACGCCGATGTTCCCATCGATGACACCCGGTGTTCGCATCCCGGAGCATTCTGGGCTTTGGTTAGGTTTAAGCCTGCCGCCTTGTATACCCCCTCACGTCCAAGGAGCTACTCCCGCTGGTCGTCCGGAAAAATGCTTTATATAGGGGCTAAGCCAGGGCTAGGGTCTGTGCGAACAATGGTAACATGGAGAGCCAATAGAAAAGGGTCTGTGCGAACAACGGTAACATGGAGAGCCAATAGAAAACGTACATTGTTGCGCATGCGCAGAATTGCTATGTACAAGGTACAATTGCTCCATAAAAAATTTCAAGGTCAATGACTTGATCGATTAAGTTTATCGAATGAAGTTATCGAAAATTTGAAATTTAACTTGATATTTTATTTATACCAGCCACTTACAAGAGAATATTACAAATACAAATATAAATAAAACAAAGGAGTTCATAAAAAAAAAAATTAAAGTTGATTTTTCTCTCAAGTTCTTTTGCCTCCAAGAATATCTGGTCCAAATCAGTGACCAAATGCCATAAGTCGTCTTCTTCAAAGTCACCCTCTTCGTAAATCACTTGAAGTCTATTTCTTCCGAAATGAGACTTTGCAGCAATGTAGGACATTAAAAAGAAAAAAAAAAAACACAATTGTCAAGCAGCAATGTAGGACACTAAAAAAATAAAACACAATTGTCAAGTAGAGGTCATTTGTAGGCGGTAAATTTTTCTGTTACTACGTTTGTTTGACCAAAAAGAAATAATCAAGTCATAAAAAAAACACAATTGTCAAGTAGAGTTCATTTGTAGGCGGTAAATTTTTCCGTTACTACGTTTGTTTGACCAAAAAATAATCAAGTCAGAAAAGCCTAATTCTGTGACAGCGTCTTTCAACTCGCCAAAGAAACTATCCTTAGTTATCGGAAATTTTTCTTCTCTCTCAAACAACTCATAAATGCAATTGTCGATTTTTTTCTGTTGCTTCAGCAGTGCAACCAACTGATGAGGAGAAAAGCAATTAAAAAGAAAAATCGATATTTATACATGTTATTATTATTATTATTATAATTATTATAACTTCTGCTTTTTTATATTTTCTACCAATCTAGCGATTCTGTGGGGGGCACAAATCGAACTCTGTTCAAGTTTATGTCAAGCTGTCCTGCAAGGAAATTCAAAGTCGTACCCTTAAAATTTTTCAAGAACTCAGGTCTTGTAAGCCGGAAACCAGTAGTACATGGATTCAGACCCCCTTTGTAATCAAACCACCATGTTCTTATGTCGCACCTTACATTCCCCTCGTAATTGAGAATTCTAACAATAGTACCCTCTGAGCCAATGTTAAAACCTTGTGTTTTAACATCTGTAGCACATTCGATAGGCTCCCGGAATGGATCTTCTGTGTCAATGACTTGCTGCAAGTGTTGACTAAAATGATCTAACAAGACTTCTCTCAAAGAAACTATTTTTTCAAATAGATCCTTTGAAAGGCTAAACACAAAATTTGCTTTGGTATCCCCTTTCTTTCCATATTTCTTCTTTTGCATACTGCAAAAGTAGACCCTACCCCCCAGAACATATACCCCTGTACGGTCGCTTATATTATACCCTGGTGGCTTAAAGTCAGCTGCCACATCAACCTCTCCTTTGCCTATGATTGACTTGCGCATTTCGTTTATATTCCTCCTCAGCTGATCAGCCTCAAACACCTCCATCGACACTTGCGAGGGCTGGAACATTTCTACCCGTTGTTGCTGCCCAGGTGAGAGGGTTGCCCCATGAATTGATGCCGACGAACTTGCTGCCGCTGGGTGCCTTTGGCATTGGACCGTCTGCCCCTGCTGCTGTTGCTGATGCTGCTGCTGATTCTGAGCCAATGGCTGTTGCAGAACCTGGTGCCTTTGGCGTTGGACCGTCTGCCCCTGCTGCTGATGCTGCTGCTGATTCTGAGCCAATGGCTGTTGCAGAACCTGAAGTTGCTGGACCTGCTGTTGATTGTTCGGGAGATTTATCGGTGACTGAATTGTCGCCAGTTCAGGAATGTGAGTATCTTCCAACTGTTCCATTTGTGCAAACAATGTTTCAAAATCTTGTGATTGTTCAATCTAATCAGACTGAGATTGAACTGCCATATATTGAGAGTTATTATCTGGTGGTGCTGCTACATATTGAGAGTTATTAGTGTTATTAATAGGCAGTGGTGATGTCACTCCAATTGATGACACCACACCAACCGTTGAAGCTGCCGTTTGTACCGGAGCCATGGTTGGTTTATACTCTCATAAAGTAATTTTGAGTCAAAATAATTTTGATTTTTTTTTTTTTAAACTTGCACTAAATTATCTAAATTTTTGATAAAATCTCACTGGTTGCATATCACATGATGAATGTCTTATGCTTTTGTGCTTCCTTCGAATTTTTCTATATAATTTACTTTGATGTGCAATGGTGCAATATCATTTTCCAAGTAGGTTTACTTGTTCTTTTCTTTGTCAAGATCTTAAAAGAATCCTCGAATTAATTTTTAATTTCATGTGACAGATTAAAATATAAACTAGGTATCAAAAGAACAAGTCAAAATCATCATCTTTCTATATGGCTGTTTCAAGTCCGCACAGGAAATTCAAAGCCGTACCCTTAAAATTTTTCAAGAACTCAGGTCTTGTAAGCCGGAAACCAGTAGTACATGGATTCAGACCCCCTTTGTAATCAAACCACCATGTTCTTATGTCGCACCTTACATTCCCCTCGTAATTGAGAATTCTAACAATAGTACCCTCTGAGCCAATGTTAAAACCTTGTGTTTTAACATCTGTAGCACATTCGATAGGCTCCCGGAATGGATCTTCTGTGTCAATGACTTGCTGCAAGTGTTGACTAAAATGATCTAACAAGACTTCTCTCAAAGAAACTATTTTTTCAAATAGATCCTTTGAAAGGCTAAACACAAAATTTGCTTTGGTATCCCCTTTCTTTCCATATTTCTTCTTTTGCATACTGCAAAAGTAGACCCTACCCCCCAGAACATATACCCCTGTACGGTCGCTTATATTATACCCTGGTGGCTTAAAGTCAGCTGCCACTTCAACCTCTCCTTTGCCTATGATTGACTTACGCATTTCGTTTATATTCCTCCTCAGCTGATCAGTCTCAAACACCTCCATCGACACTTGCGAGGGCTGGAACATTTCTACCCGTTGTTGCTGCCCAGGTGAGAGGGTTGCCCCATGAGTTGATGCCGACGAACTTGCTGCCGCTGGGTGCCTTTGGCATTGGACCGTCTGCCCATGCTGCTGTTGCTGATGCTGCTGCTGATTCTGAGCCAATGGCTGTTGCAGAACCTGAAGTTGCTGGACCTGCTGTTGATTGTTCGGGGGATTCATCGGTGACTGAATTGTCGCCAGTTCAGGAATGTGAGTATCTTCCAACTGTTCCATTTGTGCAAACAATGTTTCAAATCTTGTGATTGTTCAATCTGATCAGGCTGAGATTGAACTGCCATATATTGAGAGTTATTATCTGGTGGTGCTGCTACATATTGAGAGTTATTATCTGGTGGTGCTGCTACATATTGAGAGTTATTAGTGTTATTAATAGGCAGTGGTGATGTCACTCCAATTGATGACACCACACCAACCGTTGAAGCTGCCGTTTGTACCGGAGCCATGGTTGGTGTGAGCTGCTTACGCTTTCTTTTCGTGGTTTGAGCCTTCGCTGGTCTTCTTACTCTCTTCTGCCCTTTCTGAGGTGGTTGAGTTGCTTCCAGGACTACCTGCGGTGCATTCGTCTTCACAGCTTCCATGATGTTGGTTCCTCGACAGTAGTTTTAGAAGTATATCACGCAATGCTCTCGCCAAGGCTAGCAAGATGATTCTGATGTGCTCCTCTCCAAGCATGTTCTTTTTATAGACCAAAATATACGATGTTTGCACAAACACAAATCTGATTAGTTGATATGTTTGCACACTTCCGCTTTTCGAATCGGTCTCGTATTTGCTCTGTTCAGTTTCGTTTAAATTTGCATGCACAAAAAATGGCCTAAATTAACTTTTGTAGGGCAAAACGCCGTACAATCTCATCGTTTATATGGTAGTCCGAAAATGTTTTTTTTTTTTAAGTGTCCCTCATGTTATAGCCCTGGCATCGATGAGCTATAAAAAAAAAAAAAAGCAAATAGTCCACATAGAAAACTTAACTCATCTTGCAGCTTATGCTGACTGTAATTAACATTTTTAAAATGTCTTAAGTATTCTGCAATCAATGGTGGTGGTGATTCAGCAAACGAATCAAAGTAATCTGCTTTATTTCGACGATTTACAAAAATTGCCGCCCAATGTTGTCCTGGTTTCGAGATGGGGTCCCTGTTTACTATCATAAAACGAGGGACTTTTCTGGCCGCTTTACTTAATTCATCTGTTGCAAATACGTTTTTTGGTTCCGCATAAGAGTCCAAACAGGGATTCTTTTGTATCAAAACTTCCAAGTCAAAAGTATCCAATTGGTTTGTTGGGTCCTGGCATGCCATGCTGTTAGTTGAAATCGAGGAATGGGGTTATTATTTTACGTTCCGTTGTTATTTTGACTTCCTTGAGAAATGTGCCAAACACTATCAGATTTCTAGCATTTGTGGCATCTGTTTCAAAAGTAGCATTAATGCTGACCTGACTTACTTTGTGTTAAGACAGAGCACTGTTGTGCAATTGAAAATATCAACACCTATTTTTCCGATGTACTCCCTGCTGTCAATGATCTTAGTACTTTTTTGCCAACGTTTATCTTCTTCCTGGTAACCTGCGTCACTCCAATGATTCACTGCTGAATTTAATGCTTTTTTACCTACAAGTCTTTTACCTTTAACAACTAGGTGCGGTTGCGTACTCTTGGCAGAACCCTCTTGCCCAGTTTCCGCTGATGTTTTTACTTTAGCTGGTGTATCTGACTCTGATGGATCTTCATAAGCGTAATATTCAAGTCTTAGCCCCTCATTTGTTTTCCACAATGCTGGATAGCTCATCATTTGTCTTAGCAAGTTTTTATAACCATACATTGCGTTGTTTGTCCCTGAAACCTTCACCCCATTGTAGTGGACTTCTACATCCATGAAATATGTGAAGAATATATCTCTGACAGGGACCGCACCAATAGTATCATTTGAAACCATTGTGGCCGTGGATGTCCCATTCTTCATATTAAAAGAAATCAGTAGCTGCGTGTTGAAAATATCTGTGAAAAGGTTTCCGGTAGTCTCCCGGATTGTAAACTTCAAAGGCGCTCCCACCACAACTTTTCCACCCACTGGTTGTAAACGCTCCTTGTAGGAGTATGTTATGGAATCATCAAACTCTTGTTTCGTTGGAGCCCAATAGTCTATTGCACTGCTCACCCCCTGGAAAACATCATCTGTTTCTTTGAATTTCTTGGTTTGTTTGGAATTCAGTTGTATTTTCTACATTTCTGTGAAATCAAAATGAAGCGAGGAATAAGAACTTAAAAGGAAGGTGTTAGTAGGAGTGAGAAAACATTTTACTAAAGAGTTGGGAAGGTTTATGCCACTGTTTCACAGAGCAGTGCTTTATCTAAGAGCGCTATTCTGTATTAGATTCCAATTTACCGACTTTTTTGCCAATAGCACGGGAAATAGATTAAAATGATTAAATTATGATCAACTAGGTCTATATCTTTATATTTGCATTCTTAAGAGTATTCAAATATGCCTTTGTCAACATGCAGTCGACAAAGTGAAAAAAAAGAATAAAATGTCACACATACCTCATGTCACTCAAATCAAAACAGTAACCATGTACAGTATGAAGTAAAAAGTCACCTCATTAAATATAGCCACAAGTAATGAAAGAAATCTTGACATATTTCTTCTATACAAAAGTTTTTAATTGTTGAGATTTTGTCTTTTACTTATGGGATTCCAAAATAAAGTTGGCACACAAAAGTAAAATGAAAAGTAACCTATGTAGGTTGTTAATATTCTGAACATAAAAATTAGGACTAGATAGAATGCAATCCCAGATTTGCTGATCCCAAAACCACTTATCAATTCATGCAATCGCATACCTTAAACTCAGTTCTTTTTTTAAAGCAGTTAATTAAAAGCATGTCGACATTTCCGATAAATGTTTATGCTACTTGGACTTACAAACCTTGACTTTTGTTCATATACCAAATATTGCACTTATAAGATTTTAATTTTGTGGAATCTGTCTCGCCATTACAGCATCAAATTTTTCAGTACAGTACATTGTATAATGAGACACCGTCTGATACAGTAATCAATAAAATACAAGGTCGATTTTTTGTTGTAATTTACCGTTGATGTTTAATAATACACACAAAAACACACATTCACCCAATAAGCAATCACAACCTCAGTATATTAAATTTAGTACTAGGTTGATTTATCTTCTCTAATCGAGTTTCCCTTCATTTTCTTTTAGAAATAACACACATCTTTAAATTCGTTAGTAAAACTTAAATATATTGACTAACATATATGTTATTCCAAAGAACAATCATTAACAAAAGTCTTGTGATAATAGATCAATTCACTGATTCTTGAAGAGAATTACTTTGCTGAGATGCCTGATTTTGATCCCATTTATGTATTTTGAATACATTTTGGCATTGTGGTGTAATCTGATTGTGAGATATTTAGCAGTGACTAATTTTGTTAGATCATTTAAGTGGTTCGTGCCAACTTCATCATCATATCTTTGTACTTTTCAAATAGACCCCTGTTTCCAAGAGTTTGCATAACCTGAGTAGACAATTTGTCAAGTTGTCCTCTTGGTGTACAGTCCAAGACAGATTTCAGAAAGCAATTTATCACTTTTTCTGAAGTTACTCCAATCTTAAACACATCTTGAGATGGATAGCTTAATCCACCCAAGTCTTTTATTGAAATCAATTGATAATAGTCAACATTTGGCCTGTTATCACAATCAGCGCTTCTTTGCACTTTAGGCAATGTAAGGATGGAGACTAGAAGTCTTCTAACAACAAAGCCACAGATTGACATTAAGATGTTTTTTTTAATTCAGACATACCACTTGAATTTAGAGAGTATAGGAAAGCCTCCTCATCAGCTGATATTTCTGGCAACACTGCCTCTGTTGTATTGTGATTATGCGCTATGGCCAGTGTTACAGCTGTTGTTTCCATAATGTTTTGACATGAACCTTTGGAATCTGGTTTAATCTTGTTTACCAAGATTTGTTTGTAAGCAGCACGAAACTGAATCGCAGACGGGTTCTTACTTCACTCCCTTTGCGCCTGACGGCATTGGAAAACAGTTCAACATGGTCCTGGGACAGTTTGTAGGTCAGCAGATATCTGATAAAAGAAATTGTGTAACAGTGACCAAACGTTTAGTAAAACACAAAGTTTATTTTCATTTACTTAGTTTCAAAACTTAAGTGATTTTTTTTCTTCCTGTTTTTTCCCCTTTTCTCCCTTACAAACATTCTTTTCCTCACTATCCTAAATCTTACGCCATAATTTATTAGCACCCTCTTGGCACATTTGACTCTGTTTGCCACGGTTTCAGTAAACATCACCAAACCAAAAAAAAAAACGCTTTTCTCGTACACAACGATATAACAATTTTTGGTTTTTACCTATGCAGTCATGGTGGTGTGTGTATGACAGCCAGCTCGTAAATACGTTATCTTAAGGATGGTACAGTGGATTCATGTCACATGTGATATACATACAGCACATGAACCGTAGATGTGCCATATTGTATTTGGTGGTGATGTCATGCATATTAATGAGTAGACATGGTTCAATGTAAAATTCTTGAAATGCTCATATTTTAAAAACTTCATATCTTGCATCATTCACTATGGTAAAATTGTTAATTATTGTGCACATTCTAGTGTCGTCAATAGGTATGTATGCTATTTGGCTTATGAATTAATACCCTGGAACAAATATTTCATGATGTGCAATAACATGACAGTTTATACAAAACTTGCATATGAAAAAAAGCATCGGAACCACAAAACCTCTTGGTTCTGGTTTGGTTAATATGATATTCAAGTGACCTTTGCCGCTATGTCGTCTGTGGGTTAGTTTATCAATCTTTTGTAGGTTTAATTGATTTATCGTTGGGAATGAAGTTAGGGTATTTAGATTTCAAATTAGAACATGAACAACAATGACTCTGATATTACCATTATTGCATTGTTTGATTATATTCTTTATTTAATGTACACATTACAATAAGAATAAGTAAAACCCAGGAATATTTACTTGAATGCTGGGAAATCTCCTCTAAGAAGCATGTTGTGAATTCCTATGACTGCATCAATATCAAGTGCCAAGCCTACAAATGCAGTTTTTCTTTTGCCAGTGGATAGTTTTTCACCATTGCAAGTCATGTTGAGAAGCATCTGCTTTGCTGCCATCTATTATGGCTGCCAATGATTGATTCCTTCAGTGGAGCTTTTAGTCCCCTCCCATATGGATTTCTTGAATTAGGCGTGTCGAAGAGGCTGAACTTAAGAACGCAAATGTACAATACAGTATTCTTTTTATGTTTTTAATTATTTTGAATAATACTATTTTATCAATCGTTTCAAGTCAGATCTATTTTAGTCCCAATCTGAAACACAGTACAGTAACAAAGTATTGTGTCACAGACAGTTTAAAATTTGAACTCCCAATATTTCATTTACTTATGACACCTGACAAACAATGATTACATTGATTTTAAAATTGTGATATTGGATAATGTAGTATTAAATTGAAAAGAGTATTTCTTAATCAGATGTATAAGACTTGGTACAACTGCTAACATAAATTTATTTGCATGTTTTACCTGTCAATTTGTCTTTATATTCAGACTGCCGTATCCTGACTCCCCACAGACTCAGGGTGTCTGATGTTTCAAAGAAAATCAAGAGCAGATGCAACTGATTGACTAAAGACTTGAACAAACGGCCAGGCGTACCTTTATTTTGTTCTTTGTGAAGTTGATGTGCACGTCAGACAGCTTGTTAGCAGCTTTCAGTCCTTCCAAGTTTTGTAAGGAGTTCAACTTTTCAATGAAGTCCCATCTCACCTGTAAATTGCAAGATTTATATGGTCATATGAAAAAAAATGAAAGCAGTTTGTATGGACAAATGTCATAGATGTTATATATTTTTAAAAACTAAATGTAATTTTATACAAACCAGTTTTGCATATTAATACTGTTGGGCCAATAATGATAGGGGTTGAGAGGAAGGGCAGAGGTGTAGGAAGCAGGACAGCAAAATTTTGGTAAAATTTAGCAACCTTTTCCATACATTGAAGATAATTTTCCAGAAATTAAAAAAAAAACTTTTTAAAATTTAGCAAGTTTTTGCAATAACTAGAGGAAATTTCCTGAAAATCCAAAAATCTGGCTGGCAAAAAAGGAAATTTCTTAAAATTGGAAGAAAATGTTACGAAAATAAAAAAAAAATGTCCAGAAAAAAAATCCAGAAATGAAGAAAAGTTTCTGAAAATTGTCTGAAACAAAAATGAGGGGGGACACAGCCTTGTTTGGGGCCAAAATTCCAGTTATGGGAGGATTGAATAACAAGTCTCATCTGGGTGAAATGTCATGTAACAAACAAGAGTGGATTTTTGGGGTGAGACTGATTCTTAGAAGACTTTAACCACTGTGGTCCTCCAGATTTACAATTTAATTAGAATCACTCACAGTAACATTTCTGTTGTGCTTGTTGTTTTAAATGAAGAAATACACGACAATACGACAATACACAGCAGTTTGAAGCTTGCCTCCTTCGAGCCATCATATTTGAACACTTTAAATTGACCCAAGGCATTCCTTAACAACTTGATCATGTTCACAGTATCGGGCATATAATAGATCGTGGATCCATCAGTAGGATTGATGAAGTTACCTCTATATTGCCGTGGTTTGATTGTAGCCGATACCATCACAAGTGATGCAGCCACCTTGACATTTCCATCAACACTCTCTTGTGAGTGTTGCTAGGGTACTTCCTGTTATTGAATCAATCGTACCCCACTGGCAATTTGATGTGTACATTTAAGCATGTCAAGAGATAGACCACTGCTTCTTTTGCCGGCTGCTGGTTTTCAATTTCTAGATCGCCGAAACCTTAATTGACATGACCAATAAATGGATTGTGAGTTGCTATTCCACTGGATGAGTTTTCTTATGGACATTGAATTAAGAGATAGGCAAAAGTATAATTAAAAGCCTTGGGTCTGCTGGATGTCATATAGAGCATGAAATGATTCGGCTGTGAACCCAGGATTGCATTTAACTAAAGAAATTGATTTTTGAAGAACCTCTGTGCTGGGTAGAAAAAAAATACTTCTAACATATTCATAAGCCTTTGGCAAGTAATAATGAATAGTCTGTGATATTTTCAAGACTTATTTATTATATCTGTACCCATTCTTTTGTTTTGTACTATTCTTCAAATGAGATGCTAGAATTTAATGGGCTTCCCCATAAAATGACTCGGCTAACATTTTTTGTCCTGTATTTGACATGCCTTCATTTTAGAATGAACTTATCAACTCCTTAGAGAGCAGATTCGAGATTGTTGCCTGTAAGATTTTTGTCTCAGTGACTTTTTTTCTCTCACGATAATCTCCCCCTCTAGTTTCCTTTTTTGAGATAATGGTGTTTTTTCCACGATAAGGGTGATCAGGTGGTGCATTATCACTATGTGGTAGTGTCTCATGGCACTGTAAGGTATTATGTGGAGAAGAAAACAGAAATATATGATTCTATGATGACATCCCAGTGGTGTTAGTATAATATCCATTTGATTATGAATTTTAAAAGGAATATTGACATATATGTATTGATGGAAGCAGCATGCAAATTAGCTATTGACATGCTAGATGAAAGTGAAGGTTGCTACTTATGGTTGAATAGATATATTTTCTCTTTGCTCATGAGCCATAAGACTATAGTTACATGTGCAAAACAGTTTGATTCTGAGGGTGTGTGGGCGTAAAAACAATGGTGACCAGGTAAGTTATCTGGTAAAGTGTTTGTGCTAAAAAATGTTGAATGGTGTAAAATTTTAAATGAATGCTTTTAAAAGAAATGTAATAAAAAGCAACTGCTTGGGCTGCACATACATATATACATCACATATGGAATTGCTGACATATTGAAAGATTATTTAATTTAATGAGAAATAATTGTGTAGTACATATACATGTAAAGTAGCATCTCCAGACCCTTTTTTATTATCTGATAATCATGTTGTTTTTTTTATCTTGTTTTTATTATCCTTTTTATTGTTAAAAAAGGAAAAAATACATATTTGAAGAAACAAATCATAGCATTTCTGTTTTTAATGTTTGTTATATAATTTCAGTGAGTTGTTGTTTCCATTTATTTGAGAAAAGGCTTATTAAGAAACAAATATAATTCCATTTTAGGGGTGAACAGTAGTAATTCAAAGATGTTACAAGTGTGTTGAAAAAAGACCTTTCAGACTCCAGGTCTAACATCAAATTATTATGTCTCTTTATAAAATGAAAATTAATTTTTCTGTCGTTTAGAGTGTAAGGTAGATAAACAGAATGTTCTTGAAAAGTACCTCAATAATTTAGAAAGACGCAATTATTTTTTGAAGAAATGCATAAATAGTTGTCATTGATCTGCAATTGCAACATTACATTGTACACACATATCAAGCACAATGGTAAAGTCTTTGAAATGCAGCATTGACATGTTTTGTCACCACTTGTTTTCTTTTAGACCATGCACCATCAAAAGTGCTTTGTTTCCTGAGTCTCTGTAATTTTAGTTAAGACCACAACCTGGCAAGATTAATGGTTTTACAAGGGGGTAGGGCATGATGGCGACAATATAATACTTGGGGGCACTGATCTTATATAGTTGGATAGAGATGTAAATTAATTGAATTTATACCCGAGTCAGCTAGATTTCCTGATAATGAAAAAAAAGATTCCCAAAAATCAAAAACTGAATAATATTCTTGGTTAATCAATTTTCTACGCATTTTAGCAGTTTGTGTCGATATATTTGGATGAAATTTAAATAGGTTTTTTCACTAAATATTTTTTTGTTATTTTTTTGAAATTTCAATCTGATATCAACATAATTTTTTTTAAGCACCCAAAGTGCCTGTAATTTAGGATTGTGGCTGTTATACAATAGCATTTACTTAGCAAGTGAACCCTGATATACAAAGAAAACTGAAAAGAGATAATCTTTTTGTGGTCCAAGGTCTATGAAGTGAGTCTATTACATGCATTTTTTTTTTGTTTCAGAGGAAGATAAAAATTAATTTTGCTCTAAACATTTCCAGTTGCTATGGGTGGTGTTCCCTTTAGTAATATGTTTTAAAATAAGAAAGTTATGATGTGAATACTGTATGCTACAACAAAAAATAGACATGGCCATGAGCAGTGCTGATGTCACCAACATTATCTTCATGTTAGGGGATAAACATGGCTTCTTAATCCCAATTTTAAATAAATAGGCAGTAGCAAATTTTGAAGAACTTCTAATTGTAGAAATTAAGTTCTTTGTCTATTATATCAACCCTAAATTTGCCTTCAGCAAATGGCATAAGAGCACTAGGGTCTAAAATAGAGATTCCTCTGCCACACATTATCTGATGCACAGGATAGTCCCCCTAAAAATGTTGTCCTTAAAAAAAGGAAACTCATACTAATGACTGCACATAAAAAAGACAATTATACTGATGACCACAATGTTACCAAATTTAACTAAAAATTTCCCAAGTTGACTTATATGGTATTTCATATGGTATTTCAAATTTTACGACAGAGTTGAAATTATCACAGGTATCAGTTTTCCCAAAAAAAAATCTTCTTTTTTGGGGCAATTTTTCTTGATCTGGGGGATGTTGCTTATCAGTGATTTCAATTTAACCTTCCAAAGGAAAGTGAAATGGAATTTATTTTTTATTTGAGACCGTCTCTAAATCTTACATTTTACACCCCCAGTGAAATAGGTCTACTAAGTAAGGCGCCTGTATTTTTGGTGTCATTGTTCATTAAAAATTGAATTTGTTTTGGCATTTATACGAAAGGTTATCAACACCATAACATGTATGCTAAGTGTGTATAAACATTCTTGGGATATAAGAATAATAAACCCTTAGATCTCAACTGAGTGCTCCTTCAACTGTGTGGTCTTTGTCTTATATCCTGTAAATGTGAAAAGAGATTTTATGTTGGCCACAATATAAGTATAAAGAAGAAGTAATTAACATGCTTTTAAAAAATAAAGTTGAAAAGGAAGCAATTAAAAATGGTCTTACTAAATTTAAAAATTCAACTTTATTTATTCCAGTTGGCAATTAAAATTTGTGTTGCACAAACTAGACTAAATACAAAGATATTTTATTATATATGTCTTACTCAATTTTAAGTTTTGTTATTGGCAATATTTAAAAGTGCAGTATAGTGCAGTGTGAATATGTAGAAAAATCCACTTCAGGTATGGATAGTATTCACATGCATTTTTATGTAAATAAAAAATGTTGTAATAGTTATTTGATATTAATTGATATTAAACTTCCAAGAAAATGTAGAATTGTGGTAAAGCTACAAGCTTTTAAAAATGCACGCCCCAATTGCTTGTAATGATTAAATTACAGTACGTGATTAAAAATAAATGCACTTTACATGCTTACAACATCATAACTATTATTCTCACTTGATTTGTGATCCTTAATCCTTTGATATAATATAGAAAATGAACGAGTTAAAATGGTTCACAAATTTGATTGTGTCATGAATAGTTCTGGCAAAAATAAATGCTTTTAAAGCAAAAAATATTTCAAATATCAAAGATATGATGCATTTGTTGAACAAGTATTCCTTTAAATATCGAGTGGAGATAATTTTTGAATCTCACACTTGATGGTAATTCAGGTAATCCGTTTGAATTGACTTACTCTACAAATAAATTTTAAGATTAAATGAAAATTCCGAAACAAATCTTTAATAAAACTTATGTGTATTTATGATTAAAAAGAAGTTTAGTGTATGGGAATTACCTAGGACAAACAGAGAAATTGGTCTCTTTCATTCAAGGAAAATAAAGCCAATCTATTGCAATATATTAGGAGTTTGCATGCCAGTGCCACTATAAAAAATATTTAGATGGGGAAGAATTAAATTTGAACCACTTTGAAATTGATAAAGGTGATACTATACCTCTTTTTGATTGACAATAAGTGAGGGGATTGCAATCTTGTTCAAACGCTTGACATTTGTAAAATACTGGTAGTAACGAGTCGAAACTGAAATGCCATGAGCAAACACAGGCATTACATAGTTTTTCACTTTTACAAAAAGTGCATTGAGCCAGTTAGTTCTTTTTGGTTCTTGCCTTGGTAACCTAAAAAAAAAACTGAGAAGACAGCAATTAATTATTAAAATTAAAACTAATTTATGATATTATTTTTGTTAATAATGCAGCAAATCCCTATGTAGGCGGCCAGCATGCCAAATCTGGACCGCCAGGCAATCCAATCTGCCTCGCGAACAATAGTCATTATATAATGCATTGCAATGCATGTAAGATCAATCCAAATGAGATCGGTAAATTCGTTAAATACTCGTTTGTTTTGGTTTTTCCTGAGCAGATCAGCTCACTAAAATAAATAAAGTGTTATTTTTAGTTTTACTATCAATTGGGATCGCAGCTTGTCAAAGGAAGGTGGGTAAGAGAATAGACGACATATAGTGTTTATCATACTCTCAACTTGTACATTCAGGGATTGTTTTGACAGGATTTGTTATCACATGATTGCTTCACAGTCTGAAGCTGTTGTTAAATGATGGCCCTTGGAAAAATTTAATTAAGCACCCTTGTCCTAAGTATTTATGCATTGCTCTGTTTCCATCCTCGTTCACAACCGATATAACATGACAGTTTCATGTTGAAACAACTCATGGTTAATGTGCTAACAAAACTGAATAATGATATAAAGGAACATTGCACAGTATCAAGACATAATATTTAAGAGTCAGTTAGCCAGAGTTAGTTTCGTCTCCAAAAAGTCAGATTTTAAATGATATGTCTAATTTTTGTTGCATCCTTGCATGTAAAATGGCGAGCAGTCTGAATTTTGAACGGTGCTTGTTCAAAAGTAAGGAATGATTGTAATGAAAAACATATTTCAATTTGGAAATATATCTTAGTCTGCTACGAATTAAACTGTGAGGGCCTACTCTTTATATTAGAAAGCCGTTTAGAGATTGTATTTGTTGAACTGCCAAATAGAATTTGCACGTTGATACAGTTCATGACAAAAATTGAGAAATGAATTAATATAAGTAAACACTTCACAGTTTTAAAACAAATATAAAAGAGTCTTGAAGTTTTTCTCAACAGCCAGTTTTGCGTGAAAAGTCATATTTGAATTGGTACAGTTACATCAGTTACATTTTATTGTGTTAAATATTGTCGGCATTCTGTATTGTACTCTTAAAAAGCTAGGAGATGACAGGAATTAAAAAACACCATTCAATTTTTAAGTAATTTTAAATATCCGAAAAGAATAGAATTGTAACTCTTTATGCAAGAAAGCCATCACAATATTTTAATAAATAAGCTCATTCTAATCCTTAATAAATCTCTTTAGGCTTACAGTACTAACATATCCAGAGACATTGGTAAAGCCTGGTTATAAGTACATTTTAATGTAGGTTTAGGTATGCAAATATATATATATGTTTTAATAATGTTAAGTTTGATAAGAAAGATGTCAACACATGGAGGTACACCAACAACTTTTTTGCCTAACGTTCTTTGTAAGTTTACAATTTCTTGACCAGTGATTGCTTATTTTCCTGTACTGTGTATGGATGATTTCAGTGCACATCCCGGCAGTTAAAAATTTCCAGCAAAAGTACTCTTGAAGTAATTTTGTTGGCCCGTCTGCAGTCTGTGACTTACGTGGAGCAACGCAGAATGCAATGGCCCTATCAGTAGCACTGTATATACCTACAGGAAGGTTTCCTAAAAACCTGCTAGAGACATTCCGCAGTCTGTGATTTTATGCACCGCGGAATGTCTTACATTAGAGATTTGGACCTCCAAAGCCTAGGCGACCAATCCTACACTGTCTGCAGTACAATGTTTAACTGCTTTTTTTTCACCAACAAACTGGATTGGTCCTACACTGTCTGCAGTACAATGTTTAACTGCTTTTTTTTCACCAACAAACTGGTTGGCAAGATCTATGTACAGTTTTAAAACGTCATTCCAAATAGTATAAATGAAACCTAGGACTTAATTAAGTCTTAGACATTATATCTAGGCCTAGCTTAACCTAAGTATGCAATGGTTTATGGAAAAAGAATTGTAATGCAAGGCCCTAACGTAGAGTAATTTTGTTTGTTATTTTAAAGCTACACACTAACCGATGAAATGAATTATCATCAAAGCTCTCATCGCAGGCAATGCAGTACTTCCCCATTTAGCTAAGCAGGCTGCATCAAGACCTAGACTAACATGATCTAGGTCTACCTGTTATGACAGTCTTTTGATCGAGACATCATATCGGTTCAACTAGCTAAGCACGTAGATTTTGACCTTGGGCCAAGTGATCATAATGAATTAACTTACCGTCTGCCAATTTAGGCACACTGACCATCTGCCTGCTTTCCCGTTACTTTCTTTAAGTCTGTTGATAACTCGGAATGTTATGGGAAATTCTTGGAAACAAACAAAAATAAAAACAACAGGCAAATAATCCTAAAACAAGTATAGGTTAGGTTCGTGTCTGTCTTTCTTAAACGTTGTTTAACAAGTAAACATACAACGATCAGCTAATTTGTACAATGGAATCGTCTAAACGTTGCTTCCGGGTTGTCTTAAGCACACTCCGTTAAGTTTTCAAAGAATTTTAGGTATTTATTGTTTAATGTGAAAATTAAGATAATAAGCGTAGCGTAAGTTTTTATTTTTGTATGAGATTAAAAGTAAAAAAATGCAAAATATGACGATAAATTTAAAAATATTCTTCCACACAGACTTGCGACTGAGTAGACTTCTATATAGGAATATTTAATGCCAATATGCGCACAGTGTATGCACGCTCTAATGAGAACCTAGTTTGCCTCACTCTGACATCAAAGTTTGGTATCTACCTTATTATATATCTGTAAATCTAACACTGAGATCCCCAGTTTTCTTTAAGCATAAATGCAAATTTGTTTCCCATACTTAAGTACCATATAAAGTAAAATGGATCTCTTCTGTAAATCTATACAATTAAAAAAAAAAAAAACATTTGTAAAAAGTATATATTTAATTTGTAAATCCATCTTATACTTTTATAACTACTTTGTTTCTACAAATGAAAAATATCACATGTGTTGTCTTATTGTCAAAAGCTAAGCCTGCAAAAATCGGGTAGGAAACAAGTTTTATTAGGGTCAAGGTGGATCTCTTGTGTGAAATTCATATTACCCTATTCCAACTGGCATTTAAAAGCTTTGGTTGGTTGGTTACGGTCTACTCTACAGTTGTCATAAGTGCCAAAAAAGGCGCTAAAGGAAGACAAAAGTGTAATTAAAACTCTAAGCATGTAAATAAGTATACAAAACAATGGTGCCCAATAACAAGCAAGCAATTGTATGTACAACTTAACTTAATACAGCTAATTAGTAAAGTAATGCTCACATCAATAACGAGATGAAAAAACTATGAAAAGAAGATAATAGGTTGCAATAAGAGCCATTTGTATGACAAAGATGGATGGGGATGAAATATGGAGGAAATGATAGTAGCTAAACAGATTTGAAGGAACACAATCAGAGAGAGGCGAATGAAAGAACGAAAAAGACAATGTTAAGAGGACGCATGGGAGAACAAGAAAAAGTGGTTGGAACAGAAAGCTGTGGCAGCTTAGAAAGCAGCGGAAACATACAGTATAACAAGATTAGTTACTAATAAAATATTTAAAAAGAGAGACATGAGTAGGTGAAAACAAGGTTTAGTGAAGACAAGAAAAAAGAAAAACATGAAGAAGTCTTAAAGTAAATAGAGATGAACAAGTGTATGCCAATTCTGATGAGATGGATGAAATAAATTTGAGAAGATGGCAAGTAAAGCATTGAAGCAAACAAGTTTAAAAAAGGCAGCTGGGGTTAATAAATATGGACAGGAGCTATAAAGAGCTGCAATGCCACATATTGCACTAAGGTTGACAATGTTGTTCAACAAGCTATATCGAGAAGTTGCTGAGTACCTAGAAGAAAGGATTAATCTTGAAGATGTTCAAGAATGCTGTGAAGGGGTGTGACACTATTGTCAGTAACCACT
The DNA here is from genome assembly GCA_020152595.1 of Chiridota heheva. NCBI lineage: Eukaryota > Metazoa > Echinodermata > Holothuroidea > Apodida > Chiridotidae > Chiridota > Chiridota heheva. The sequence goes on from JAIGNY010003617.1 coordinate 50,524, forward strand.
TTTGCAATAACCTATGACCCCAATTTTGATTGAAACGTTTTTTCCAATCTTCGCATTGTTGCACACAATTTCAAAGAAATAATTTATGAAATATTTTTTTGATATTTGTGGCAGTTATGGAATGACAAAATTACTACGGGCAAATTGATCCCTTAGTTGGAATTAATTGAAATGACCAGTACCGTCACCAATATAACATGTTCTACTGCATTTTCAAAAGGTTTATAAAGTGTTGATATATAATAAACTCAAATACATACATCTGTTCAAAGTCCACGATGCTATCTTCTGAGTTATCTTCCATATCACTTGAGTCATCCTCTATTATATTGATGTAATCTACTAGACTTTAAATACAAATGAAATAGAAAAAAGACAACATTCAATTTTGTATGAGTGAAAAATTAAACAATTTCACTCTTAATACCTAGAACATTTTCTCAGTGGATCCAATACTATTTTTTAGTCTGTACAGGGTTATAATAATGCCATTATTGAAGTAAAAATTTTTTAGCAGACCATGCCCCAAGCCGAGGTCCTCAATGACATATTTATAAAGACTTTATATGCCAGGGACTATAATTTTATTTCCATCATAAATATACCCATAATATTTTGGAGAAATGGAAAACATAAAAATTAAGATATTCTCCTAACCAATATACATAAAGTCACGGCAAAGTTAACAGAGGAGAAACAATGGCATGACGGAGATGATGATGCTGTGCTAAAACTGGAACTTGAGTAAATAAAATTAAATGAAATACAAAAAAATAAAAGCAAGTGGTTTAATTGAAATGCCTGTTTAAATTTCTGCATTGCTTCAAGGGGCATAAATATGTATAACACACAGGCTCTCAAGCATTAGCATGTGCTGGAGCTTAAAACATGTTAATCTATTATACACAGTCCTATCCACCTGATGGTGGGGGACTGTTTAATACAAATGTAACCTATGTACAAACAGCATCTAGTTTATATACACATTTAATGCCCTGTCAAAGGAATTTGCCCTCATAATAGGCCCCTAAAATTGGGACCTTTAACTTGAGAAATTTACAAATATTGAGACGTTTCTTGTCCAATGTCATGATAACATATTTGACAATACTAATATTAGTGCAATTTATTTTAAATATACCTAGTGCTTCTTGACCTGTCTTCTTGCTGATGATGACTGGAAGATGCCCTCTGAAAAAGAACCTGAAAAGGAAGAAATTTTGAAATCATTAAATGTACTTCACAACAGAAAATGCAAACATTTCATGATTCAGAAATTAAAACATTTTTTTTCTTGAAGGAGGCATATTCTTGTAGCTTTTAAATCCAAGCTGCTCATATAAAGAAACTTTATGACTGGCTCATCTAATCACAATAATGTCAGACTCATTCTTAGGATGCTACATGACTTGACAGTTGGAAATAAAGGCTTGAATTATTGCACTAGTTTTCATTCAGAACTAAATAAAATTTCTTCAATTTCAATATTTGACAGTTACAATTGTACAGCTTTAAAACTTTGGAACATCCTGCAAGTAAAAAACTGTATGGAGGTTGTTTATTCATATCAACAAAGAAGTAGTAGTTAATAAAAAATAAAGGCATTGCAACATGATAAATACACCCAATAAGAGAACAGTAAGACATGAACCATAGGATACCAAATAGGTATAAAAGAAAAAACTACAAAAAATTTAACTTCCATGGACATACAAATTCTTACTTCATTGATACAGTTTTATGCATGCTGGTTGCAAGTCTTACACAGTAGGAGTTCCGCTACTCCCGGCAGTAAGATCCCTCTCTGCAGTTGCTTCCAAGGGATTCACCTTTAAAAATAAATAATTTAATAATAAACTTCATTTTAAGGAATATTGCCATAAAAGTTTTTCATAACAAAAAAATGTTTTTTTATATTCATATATATTATATATTTGTATATGGCTTGTCATGACTGGACATTTGTTCCTGGAACTTGTTAATCAGTTCTATAATAAAACATATACAAGTACTTACATTACCTGAACTCTGTGTTTGTTTCTAATTTCCAAACAATTTTGCATATTTTTGACAATTTTTATGTCTGGATCATCCCACAAACTACATCCCATTTCAGCACCTATATTTTTGAAAATATTTTAAATGAATTACAGCATGATTCCAACAGCACCGATTAACAGAAGACAAAAAATCACATGTTGAATAGTGAAATATGTTTAACCAACATGTTTTGGGTTGACAGTTCTTTGCACCCTACCAAAAAAAGTATCTGTGGCTGACTAGCTCATTGCACTAGTGTGGGAAAATATACCAATGTAAAGTCAATGAGAACTGTCTAGTCAGAGTGATGGCGGATGGCTGCAGATACATGAAGTACATGGGGACATTGCCTACACATCAGAATATGCATAATTTATTGAAAAATATTGATAAAATACACTACAAATTTTGAATAGGTGTTTATTTAACAGAAGAAAAATATAATCCCACCAGAATAAAATACAAAAACCTCCAGGGCGGACCAAAGTACAAAAAATAACCACCTGCCTACCAGGCATGCCACTGCCTATTGGAAAGAATGTATGTGAGCAATGTTTTTTTTGGTCAAATTCATTGTCAGTAGACGATCCATGATTGCAATTCCGCAATTTCCCACCAGATTCACATGTACCAGTACCACCATTTTCTTTTTTTATTATGACATGTGAGGAATTTTAAACGAGTTTTGCTCATTTTTTATTCTGTCTTTTTGTCTTATTGTATGCACAAACTTGTTAGGTGGCCGCAAAGTGATTTTTGCTATACGTATTCTTGGATTACAGCCACATCCCTTCGTTAATTACATGTACCAGTAACACCAAATTTTGGTGTAAACATGGCTAGTTCTCAAACCAATATATATGGGTACGAAGTTGGTCAGTATACTGTACCAACTTTTTTCTTACTGACGAACCTTACTAAGAGCATTGTCAATTTTAGATTGTATTCTAAATTGTATTAAATGACACTCAACAGAATTTGTAATATAATCTTAGTGTCATATTCCACAAAGGTTATCACAAAACAAAATTGCAGTTTTAACAGTTAGCATAAGTGAAACATAAATACATGCAAATAAAAAACTAACGTTAATCAATCATAGTAACTTATGTTTGGAGCTGTAGGATTTTTGATCACTTGATGCTCTTCCCCAGCTGACTGCATTCCTTTAAGCTAAACAAGGAAAAATAAAACAAGCAAATACAATAATGTTACAATTTTCTTTTGTATCATGTGCCCTTTTTACATCTGAAATATCCTTTTTACATCTGAAATGTCCCTTTCTAAATCACAAGTGCTTCCTTTTTGTTCAAAGCACCCTGCCGTTTTCAAGCTAGTGGCCTGGTGTAGATTGATGCGTACCACCTCTCTTAGCTTATGACACCAACAATTGTCAAAGATAAGTAAACAACAACAATCATTGCTTTCTATCATTCTTTACAGGCAAATGGAGATTCATCTAATAACAAGAACAAGAGGGCAACTTGAAAAATTGTCACTACATTGGCATGCATTAACACTCAATACAATCAACATCATTCTGAAAGACAAACGAAATCATATTTATCAGCTGTTTGTAAGAATTTTCTGTCAATTCTAACATGATTGGAGACTTAAGTACATTGCCCCCCTTAATTGTTTTTTTAAGTAATCATAATCATAAAAGATTACTTTGTTAATGCAAACTAATCTGTGTTATTGATTACACTGGTCTTTAGCAATCATAATCATGAGTATATTTACGGTTACATAAACAAAATTTCTTAAAGAAATTAGCTAGTTATAAAGGAAGTAAAACAGTATTCAAAATTTCTGCTTCAACGAGAAATAATCTACATGGTACTGTGATAGAAATCTTTTGATAGGTGAAGTCTAAGTCTGTGTCCACTAAACTACAAACATTAAACTAATTAACACATTACTTTAACTCTCTGATGCCTTTTAGTATTTAGGAAAATTATCTTTTTTCACTTTTGAATGATATTAATCAGGGTTCAATATGTCCACTGCCCAGGGCTAGTTTAACTTGTATGTGAGGCAAGTGGATTTTCAGCCAGTCAAGCCCATATGAATAAACTTCAATTTGGGTTTATTTACTGTATAACAAATGTGGGCAAATGAAAAAATATGTTGGGCTTGAATGCCCTTAGGCTAGTGAGAAAGCCACGGTAATAAATTTGAGCGCTGAAAATAATTGAGCAACCTACTTGAATTTTAGGTAATGACTACTCTTCGGGTTCTTGTACTGTGCCAGTTTTGGAAAAGTAAAATGAGCAAATATAATTAAAACACGTTTTATTACAACATCAGCTCAAAAAGTGGCAATAGGAAATTCCCCCAGTCTTGAAGATATGGGGAATGACTCCACTCAAAGAGAGAGATAACTATAAAGCGTGAGGCTTGGCTTAAAAGTGAAGCTGGCATGGAGCGACGAGTCTCTCGAAAATCCCCATAAAGCCCAGTACAAAACCATCATATTGGCCAATATTTACAAAAAATCTGATGATCTGATTTTTTAAGCTGGCCGCGAGCAGACGACCACTGATACTTTAGTGAATATGCTAACCACACACAAAGTGAGCATACATATTAGGGTCTACACTAGGTTTCAGGGTTACCAGACATGAAATAGAATAAAATAGAATTTAATTTTAACTCCAAAATTTAATTTATACAGTAAAGATACAAAGGTGATGACAGCTTCATCTGGTGACTGTGCTCTGTGTATGTTAAAAATAGCAAAATCCTTATGACATATGGTGAAGAAAAAAAAAAAAAGTGGAGCAACATATTTTTTGTAATATCGGCAGATAGGCCTATGATGGTTTTGTTGGTGACTCAATGGGAATTTTCGAGAAAAGGGAGGACTCTTGTCACTCCATGCCAGCTTCACTTTTTTCAGTGTCAATGTGAGCTTCACAATCTATGTATATATATTGTATATGTCTATACCCTTCAAAATTACACTTAATGAAAAGGGAACAAAAATGGATGGAAAGATCAAAAGTATGTTTCATGGTTGAACTATACCTTGATGAAATCCATAAACATATAAAAACATAATTTGCCACTCAGTTTTACCCTACATGCAAAAATGAGTGTTTCGCTCCTTTTTTGCTGTTAACAAATTGAACAATGTACACCAATTAGATTTTGGAAACCTGGATGGATATCAAACATTGTGATATTTGCAAATCACCCACAAACTACAAGTAAAATAATAACAATGCCATGTCAAAACAGCTATGCTTATAAAGCATTTAAAAAAACTGAAATGTAGCAATTTCAAGTTATCCAACAGGGCTGTTTGTTAAAATATCTTTAAAAGTGTGGTTCCACATGTATTTCATATGTGCATGCATACGTTACAATGTAACTTACCTGTGCGGGTGCCTCAGGCATAAGCCTTATATATAAAGAGGACAGTTTTAGCCCGCCCCACTCCCTTATTTTCTTTGGACATCTTGTCATCTGGCAGAGGTACTAAATTAGATCCAAACTTGACTGATGTACATCTACACAATTCAAACTGTCTTTCACCAATTTCATGAAACTCTATCAAAAAGAAATCAGAATGGGATAACTCTAACGGCAAACAGGGCTTTTTCTTCTAGATGATATGTGAGTAAAAGATTAATAAAGACATAAAAGAAATAAAAGGCATGCAACTTAAGAAAGCAGTGGGTGTAGTTACCCTTCATCTCTTTTCTCTGTATAGATAACATTTTTATAAAACATATTGGTTTAAAAACTGACATTTGCCTATCATCTTAAATTCATGATACTGAGAAATACTACTTTCTGATTGGTTTGTAAGCCTTGTCAGCCCATGTTTAAATAAGGTATCAAGAACAAAATGTGTCGCTCTATGTTTAAATATGGTATCAAGGTACAAACAGTTATATCAGGCATGATTTTTTAAACTCCACCTTTATTATTGTGTTCATTTGCATAAAGTTACTACAGAATATGACCTGACCAGACTATTTTATTTAGCATACTTAGTCAGGGAGTGTGACAGAATGTGATTGCATATAAACATAGGGAGGGATGCCATGTGGGACATGGATGGGGGCCATGAGGGACATATGATATAATATTTACCATGTTGTATACACCAAGGGCTATATCAGGCATAATTATTTGACTCCACCTTTTGTTCTTATTCAACAACTCATTTGCATATAAGTTATTATATGAACTGACACTTTAATACATAGTATGCTCAATCAGGGACTGTGATAGCTAGGATGAGACTTCTTATGGAGCTTATGGGACGGGAGTGTGAGACATAGGGTGGGATGCCATGTGGGACATGGGGTGGGATACCATATGGGACATGGGGTGGAATGCCATGTGGAACAGGGTGGAATGCCACGAAGGATATGTGGTGGAATGTCATGCAGGACATAGGGTGGATTGCTATGGGATGGAATGTCATGTGGAACATGGGATGTCATGTGGGACATGGCGTCCCACCCCATTTCAACAAGTCATTTGCATATAAGTTATTATATGAACTGACACTTTCATACATAGTATGCTCAATCAAGGACTGTGATAGCTAGGATGAGACTTCTTATGGAGCCTATGGGATGTCATGTGGGACATGGGGTGGGATACCATGTGGGACATGGGGTGGGATGCCATGTGGAACAGGGTAAAATGCCATGTGGGACATGGTGGGATGCCATGAGTAACACAGAGTGTGACATAGGTTGTGATGCCATATGTAACATAAGGTAGGATGCCATGTGTGACATAAGGTAGAATGCCATGTGTGACATAGGGTAGGAGGCTATGTGGGACATAGGGTGGGAGGCCATGGGATGTGATGCCATGTGGTACATAAAGTAGGATGTCATTAGGACATTGGGAGGGATACCATGTGGAACATATGGTGGGATGCCATGTGGGACATCAGGTGGGAAGCCACTGATGCAGGCAGGACACAGGGAGGGGCCATGTGGGTCATAGAAAGGGATGGCATGTGGTACATATGGTTGGAATAATGTGGGACACATGTAGAATGGGATCCATGTGGGTCACAGAGCATGGGATGCCATGTGGGACATATGGTGGAATGCCATGTGGGACATATGGTGGAATATGCTATGTGAGACACTGTGTGGTGGAATGCCATGTGAGAGATATGGTGGAATGCCCTGTGGGACATATGATGGAATGCCATGTGGGACATGGGATGTCATGTGGGACATGGGGTGGGATGCCATGTGGGAGATATGGTGGAATGCCATGTGGGACATGGGGTGGGATGCCATGTGGGAGATATGGTGAAATGCCATGTAAGACATGGGATGGAATGTCGTGTCGGACATAGGGTAGGATGTTATGTGGGACATGGAGTTGGATGCCATGTGGGACATGGGGTGGGATGCCATGTGGGTCATAGGATGGGATGCCCTGTGGGACATATGATGGAATGCCATGTGGGACATGGGATGTCATGTGGGACATGGGGTGGGATGCCATGTGGGAGATATGGTGAAATGTCATGTGGGACATGGGATGGAATGTCGTGTGGGACATGGGGTAAGATGCCATGTGGGACATGGAGTGGAATGCCATGTGGGACATGGGGTGGGATGCCATGTGGGACATGGGGTGGTGGGACATGGGGTAGGATGCCATGTGGGACATGGGGTGGGATGCCATGTGGGAGATATGGTGGAATGCCATGTGGGACATGGAATGGGATGTCATGTGGGACATGGGGTAGGATGCCATGTGGGACATGGGTGGGATGCCATGTGGGACATGGGGTGGGATGCCATGTGGGTCATAGGATGAGATGCCCTGTGGGACATAAGATGGAATGCCATGTGGGACATGGGATGTCATGTGGGATATGGGGTGGGATGCCATGTGGGACATGGGATGGTATGTCGTGTGGGACATGGGGTAGGATGCCATGTGGGACATGGAGTGGGATGCCATGTGGGACATGGGGTGGGATGCCATGTGGGTCATAGGATAGGATGCCCTGTGGGACATATGATGGAATGCCATGTGGGACATGGGATGTCATGTGGGACATGGGGTGGAATGCCATGTGGGAGATATGGTGGAATGTCATGTGGGACATGGGATGGGATGTCGTGTGGGACATGGGGTAGGATGCCATGTGGGACATGGGGTGGGATGCCATGTGGGACATGGGGTGGGATGCCATGTGGGTCATAGGATGGGATGCCCTGTGGGACTTATGATGGAATGCCATGTGGGACATGGGGTGGGATGCCATGTGGGTCATAGGATGGGATGCCCTGTGGGACTTATGATGGAATGCCATGTGGGACATGGGATGTCATGTGGGACATGGGGTACGTGGGATGCCATGTCATGGGATGGGATGTCGTGTGGGACATGGGGTAGGATGTCATGTGGGACATGGAGTGGGATGCCATGTGGGACATGGGGTGGGATGCCATGTGGGACATGGAATGGGACATGGGGTGGAATGCCGTGTGGGACATGGGGTGGGATGCCATGTGGGACATGGGGTGGGATGCCATGTGGGACATAGAATGCCACGTGGGACATATAATGCCATGTGGGACATATAATGCCATGGGGGACATAGAATGCCATGGGGGACATAGAATGCCATGGGGGACTTAAATGTGAGATGCCATTTTTATAATTGGCCGGATCATATGAAATGGGTGTCAATTTGCATGGGCATGCGAACCATGGCGGTATTTATCGTTCTAGTTTAAGTAATTATATTTATGAATAGTCAACAAGGCTATATGCTTTAGCCTCGACTTTGTGTCTGGATTTTTAAACATATCTATGATATCCTCAAATGGAAAGTAAGGCATAGCCACCTTCAACTTAATTTCTTAAAAGTACATGAATAGGGACATGTAGCAATTTACCTACCAAAATGTAGATTACTAAAAGCTAAACAACATTTGTTGTTTAGAATTTTTACTGTTTCCTCAGGTCTACAATTGAAACCCTCTGCCACATCACCAGTTGGACAAATTCACACTGGCCAAAACCTGTGGTGAGTTTGCATGCAACATACTACCTAGCCCTGCGCACTGGCATACAAGGCCGACATGATACAGCAGCTTGTGTGAATGGAAAATTGGTTTTTAGTAATAACTTGATATATCATCTGGAGTAATTATATAGCATAGAATGAAATAAACTGAAAAGTGTTCTACTTTATAATTCAATGTACATTTAGGCTTAAACAAAAAAGCTTTCAACGCTTCGTAATTGTTAAATTTAAAAACCGTATAAACAAAACAAAACCAAGCTACAAATTTTCATGGCTTTGTTTGCTCAGATATAAGTGTTAATCCTCAAAATCTATGTATAAGAAGACAGGCATGCATATCATATTCAAAGGTATATAATCCTTTTCTTTTATTCTCGATTGACTTGATATAGTAGTGATTGTTTAGAACTATTCAAACAAATGAAAACTGAAATATAAGTGACAAGATTTGTCAGCTGAACTTACCATGTGTTCTTTACTTGATCTTCTTTGTCCCTTTCTTTACCAGCACATATGTTCTTGTGAAGGTTTTGGTTGCCTTGCCCTTCGTGGAAGATTGGCCAGACTGAACTGTCCCATGGCGACGGAATCTTTTGAATATTATACATACAAATAAGCAAAAGTTCAAAGAATGTTATCAATCACTGATCAAGATAAAAAGCAGTCTCAGTTTAAGCTATATTCCATAAAAATGTAATAATAATTTAAGAATACGTACTGGGTAATTCCACAGTCTTAATTCCGCTAAAACCTCCTAATTAAACCAAGGATCCGGTTAGCCCTGGCAACAGCAATGGCACACTGCTCAGATGGCTTTAAGCTGGAAGAAACAGTTTTCATCCTCCACACTATCAAGAGTGACACCATTCATAGAGTAATGATGCGTACAGTTACTACAGCCATTTACAGCATAATTGCAAAACTTTTCATTTTCTAACATTGAAAGACATTTGCCACTATTATAAGACCATTCAACTAATTTGTCAAGATGCGACTATAATGAAAGAGAATCACCAGTATTGTTGACCTTTATAAGAGCTGGGTATCATCAGCAAAAAAATTTAGTTCAGATCTTGAAAATGGCTTCCACAACTGTGTATAAAATTCTTGATCAAATTGAGGAATTTCTTTGATTCGGGATAGGAATAAGCTGATGAAAGTGAATATAAAGGAAAGGAAGGGGGGGGGAGATGTTTCAATTGAAGGTAAATCAACAATTTCTGACAATCTCAAATTTGTGAACCACAGTTCACATATACAACTCTCCCGAGTTTCCCCATTGTGCAATCTAACACGAGTATACTTTATCTTCGCTCCCAGGGCAAGAGGACTGACTCTTTGCCTGGATATCAGTACCGGATACCAGATATATCCGGTCAGTACCAAATATCTCCAGCCAGGCGAAAGAGTTAAACAACCGAATCTACCGGGGGTGACACCCTCCCCCCTCCCCCTACCCCTCCCTCCCTCCATTGTTGTTGTTCGTTGGTAAAATCATGATTTTCGTCGGTAAATTTAAAATCTCGTCTGTAAATTCGGTAATTCCAAAAAATCTTGTTGGTAAATTTAAATCCTCAAAGGTGAATTTTAAGATGTTATCAGTAAATTTGACATGTTTGGAATAAAAGATAAGTATTCCTGTCGGTAAAATTTGGTGATTTGAAACAGTGTTCCTACCTTGAATTTCTCCGATATGGTATTATAAATAAATGCCCAGGGCTATGGTTTGAGATTCGGATGTCGCCTATAGGGCTCGCTACAGTGTCCCGTTGGGGAGGAAGGGGGGGGGGCACAGGTGTTCCTAGCATTATGGCAACCTATGTTTAGAAATGGATTAAAATTAGATATTTGTGGAGATCGGAGGTATGTTTGATTTTTGAAAAAAAGGTTAAAACTTTTTCAGACCGAGCGCATCCCATTGACTTATCAGTATAACGTTAAGCTATTATCAACATAACTGATCCCCCCCCCCCTCCCCCTCCCTTCCCAACGGGAAACCGTAGTGAGCCCATATTATTCACCTATGAGCTGCACGGTTTAAAACATTGATGCACATCTTACTGTTTTTTTCAATGTGACGCTCTTAGAATGAAAAACTTAATTAGGCCCCCGCTACGCACATTTTTGTAAGCACGCGTTATGTCCCCTAGATCATGTCGATTTTTTTATTTCATTTTGGCCAAAATTTCTTTTTTCAGCGGCAAATTTCAACACGTTTAGAAGACTTTTTACATTTTTATATTAAGAGTGGCTAGAAAACACTTTAAAGTAGGCTATATAAATAAATATTCACCCTAAATGAGTTTCAAGAAGTATCGCAGTTTGGACCGGCAAATTTTTTTAGCACATGTTTTAGCCCATTGACTTCTGTTTATTTTCCGAGTGGAAGTGATGTTGGTGTACACTACTATTAAGTACTAGGCCTAGTACTACTGGGCCTATGCCTACTTCTGGTGGCTGATTGAGGAGGTCGGACATCCAAAATACTCGACAGAATTTATTTTTCTTAACAAATGTTGTGTATTAGACAGTAGTTTCCAACATACATGAGTACCATTAATTTTCGCTGACTGGCTAAGACGACACAGGTATTCATAAAATATATCTTATTGACTGTAATGATAAAGTTTCCTGTTCAACTTGGCAAAACCGAGCCTACTCTAGCCTACTACAGAGCCCGTACACGCTTACGTCGAATCGACCTCCTCAATTCTTGGCCTAGGCTAAATTCAAATTAACTTTGGTGTATTACTGCTATTAAAAGACTAACTTACTCGGTTACGAAATCAACATCCCACCCATACCTAGGTCTTGAAATTGATAATAAACTTAGATGGGATAAACATATACATAACATAACCAAGAAAGCTAACTCTATACTTGGCTTATTAAAACGTAACCTCTCAAACTGTCCCACCGACGTTAAATCCACTGCTTATAAAGCTCTAGTCAGGCCAGTACTTGAGTACGCTTCTGCAGTCTGGGACCCCCATCACCAGTGCGATGTGGACAAACTTGAATCTATGGAAAGGAGAGCAGCCAGGTTCTGTATGGCAGACTACTCTTATAAATCTAGTGTAAAAAGCATGCTTCATAAATTAGATTGGCCCCTGCTTAAAACAAGAAGATACAACACCCGGCTACATATGCTGTATAAAATCAATAACAATCTTGTCGCCATTAATAAAGATGAACTTATCCCCACCGTCAGAACTAATACAAGAAATAATAATGACCTTAATTTCCAGGCTCCCTATGCTAAAAAGAATGTATATAAGTACTCTTTCTTCCCTCACACACTAAAGGATTGGAATGCTTTACCGTCAGACATTGTACATGCACCAAGTCTCAAGTGTTTTAAAGCTCAACTTACTAACACTTGTATTGCTAAGTAGGGTTTTTTTTAATTTATTTTTTACTCATACTTTTTACGCTCGCTTGGCAGTTGGCGTTCATGTCCTCTTGAAGGATTTTTGCCGACTTAACCGATTCAAATTTAGATTCAGATCGTCAGCAACAGTGACTTTTGAACTTGAACTTAAGTAGAGCTAGTTATTCTATCCGCAAGATTATGTAATCTTTCTTGAATGACATCCAATTGAGCGGAATCCATCATGATCTTATCATTATAAACTTTCAGACTTTGTTCGAACTTCTACTTTCGATCTAGCCGCGGACTGCACTGCATGCATGCTGCCATGCGCTGTGTACTGCATGCTCCGGAAGCTTGAAGCAACAGCCAATCATATTAAAGTTTTGCACGTCGTGTTAGAACGTATTATGAACCATTCGGCCATGTGGGAGAAATTCTTTACGCGTAAAGCATTTTCTTAACGCGTAAAGAGATTATTTTGTTTACGCGTAAAGGATGGTTTTGGTTTACGCGTAAAGGATGATTTTGACGTGTCCACAAATTCTGTTACGCGTAAACCAATTACTTTACGTTCAAAACGAAATTTCATTGGCTGTTTCGTTAGCGTGCAAAGAATGTTCTTTTACGCGTAAAGTTTGCATGTTATGAACTTTTCGGCCAGGCGAGGAAAAAATAGTCTTACGCGTAAAGAAATACAAATAGATTACCATGCTACCTCTGTATTGTAATCCTCGGAAGCTGATCATTACGGGCTGCGCTCTCGAGTCAAAACAGCAAGGTATGCCCACTTAAAGATGACATGATGGCATCATCCCAAAGGATTTGCAAGTAACTCTCTTTCTCTAAGTTGTATTCTCCAGGCAAGTACTTCAGGTGCTGGAGGGTGCGGCTTGATGTTGCTGGTAGAACAGATTTGAGATCCTTATATATCCCATTCTGTTGAGGGTCTCAGATCTTATTTACATTTGAATTATTATTTTTTAAGTGAAATTTATGTTTGACTTTGACACATGTATACTGTGCAACAATTAATAATATTAAATAGAAATGGTATTGTATAGTACATGTATCACTGTAAACAGTTCCCATAAAAACAGCATACACTAAAGAAAGGTTAATTTATTGAATTATTACATGTATGATGAAGTACAAAAAATGGCAATATGTGACGCCCCGAAGTTGTCACTTACTGTAGCTTATAACTGTACTTTGATTGTTAACGAACCCTGTAATGTATGGGCCATGTGACTTTCGATGCTGGAACGGAAGAGGTTCATAAGTTCAGTTATCTAGGTCTCGTATACTCATTAACATGTTTTATTCTGCTTTCTTTTTTTTTTTGTGCAGCTCCAGGTGTCCCAGCTGATATCCATGCCACAGATTCCTTTCCATTGCAAACTTAGTTAACTCGTAGTTTTGTTTGGGAACACCCAAACTCTTGCTCCCTAGGCTCTGTTGTAGAAGTTATGTATTTTGTCTGATTAGCTATGGTTTAGTATTTATTGTTTTTGTGTGTGGATACAGCTTGACAGGCGGAGGCTACCGGAGATATGTGGCGTTATGGCTCGTTGTAAGAGTAATGTATCTTAATTCTATTTGTATCTTTTAAGGGGTGCTAAGTCCAGGATCGGGGTCATGTTTTAGGGATGCCGGGCCCTTCCCTCCCGTTTTCTGGATGGTACACTTGTTATTTGTTTTCTCCAAATTCGGCCTTAGGCTTGTACAATTTGTGTAGCGGCAAGGGCGTGGCACTTGGCAATTTCTGAGTTTACCCTTGCCGGGTATTATAGGGATTTCTGGTATAGAGGGTTGGTATTCCTTGTTGGGAAGTTTTAGATCCCCTCCGTACCTGCAACCCTATTTATGATGTCAGTCTCGTGAAATGTTCACGCCCATCGCTGGTAAGTTTGTTTAAGATGTATTGATTTATTTATTTAAGCTTGAGTTATTGTTGGCAACAAAACTTGCTTGGAAAGGGAACGTTTCTTAGTTATCTGTTTATTCTGTATCCGTCTGTCACGGTTCCCCTTAAAAGTAAATTTAAGAAAGCTAGGTACTTCTTGGTTATTTAAAGCTTTGTTCTTTTTCACGCTCATTCGAGCCATATCTTGAAGCATTAAGCATTTATGTAATTTAGCAAGTTGTATTCTGGGTGCCAATTATGTGTCTAATTTTGCACTGAGTTCATGAGATGTACCTCCGCTTTCTGAATCTGAATAGGTTAAGTCGGCAAAAATCCTTCAAGAGGACATGAACGCCATTCCGTTTAGTATGCACTGCAACCACCGATTTGGCCAAAATCGACGGTTGCACATCACACGCCTCGCCAGAGCACGGGTAACCTATTATGATATCATTATTTGCTTGGCCTGGCACAGCTACGATCTATTTACATTGCCAACGCGTGCGAGTGTAATATGATGCCTCTATCTGATGCACGTTGGGCATATTATTAATGCCCTTATGATAGCATACTGAAATAAAAGAGCTTGCACACTTAATGTTTAGTTTTGTCTGCCGAGAAAAAGAAACTCACGGAAGTGAATTAGCATTTCGAGGCTTTCCTTAAGGGTGCCCTCCCTTTAACTCCTGCAGGGGATGTGTTTTATTTTCTTGTAACTTAGAACCATTAAAAGCTATGAACAGCTATTGTTTCAACCTAAAACCTATTTTTCTTAGTGCAATTTATATCCTGCTCTCTCTCTCTCTGTTTTTTAGGCATAAGGATAGTTTGTAGCTTAGGCTTCCTGCCCTTTCCAGTCTGTGGTCCCGTTCATGTACTTGTGAAGTGTTTCTTTTAATTATACTCGTAGCCCCTCTGGTGTATTTCCCCCTCCCGTAACCCTCTCGTGGCACTGGGTGGCATCCAACTGCCCAGTTACCCACGCTACCGCTCGGCCCTGAGGGTGGGGTGCTCCCACCATAGAGGGCGCTACAATACCTTTCATTTCTTCCCTCCAGGAACCTACACCTTGTACACTGACATTTATCACATGATAGGACATATATCCTATTACGGAATAAATGTCAGTGTACAAGGTGTAGGCTCCTGGAGGGGAGAAATGGAAGATATTGCCAAAAGAATATCCATGCAGCGACACTAAATCTGTAACACATTGTATGATCAGAAGCAACCGGAAGGGTGAAAGCAATACCCATCTTCGAGCTCTGCTCTTCCTATTCCAAGGTTGGGAAAACCACTCGCCTGCTCGCCATATGCGAGCAAAAAAATGATGTCAAGTACAAATAGTATAATATACTGTGGTACTCTACTTGCCAAGTTGTATGAATGATTGGCGAGTTACTTTTTTTCCAACCAAGTCTCTTATTGTCTACATAACCAGGTTGCCTTGAGAATTTATGTGCATATGTTTAATACAAACTTATCATATACTTAAATTATTATATGTATTTATTATTATACTTAAATTTGGTTGTCGCACTTTCGTCCATGGTTAATTATGAAATTTACAACATGAAATTGCATTATTGTGCATTAACTTACAGAATTAGTTCAGGGATCAAGCAAGTTCATCTTTTATGAATGAGGACTTCAAAAGAAACCAAATGAAAACATTCAAAAATCTTATTCCTATTTAGAGATATTTTAAGTTTGAAAGTAGAAAGGACTGAAATCAGCTTAATTGTAGTTGTAATGTCACATGCCCAGACTTTTGAAGTCTGTACAGTATGTTTACTATATTTTGTCCTGTGATTTTGTGGCTTATAAGTTTGGAACTTAAAATAGTATGTTTAATTTATAATTTACTACCTGAAGAAAGTTTGAAGAAAAGTATCTAAAATAAGAAAAAAAGTTACATCAATTTCTTTAAAATACATGAATTATTGTTAAGAGTGAGAATAAGGGTGTGGAGACTTACTGCGCAAGTCATTTTTTATACAGATCAGAGCAAGATATTGTGAAGTTGTTTCTTCACCATAAAATTTGTTACTATTCACCTCATAGCCTATAAAGTTTCTTGACTACTGACAGACTGAACAAATTTTTTAAATATATGTGAATACAAAGGTATGCGTGAATACTGTACCTTAAATCTTCAAAGTTCAACAAACAGCTTTGATTTCTTAATAGAACAAGAACACTTTAAACAATAAAATGTTGAATTTACGTTTTGTGGCTGATGGGCTAATGTACAGTATGCTCTTGTACTGCAAGTATTTTTAAATCACATTTGAACACTTGCACACTGTACTAAGCTCAGTTTATGACATGATCCATGGTATTCTGTGATGCAATGTTTCTAAGTAATATAAACTTAGGCAAGACCTAAAAGCGGCACAAAATTCTTGATGTCTATTTTATTTTGAGACCTATCTCAAAAAGGACAAACTGGATTCATATCACGTGTGGTACAGTGATAGCTTATGGTCTGTAGATGTTCCCTATTGTTTTTAATGGTGATGTCATGCATATCAATGAATAGGCGGAGCTTACTGTAAAAAATCCTGAAATGCTTGTGTTTTAACAATGAGTCCATTTTATTTCATATTTTGTAGATTTACGATGTTTGATAGTTTGTACAGGTTCATTTGATAAAAACATTGAATTTCATTAATATGCTTAATGGGTGGGGCTTAATTGCTGAAAAGAGTTTGTAAACACGGTATATCTCAAGAACGGTAATCTTTTGGTGGTAATGTCATGCATATTAATGAGTAGTGCTGTCATGACAGGTCGATTATTGCGATATCTCTTTTCCCACGACATGAAATATGCCTCTCAACACATATAATGCGATACCAAAAACTAATAATCTACTAAGAAATTTTCGCGCAACTAGGCTGAGACTACTTCGTATGTTACAATTCTAACGTTACAGTATTCAATCTTAAGTCAAGTTTAGGCCATTAAAAACTTGCAAAAATATCGTGAAACATTTAAAAGAAAATAATTAAAAATCGTGCTCCTTCACCCCGCACTTCCACTCTGATGTAAGTTGGCAAAAAGAACAAAAAATTGGTCCAGAACTTGCCTCTCAAGCTCTCACTTCAATGATTCATAATCACATTGGCTGAATTAAACACGGAATTTAATGTAATAATCACGCGATCATGTTGTCAGCTAGATCTGGAAATCATTTTTTCTTGCATTGATCATAAAAGAAGTATAACGTTAGTGATATTAAAAATTTGTGTCGTGAGTCAGTTTTCTTGAAAAGTTTCACGATATACCAACATGTCGCAATATTTTTCTCCACGATAATTGATACATAATAAGAGCCATGTCGTGACAGCACTATTAATGTCATGTCATGTCAAATATTTCATAATATTTAATGACATAACAGTGACACTTCATACAAAATCAATCAGCACGGAACCTCAAAAACTTCTGGTTCTGGTCCTGAAAACATTCTTGTATACTTAGGGTGCTTTGCATTTAAAGATCTACGGAGAGGTAGCAACAACTTGAGCTCAATTTTTCAAGTAACAATCATAGTCCCTTACACATGAACCAATTATTTATTCAGAAAATAATTAGTGGCTACAAGGGATTTGACCAGCTAGCAATCAACTATAGTTATACATGCTCTGCACGTATGGGTGTTCCGCGACTCATAACCGATCTTTGACTTTTTTCAATTTGTGACTGTTTTATATGTACAGTTTAAAAATCCATTGTTTCCTATATTAGAGACTAATATCTGATTCCTTGTGAAATATCAGGGTTTAATATGATCTATACTGGATTTAAAGTTAGGGTCACAACTTGCGCATTGATGAACATTTTTTTTTAAATAACCTGTTCACTTCTTATCTTAGGCCTACATAGGTTGGAGGGAATATTCGAACATGAAGCAATATCTTTCTTTAGGAGAATTAGTCCGTCAATCATTCCAGTTAATGCACGCATTACCTCAGGCATATGATACAGCTATATTTATTACCAGTTTGCAAACAAAATTTCTCCCACTAAGACACCTAACACTGATGAGTGCCCTGATTACTCAGCACTGGCTTTCTGTAATACACAAATAAACAATTATTGTTTGAAGTGGAAACAATATACTGAAGAGGAATTTGGGTTGGTAATTGTCATGCCTGAGTTTTCAGGATTAATACGGGTGTCGGGTGCGGGTAAGCTTAAAGAGAAACTTTTCAGCATGAAGTTCAGCAGAGGCGTGCGAAGGATAACCTCTCAGGGAAAGCAAGAGCCAATTAACCTCGGGCAGGTGAAATTCTTTCAGAGGGAAAGCTTTCCTCCTCGTACCTTCCCCACTTCCTATAAGCCTCTGAAACCAGGGGTACACCTCATAAGGCAAGAACCATTAGGATTTACAGCTCACAACCTAAGAAATTGCACTGAGTTTGCATTAAATATTCAGGAAATTTCTTTCATTTTCATGAGACTTTCTTCAATTCTGTTATAATTTTCAAAAAATTTCAAAAAATTTCCAATTGTCTTTCAATCCCATGGCAATTTAAGTGTAATGTTACCAATATTTCGTTAATAATTAACCAATTATACCTCCCAACTGGGAAAAAAGCATACAACCGGGAACGCAAAATCCTCTCCGGGGGAGGGGGGAGCTTAGTTTTGATAAATTTGTTTTTTCGAGAAAAAAACATTCCACAATGGCGGATGAGGGTGCCAAAAATATGTGTGAGAGTGTATGCCCACAAACGCAACACCATATTGTGCTCTATTATTATGTTACTAATTTCGCTTTCATCAATTTACACACAGGTTTCAAGCTCTTCCTATATCCCAGTAGTGATGAAGATTCTGATACCGAGAGCCTACGAAAGGGTTCTGAAGAAGTTTTTGATTATGAGTTAAGTACAGTGGGAGCTGACGGTTAAATGTGCAAAACAACACACAAATCAAGATGAGCTGGTATTTAATAAATAAATCCCAAGCATTTGATTTTGAAAGTGAAATCCCGACAAAATGGAGGAATCAAATTTTTTTAGCTGGGCTTCCGGTACCTTAGAAGCCTTCATCACCTTTATGCAACATTTTGCAATAATCTGACACCAATGCACCTTTGATAATGACTTTTCGGGATGAGAACAACACAGTTGGAATACACAGAAATGTCATCATCCACCGTGGAATTGTTATCAACCGTGGAATTGTCTGTGAAAATGTCCGTGGAATTGATCGTGGAATTGTGTGTGGAATTGTCTGTGGATTTGTCCGTGGATTTGTCCCTGGAATTGTCCGTGGAAACGTCCGTGGATTTGTCCATGGATTTGTTTGTTGATTTGTCCGTGGGATTGTCTGTGGGATTGTCCATGAAATTGTCCTTGGAATTGTCATCAACCACCACAACAACCACCTCGGAATTGTCATCATCCACCTTGGAATTGTCATCAACCGTGGAATTGTCCGTGGATTTGTCGGTGGAATTGTCTGTGGGTCCATTAAATTTTCCGTGGAATTGTCATCAACCACCACAACAACCACCATGGAAATGCCATCAACCACTACAACAACCACCGTGGAATTGTCATGAACTCCCACAACAACCACCCGTGGAATTGTCATCAACAACCACCTTGGAATTGTCATCGACCACCACAACAACCACCTCGGTCGGAATTGTCATCATCCACCGTGGAATAGTCATCGATCACTACAACCACCACCTTGGAATTGTCATCATCCACCGTGGAATTTTCGTCCACCACCACAACAACCACCTTGGTATTGTCATCAACCACAGTGGAATTGTCATAAAGCATGGAATTGTCCGTGAATTTGTTTGTGGAATTGTCCGTGGATTTGTCCGTGGAATTATCCTTGGATTTGTTCAGGATTTGTCCGTGGAATTGACAGTGGACTTGTCTGTGTATTTGTCCGTGGATTTGTCAGTCGAATTGTTTGTGGATTTGTCCGTGGAATTGTCCGTGGATTTGTCCGTGGGTTTGTCCTTGGATTTGTCCGTGGAATTGTCCGTGGAATTGACAGTGGAATTGTCCGTGGATTTATCTGGGATTTGTCCTAGAATTGTCCGTGGAATTGTCCGTGGATTTGTCAGTGATATTGTCCGTTGAATTGTCTGTGGATTTGTCCGTGAAATTGTCTGTGGATTTGTCCGTGAAATTGACCGTGGAATTGTCCGTGGATTTGTCCGTGGATTTGTCTGTGGAATTCTCTGTGAAATTGTCCGTGAAATTGTCAGTGGATTTGTCTGAGAAATGGTCCGTGGAATTGTCATCAACCACCACAACAACACGGTGGAATTGTCATCGACCACCACAACAACTTCCTCGGAATTGTCATTATCCACCGTGAAATTGTTATCGACCACCACAACCACCACCTTGGAATTGTCATCATCCATCGTGGAATTGTCATCAACCAAAACAACAACCACCTCGGTATTGTCATCATCCACAGTGGAATTGTCATCAACCGTGGAATTGTCCGTGAAAGTTGTCCGTGGATTTGTCCTGGATTTGTCCGTGGGATTGTTTGTGGATTTGTTTGTGAAATTGTCCTTGGATTTGTCTGTGGATTTGTCCGTGGATTTGTCCGTGGATTTTTTCGTTGAATTGTCCGTGGAAATGTCCATGGATTTGTCTGTGGGATTGTCCGTGAGATTGTTCGTGAATTTGTCCGTGGAATTGTTCGTGGATTTGTTCGTGGAATTGTCCATGGAAATGTCTGTGGATTTGTTCGTGGAATAGTTCGTGGAATTGTCCGTGGAATTGTCCGTGGATTTGTTCGTGGATTTGTCCGTGGATTTGTCCGTGAATTTGTCCGTGGATTTGTCCGTGGATTTGCCCGTGGATTTGTGGGTGGAATTGTCCGTGGATTTGTGCGTGGAATTGTCCGTGGAAATGTCCATGGATTTGTCTGTGGAATTCTCTGTGGAATTGTCCGTGGAATTGTCAGTGGATTTGTCTGAGAAATGGTCCGTGGAATTGTCATCAACCACCAAAACAACGACCATGGAATTGTCATCAACCACCACATCAACCGCCTCGGAATTGTCATCATCCACTGTAGAATTGTCATCGACCACCACAACAACCTCCTCGAAATTGTCATTATCCACCGTAGAATTGTCATCGACCACCACAACCACCACCTTGGAATTGTCATCATCCACCGTGGAATTGTCATCAACCACCACAACAACCACCTCGGTATTGTCATCAACCACAGTGGAATTGTCATCAGCCGTGGAATTGTCCGTGGATTTGTCCTGGATTTGTCCGTGGGATTGTCCGTGGGATTGTCCGTGGAATTATCCTTGGATTTGTCCGTGGATTTGTCCGTGGATTTGTCCGTTGAGTTATTTGTGGAAATGTCCCTGGATTTGTCCGTGGGATTGTCCGTAAGATTGTTCGTGAATTTGTCCGTGGATATGTCTGTGGAAATGTGCTTGGATTTTTCTGTGGAATTGTCCATGGAAATGTTCGTGGATTTGTCCGTAGAATTGTCC
This sequence comes from Chiridota heheva, assembly GCA_020152595.1. NCBI lineage: Eukaryota > Metazoa > Echinodermata > Holothuroidea > Apodida > Chiridotidae > Chiridota > Chiridota heheva. The sequence continues at coordinate 72,389 of JAIGNY010003617.1, forward strand.
GTGGAATTGTCCGTGTATTTGTCCGTGGGATTGTCCGTAGGATTGTCCGTGGAATTGTCTGTGGATTTCTTCATGAAATTGTCCGTGGAAATGTCCGTGGATTTGTCCTTGGAATTCTCTGTGGATTTCTCCATGGAATTATCCGTGGATTTGTCTGAGAAATGGTCCGTGGAATTGTCTTCAACCACCACAACAACCATCATGGAATTGTCATCAACCACCACAACAACCGCCTCGGAATTGTCATCATACACCGTGGAATTGTCATTGACCACCACAACAACCACCTTGGAGTTGTTATCATCCACCGTGGAATTGTCATCAACCACCACAACAACCTCCTCAGAATTGTTATTATCCACCGTGGAATTGTCATCGACCACCACAACGACCACCTTGGAATTGTCATCATCAATCGTGGAATTGTCATCAACCACCACAGCAACCACCTCGGTATTGTCATCATCCACCGTGGAATTGTCATCAACCGTGGAATTGTCCGTGGATTTGTCCTGGATTTGTCTGTGGGATTTTCCGTGAATTTGTCTGTGGAATTGTCTTTGGATTTGTCCGTGGATTTGTCCGTGGATTTGTCCATTGAATTGTCTGTGGAAATGTCCGTAGATTTGTCTGTGGGATTGTCAGTGGGATTGTCCGTGAATTCGTCCCTGGAATTGTCCGTGGATTTGTCCGTGGAAATGTCCGTGGAAATGTGCGTGGATTTGTCCGTGGAATTGTCTGTGGAATTGTCCGTGGATTTGTCCGTGGGATTGTCTGTGGGATTGTCCGTGGATTTGTCCGTGGGATTGTCTGTGGGATTGTCCGTGGATTTGTCCCTGGAATTGTCTGTGGAGTTGTATTGGATTTGCCCGTGGGATTGTCCGTGGGATTGTCCGTGGATTTGTCCGTGGAATTGTCCGTGGATTTGTCCGTAGAATTGTCCGTGGAATTCACCGTGGATTTGTCTGAGGAATGGTCCTGGAATTGTCATCAACCACCACAACAATCACCGTGAAATTGTCATCAAGCACCACAACAACTACCTCGGAATTGTCATCATCCACCGTGGAATTGCCATTGACCACCACAACAACCACCTCGGAATTGTCATTATCCACCGTGGAATTGTCATCGACCACCACAACAACTACCTTGAAATTTTCCGTCTACGGTACCACTGCGTTGGTTGGGGCAGGTACTTTACCCGTGTAAACATTCAAAAAAATAAAAATGAATTTAAAGACATTCGAAAAGAGTTTGAGGCTACCGTAGAAGTTCGACGACTACTGCACGACAGACAGACGTTATAACTTGGGCACAAGCCAGACAAGTGTCTACAGGCAGGCGTGATACGGACCAATCGGGATAAGTATACAGCCACGTGTCTGTCTATCCAATCATACCACGGTGAGCATTATTTACAGACAATAAAAGTACTGACTTTCATAATTTTCAATTATTCGCCTGTATCGCCAATATCCACGGTTGTTTTCCTAACGGGTTTACAAGGAGAATGTTAACACAGGAAGGAGATCCCACCAGAGCTTACTACCGGTTCGGTTTGGCACACAAATTCGACAACAGAGTACAAAAAACATCTGCCGTCAGAATACCGCCGAGATACCAGAATCAAAGACCAGACCACCCTCGGAACTTTGCAATCAAAGAGAGCAGCCAGGGGAAAGCATGTAACTCCAATGCCCATATGCGTTTTTACACTACGAGAGCTCAGGTGTATTGTCAAGTTTTTCTACCACTACAAGGTAAAAGCCCAGCAGAGGAAAAGATTCATGTCTAAGCCACCTTGGGAAAGAAGAGCGTATCGCGCCAATGTGAAGAAGCATCGAAAAATGCTGAGGGGATAAGCAGCCGACGGGCATCGGTGGACTACGGGAGGAGGACAGTAGCAGGTCGATGCAACCGACGGGCATCGGTGGACTATGGGAGGAGGACAGTAGCAGGTTGATCGGCCGAACGATAAAGAACCCAAAGGCTCTTATAAGAGCCACCACAAATATAAGAAAGAGACAATTAAATTAAGACATTGTGTTTATTATTGTGTGTTTATTCCCTTCCCTCCAAAAATGTTGACGACCTTCGCTCGTGTGGTATTACGAGGAGCCTATACAAGTAGTGACCAATCAGGAGCCAGTATTCCACCTAATTTGCATAAAACATAAATATCCATAGCAAATGTGCATAACTATGAATATTCATGAAAAATTAGTCACATGACTGGAATACTGGCTCCTGATTGGTCACTATCTGTATAGGCTCCTCACTAGCATTATAAAAACAGCAGAGATTAGCATCTCTCATAAACTTGAATAACATTGAATTGGTTTCGAAGATGAAATAAATAATCCGAAATTGAAAATATTGTAGTGTACTGTTACGAACAGAAAGAAAAGAACTATTGACGATACCCTGCCAACTCGAGTCAGAATAAGGGAAAGTACGTCTCCATTTACGTTTGAAAGGGGGAATGTTTTTAAAATAAATATTAACGTAGGCCCATTTATTCGGTCTGGAAACGAATAAAACTTGGTTAACAATATTTCTTGGGAGTGGGGAAACCAACATATTTTAAAGGGGAAAAATTACTACAGGAGATAGAATGGACAATACCATATTAGTAAGTAAACGGCAAACTAACAATATTAAACTTTTGTGCAAACTTAGTAAAAGACAATGTTAACTCCAGCATGTAATAAATGTTTATTGTAGACTATCATATTATCTAATCTTATATGTTAGAATTATTTCATAGAATTTGACTAAAGGAAATCGTCAGAAAAGAGACAACTGCAAGCCTTACAAATATTCTTCACGAGGACGTTTTTGCTAGAATAATCGTCAGCAAAGTTGAAATTACATCTGAACATGAAATTTCACCCAAAATGATTTAAAGCTATAGGTCAAAGACTTTTTTTCCACGACTTGTACTTAACAGTCAAATACCTTTTTACCCATGATGTTTTGATAAAATGAAAGAAATAATCAATGTTTAACATGTTCAAGCCGCCATCACCTTAATCATTAAATTACGAATTACTTTGTCACGGTCTGGCTTTCCAGACCATATTAAATTAAAACAAATTCGTTCCAACTCTTTCACAAAACTTTGTGTCGAATTAGGAATAATTGAGAGATGGAAAACCAATTGAGATATACCAAAATACTTAACTATATTTATCTTACAAATAGGTGTAAGGTCACGAACGGACTAAATATTTAAGAGCTGCTTTAGTCTACAACTTCGGCATAAAGTTTAAGCTGAATAAGTCGAGCATTTTGATTAGTAAAATTGATACCCAATGCCAAGACTGGGCCATGTGAAATGAGAAGGCCGGTGTTACTCAAATCAGCTGGGTAACAGTTACAAGATCCTATTCGGAAAAGAGTATACTTAATCAAATTAATATTCAGACCCAATGCTGATGCAAAAATCTTTAACTCGTGCAAGTGAATTAAATCAATACCAGAAAGTGTCATCGGCGAACTGACTAATCTTAAACTCATTTTGGTTGATAACAATACCGTGAAGTAAAGGGTTATTACGCAGCTGCATGGCTAAAAATTATGCGCATACAATGAAGAGATACGGGCTCAGAGGGCAGCCTTGGCGCCCCCTTGGCAGGGGGCTGGGGGTTTGCTCCCCCCCCCCTCTCCGCACACACACTTTCCGGTTGGCAGGTAAATTTGGAAATTATAAACTTTTAATTGAAAGAATTGGTCATTTGGTCAAATTTTGGTGAAATATGTCAACATATTTCCCCAAAATTGACAGTCCTAGATTTATTTTAAGCAATTTCTTAAACTGTTAAACGGTGCATGCCAATTTAGATCTATGTGCCCAACGTTTTTCTTAATATGAGCAATAGGCCCATTTTGGGGATGAGGGGGTGGGGGTGCGAAAATTCCCTTGCTCCCAGAGAAATATGACCCATTACGCCACTGGTATGGGCCTAGGAGGCCCCGGAAAAGAAAAAAAAAACTGACGACTCGTTCGTATACTTAAACCAAACTAGAATTTTCCAAATAGAAAGCAGTGGCGTTTCATAGCCCCCCCCCCCCTTCTTCTCCCTCATTCCCTTATTGCCCTAAGAAAAAAACATTCTTCAACTTCTGCGAAATTTTAAGGAAAGCTTCGTCAATTTTCGGAAAATCTTCATTTTGGGGAAATTTTCGTGAAATCAAAGAACTTGAAGCTCTTTGGTGAAATCTTCATTTTCCAGGAAATTTCTTTACTTTCCAGTAAAGCACTGTCAATTGGAGAAATTCTCAGCAAGTGCTGCCAAAATTGAACAAAATTTCCACAATTTTACGCATTTTCCTTCAGTTTTATTTTAATAATTTCACACTTTCATCAAAATAATGCATGCATGCAACCGGGAAATAGAAGCCCTTTCCAGGTCCCTTAACTCCTACGCCTCTGTCCTCCCTTATCTGAAAACGGCCTTCAGTGTTTTCTTCTTTCGGAAGGGAGGGGGCTTAAAAACTATAGGTACGACCCTTAAAGAAAGAGAACAAAGTGGTGTAGGTTTTAATTCATTATAAAATAGAAGAGATACAATAAATAAAGACGATCTGCAACTTGGTTCTTCTGAAATGAATTATATCCACATAATTTGACAGGTTCCAAGATTACAGTGTGTTAGTGATAGCCACTAACAATTATTTGACCTGTTAACCTTAGCTCATTAAGATTCACAACCACATCCGGTGTACTGGTGTAGTCCACATTCTGCCGTATTATCCACTATAACATGGCTGCTATACACTATTGCCTAGCATGTAGTGCCTACCGAGTGAGGTGTTCATCTCAATACATGCGGTGAGACTAGTCTCGTTTATTTCAAATAATATTATCCTTCACTATCTGTTTGTGTCTCTTAAAAAAATATTTTGGTGTAATAAATATTTTCTATTATGTTTCTGAAACAGTAAAAATGTCTAAATAATACCATTCTTCATATCACTTTTAGACTTGGCTATTAAAATAGTGGATTGGCACCAGAAGTTTTCGTCTACATTCCTCAACGTTGCCAATTTACATGACTTTTGCGAGAAAAAAACAGTGTCCTAAATTTCTTAAATTAGCATTGCTGAAATTGATTGTAGCATAGTAAGCATTAAAATACAACCTTCATTAAATAGCACTTAATTTGAAGTCCATATTCTCTTCATTTAATACAATTTAGAATATAGGCTTAACGTTAATTCTCAATGAAAAGATGGCGGATTTGAGCATGGAGTTTACAATACTAGTCATGTCGCCTCCCGAGGGCCACGACAGGAAAGTGCCTTTTGCAGAAAAATGCTCCGGGCATAAGGTCTATCGCAAATAGAAATCGCAATGCATGATAGGAAAGATAGGGGAAAAAGCGCGGGCGATGTGTGCGTATTTGTAAACGCTCACGCCCGCGCTTTTAATATTTTCAGGACACCTCTAAGACTTGTCTATCTAACGTGTACCTATATTCATAGGCGCGGCCTACTGGAACAAAGTTGAATGTCATTGTTTCGAATCTAACAATCATTGTTTTTAAAAGAATGCTTTTTGGCTAATTGTTTTTCGATCCCGTAGAAATCGGAATTTCTGGTGGCATCAAACTGGTTCTTGCAGCTATGAACTTCAACTTGTACAGCAAAGTATTTGAAAGTTTGGAATTTCCGTGCCCGTTTGACAATACAATCTGGCCAGCAGCAGCTGTGTGCCCATGTCCATTGAAAAAGTGGCGCCACACACTAATCAAAAGTCAATGGGATTCATCACGTCTCAAAAAAAAGTTCCCAGATTTTTCTGGGAGACTTTATTTTCGATATTAAAATCAACTTTCTTCTCACTGAAAAATTAAACACATTTCAGTTTGTTTTCACTTGCACGGTTAAAAATCGGAGAGAAACAACAACAATAAATGGTCAAAATTGAAGGAAAGAAGAAGAAAAAAAGACTCTTTTTTTCTTCAAAATCTTGAAACGCTCTTCACAACACATGAGATGCCGGCGCATGTAGTGCGTTAACAAATGAAATGTATGACGCAGTCAATTAGCGTGCGCAAAATTTAGCGTACTCGTACCGAGTTATACGTTCGTGGCGCGAGCGCATATACCGCGTTAGAATTACAACGCTCGATTATTACAAGCCATTGCTATACATGCAATATACGTCTTTCCATTGATTGTATTCTCTAGCGAGGTGTTGCATTCTCTGCATAGGTATAACTAGTCAGATAACATATGACTGTGTACTGTAGCCATATGCAACGGCTGTACACATATTGCAAGTAGTGTGTAGCATGTAGGGCATACTGAGTGAGATGTTTATCTCACTAAGGTATAACGTGCCCGTTAAAGAGCGTATGTTCACTTTCTTTAGCAAATGTTACCCCATTAATTGCAGTTGTTGAAGTTAACAATCGCCGATATTTTCGTTGTTTTGCTGAATCTAAAGCCTCGTTGCAAAGCGTGCAGTCGGCCGTGATTAATTAAAGTGTTCTAAACTTAACCTATTTAGTTCAATGGTGTTCTAAACTTAAGCTATTTAGTTCAATAGCCTCTTGATGGCGTAGATTCGAACAAGACAAAAACGCTCGTGAATTTTTTCTCGCCCCCGTTGCTCTTTCTCTAACTTGAGTACACCCACGTTACCTGGCGCGACTGCGCCGGCGTACAAAATTCAGTTCTACGCAGGTATTTTACAGTAAAGTACCAAAGCCAAAAGTTCGGCCGTGGAGGAGGGGGTGGAAGGGGGTAATCTGCAACTTAATCTGTACTGAATTATGAATACTTGTGTCGCCTCAGCCAGTCAGCGAAAATTAATGGTACTCATATATATTGGAAACTACTGTCTAATACACAACTTTGGTTAAGAAAAATAAATTATGTCGAGTATTTTTAGCAAAATGACAAAAAAAAGGTTTTTCTCCCATGTTGGGGGGGGGGGGGTAATTTGCAACTTAATTTGTACTGAATTATGAATACTTGTGTCGCCTCAGCCAGTCAGCGAAAATTAATGGTACTCATGTATATTGGAAACTACTGTCTAATACACAACATTGGTTAAGAAAAATAAATTCTGTCGAGTATTTTTAGTAAAATGACAAAATATAGGTTTTTCTCCCATTGACTGCAATGATAACTGACTGTTTGTTTTCCCCTTTGACTAAAGTTTGAGATCGTCAAAAAAAGCATTATTACTTCCCCGTGCACCACAACATTCCCGGATGTCCGACCTCCAGAATGTCCATTGAAAAAGTGGGGCCACACACTAATCAAAAGTCAATGCGATTTATTTAACATTTATTTTTTATTTTCGATATCAAAATCAAACCCATTTTCACTGAAAAATTAAACACACTACAGTTCGTTTCTAGTTGCAGTTGTAAAATTAGGAGAGAAACAACAACGATAAATGGTCAAAATTAGAAGGAAAGATAAAAAAAGCAACAATTTTTTCTCAGTTTAAAAAAAAAATCGTGAAACGCTTTTAATATTACATGTAATATCGGCGCATTTACATGTGCGCGCACATATAAAATATATTACGCCTCGTAATTAGCGTGCGCAATATTTTGAATATCTTACCCTCGTGACGCCTATGGCGTTATGGGCCTTCGCGTTGGAATTGCAACACTCAAACAGAACAATCCAACTCCTGCGCTTTAGATACGCCCGTGAAAAAACGCCTGTGAAAGTTCCTCGCTAGTGTTGCTCTTTCTCTAAGTTGTGTACACTCGCGTACGCGTAACGATGCTCAGCGTGGAAAATTCAGTTGTAGGCCCCTACCATGTCTACGCAGGAATTTCACTGTAAAAGACCACGGAGCCAAAGCTTCCAGAAAAGACGTTTTTTGATACATTTTTAGCGATAAGTTTTGCTTGGTGATATCATCATTTGATTTGAAAACATCTACTTAATACCAAGGACTAAATTTTTGTGTTTCCAAGGTAAGGAGAGAAGTTGGTAGCCATCGGAAGTAAACGTTTGTTGTTTCGGTGATGTTGCTCAATTATTGCAACATCATTGTTTTGAGATGTAGGCTAGGCCTAGGCTAGGCCCTATCATATTATCATGTAGGCTAGGCTCACTAGGTAGGTAGGCCTACGCCTAGTCAGATAACATATGACTGTATACTGTAGGCTAGCCATATTCTGGAGGTCGGACATCCGGGAATGTTGTGGCGCACGGCGACGTAACAATGCTTTTTTGACGATCTCAAACTTCAGTCAAAGGGGAAAACAAACAGTCAGTTATCATTGCAGTCAATGGGAGAAAAACCTATTGTTTGTCATTTTTCAACAAATACCGGACATAATTTATTTTTCTGTAATTATGTTGTGTATTAGATAATAGTTTCAAACATAGCCTATATGAGTACCATTAATTTTCGCTGAGGCGACACAAGTATTTATAAAAGATATCCCATTGACTGCAAGTTGCAACGATAAAGTTTCCCCTCCAACTTGGCAAACCCGTACTGAGCTCGTACACAGTAGCCTAAGGCTACGTGACTCCGACCTCGAGAATGCATCGACTGTACACAAGTAAGCCTAGGCTACAGCAGTATTGCAAGTAGTGTGTAGTAGTAGTATTGCAAGTAGTGTGTAGCATGTAGGGCATACTAAGTGAGATGTTTATCTCACTATAGCCTTGGCCTAACGTTAGGTTATGAAACAGGTAGGCCTAACGTTAGCTTTATTTCATTAACTGAGGCCTAGCCTAACTTTAGGCCTATATGCGAAGAAATCCGTGCTGAAATTTATAATTTGTTGTTATCCCTAAGACAGTCTGAGATTGAATGTCTAACGTTAATACTCACGTTTATCGCTAGGCTTAACATTAAGATAATACTAATAGGCCTAGGCCATATTCGTAGGCCTAACGTTACAGTAACGTTACAGGATATATTTAAGCTAGGGCCTACTTTCATTTTCAGAAAATCACTGACACAAAGGTGCACAGAAAATCCCTTTTCTTTATAAAGATGATTTTGACAGTTTTATCTCTTTGTTATCGTCCCAGATTTTAAGAAAGTTTGCTTGCTTCATCGGTACCGCATGTTATTGTTAACCAAACGTTAGTTTGTTCTAAAAATTATAACATCTCGCTCAGTAGGCACCAACGTTAGGCTACTTGAATTTCTTGCAAGGCAATACTTGCATACTGTGGCTATAGCGTATCCTGCAGTCAAATTGTTATCTGACTAGGCGAGTCAGATGTTAGGTGACTAGGCGCGGCTTAGCCTACATAATAAACATAGGCGCGGCCTAACGTTAGGCTATGTGTAAAAAGTCTTCAAATTACCTGTACAACGTATGCACATTCGATCGCCAACAGAAGTGGATTGAATTTGAACAACATAATAATTTCTATAGCACAAACTTGAAAGATATATAGCCTAGGCTTAGTTAATCTATAAATTTAGATCTAACGTTAATGTTAGTCCCAATAAAAAAATAGCTTAACGTTAGGCCTAAATTAGGCCCTGTCGCTCTCGCGTGCATCAGTTTGGAGATCATTTTTCTTGGATCTGTCATTCAGCGTTCATACTTCCATCTCTTTCTACTTTTTACCGAAATAGGCCTACGAAAGGTTGCTTCGGATATAGATTTCAACCTATTACGCTCGATGTGATTGCCTAGTAGTAGGGGGGGGCTAGTACGAGTATTTTTTCCACTGCTATGCAGACAGATACGCGAAGTACGTCGTTTACAGCTCCTGCTTCCCCATTCAGCTGTTGAGAGAAGTGGGCAATGGTTGAATGGCGCTCGCCGTCCTTCGTTAAGTCGTCGGTCCCGATGGTACTGTAGTACAGTCAACACCCTACCTTATTCTCTGAACACTTCTTGTAAAGAGTAGGGTAAAAAATCCGATGTTCATCTACTTTCAGCCTTGTCAAAATTCCATGCTCATTCATGGCTCTTCTATAGCCTTCAAATCTGAAGTATGCAAATCTGAAGTATGCGGGGTAAATGGTATCATCATTATCATCGAACTCACTCATCATCATCGACTAAGTCTTAATTTGAACAAAACCCGAAAGTTTTTTTTTAGAAACTACGAGAACTTGTGTATGTACTAGCACATTTACTTTTGACTGTTTCTTGACCTGACCCCGCATGTCGGCGCACGAACTTCTTGCCACCAAACCAATCTAAAATCTTTAGGGACAAGAGTTTACCTGGACAATATTTTTATAGGTTTTAAAGCGCATCAGCAGATCAGTAAGGAGATTCGTACTAACTAGGCATGGTACTAAGTTAAGGAACCATCGTTTGCCTTAATTTCTTTTAACCCATGCTAAAGTTGTATGATTGCTGTTGTTAACTAATCTGTGGCCGCACTATATTGACTAATATGACTAATAACTAGGTACTAAATAGATGATCTGAATTTCGTCCACACCCGAATTTCATCCACACCCAAATTCTGTCCACTCCACTAGGCACTTTGCCATTCATATGTTCGTGCAATTCTACCCACATGAGCAAATATTATCTAAATTGTAACGATTACTCATTTTTAATATAACTCCATTTTCACAAATTAGACAAATGCTTCATACTTTAATTGCGCAGTTTTACAATACTTTTTCAATTATGCTGCCCTAACTAGCCTAGACCAATGTGCCTATTGAAGTATTGGTGATCGGACATGTTTTACTAGGCCTACAGTAGGTGGACCCAAATCAGCGTATAGCGTACCAATTCAGTGTATTTTTGTTATTCTGGAATGAATTACTCCCGAATTTTCACAGTGATAGCTTACCGTACCGTCTATACGCATCGTACATCTGAAGTAGATGATAGCACCCGAAATTCTCGTGAAAATTCGACTACAGCAAGCTACGGTTGTGAATTTACCAGTAAGTTTTTGAAGAAATTTCACTGAGCGACCACAATCACCCTTATAGGGCAACTGATGGAAGGCGCGAAGAACACTTTGTAGAGGTTAAAAATTCACTGGAACTTACGGGTTATTTTTACAAAAATGATACTATGACGTAATTACGACATTCCAACCTTTTTGCAATTTTCCCAAAGATTAAAATAGATTTCTCAAACATTGAATGAATTTTCCCGAAAATTGAGGAAGATTTACGTAAACCGTGACTAAGAATTGTCTCATGGTAAAAAATATCATGACAGAAATCTCGGGGGGTTGGCCACCGACCCATTCCCAAAACTTTAAGGACAAGAGTTTACCTGGAAAAAAATTTCATAGTTTTTGAAGCGCATCAGTAAGGAGATTCGTACTAACTAGGCATGGTACTAAGTTAAGGAACCATCGTTAGCCTGAATTTCTTTTAAGCCTTGCTGAAGTTGTATGACTGCTGTTGTTAACTAATCTGCGGCCGCACTATTTCGACTGATATGACTAATAACTAGGTACTAAATAGATGATCCGAATTTCGTCCACACCCGAATTCCATCCACACTCGAATTCCATCCACACCCGAATTCCGTCCACTCCACTAGGCACTTTGCCTAGAAAAATACCCCCAATCTCGGGGCCACCCCCTCCCCCTTCCCTAACGGGAAAAACTGTACATTTTATTGCTTTATTGGAAATTATCTGTTTTGAAAATGGAAGACACCAAATCGTCATTGTCGTCTGGTCGTGCATTAACTCAAGATTAATGTTGATGCGGAGTGGGGACCACTATAAACTTACAGACGCACCGTTTAATTTCGATGCAAGACCTTTTAACATGTAATGCATAAAAGAGTCCAAGACTTGAAGTTTAAGTGCTGTATATGTTTACTGGCAGATGAAATGCAATTTTTTTTTTCTTCAAAGGTTTCCGTAAGGTGTTCTAACAGTCCAAAGGACGAGATGGCGATCGGGGAATGGTTCTTTACTTGAAGAGATACAGGGATAACTTTGACACTATGTCCTGTCATTGGGAAATGATGTACATACAAAACAGAATACCTGTCTGGTACCTGATGACTTTTTGGAAACTATTCTTGTGTCCTGTTCATCATTTACGGACAAAAAGTCGTCAGCGTCTCATTGCCAATAGTCGCTCATCAGATATTTTGTAGTGGAAGCACAGTAAACGCACATGGGGGAAATTTTCACACTGTTCAAATAGATTTGCAAATGGAATTCTTTTATATAAAGAATTTAGAGGTGAGCATGTTTTTTACATATTGGAGATTAGGAGTTATCCTTGTAATTTGTTCATTGAAGATAGTGATTTTATTTTGATTTAAATCTCTGATCGTTAACGACCAAATAATTACATCTAAAAATGGGATTAGAGTGGCAACTTGATTGGATGTGTTCTTTCTGGTGGAACTGACTAAGCCTTTTAACACCTTTCAACGACGTACGAAGACATTTGATATATTATTTGTCCCAACAAACCTACTAAAATGTATGAGTCGGTCTAAGAACTATTTGAAGAGGGTTATAGGGGAAGAGGGGGTTCGTAATTAATACAAATTTGGTCAAATTTGACATTTCCCAAAAATTGAAGAAAATTTCCGGAAAACAGGGGGGAGGGACACTAATGTGCTTGGCCCCCGATAAATAAATTGTACCACTGAGCTACGCTGATTTTAATTTCAATGATTTTGTCATTTATAAGTCACAGAGATTTCAAATTGAAAATACTGCACACACAAAAACTGTTTTCTGTGGGTCTGTTACACTAAAAATGATTTGAATTAGATAAAAAATATATACTAAGTGCGAAATTGGAAGTATGCTTTTATTTGGTTGTGACTCCTCATCAATGGTGAGTTCAAATGTCTTATTTCTCTAAATTTATGGAAGAAATGTGTCTCGATGTCTCACAATACATGGAATCGCCTGAAACAATCTTCAACATTTTACGGTTGATCCAAACTTGAGGATCTTTAATACTCAATATACTTTGGAATTATGACATGGAATGCAGCTTTTCATGTAGTTCTTCGACTATTTCCATACTTGTCGGTCATATGAAATAAGAATACTCTTTCCAGTTTTATAGGTTCATTGTGACCATAGTGACGAACAAAGATTGTAATCCGTTTAATTCAACGAATGGTGGCAAATGATATATGAACAATGGATTTGCATCAGAAAATGCAGAAGTCAGCTCACTAAAAATTCACAATTGCATATTAAAGTTTGCATAAATGCTTATATGTTGTTTTTATCTGGTTTGAAAGGAATAGAAGCTGAGAATAATGTTTTTGAAGGGGAAAGTACTTCTTCCTAAATATTTCCTAATATTTAGTGGTGAGGATATCAAAAATGGTTTTGGAAAGTAGGGAAAAGTAGCAACATTTGCGACTTAAAATACCTTACAAAATGCATTTGGGTAGTTATATTAAATATGGGTCCAATCATTCAATGATTTTGGGGTCCTCAGGGAATGTTTTGCAGCACGACAAATCACGGCTCATTTGTTGAAGATTTTTTTTTTTTTTCCTTATACATAATTTAACGATCAATTCTGATAGATTCTCTTTTGCCTGCAAACAGGCAAAATATATGGCTCAAAAACTTTAAAGTTCCGCCGGGTGTAGCCCTGAGATTGTAGTGTCCATGTTACACGTGGAACAAATTTCATTATGCTGCAATAACAAAGGCAGTAGCAAATATAGATATGACCACTAAGGTGGGCCCTGGTCACATAGTAAAGCTAAAAAGTGATAAATTCCCAAACCAAACATATTCCATGTATTTGAGCATTTAAATCTGAAACATATTCGTGTTGTTGTCTCTGTTGCAGGTGAATCATTTTGCATAAAACAAAATGTTGCCAGAAACTTTACTAAAGTTGCTGTAAAGTACCATGAACATTTGAAAAAATGGAAACAAAATGGAGCACAATAAATACAATGAAATTAAAAGATAAATAAATCATTTTTGAAATTTTGGACATATGGCTTGCCATAAATACCACAGTTTGGACCCTTTATTACATGTATTAATAGAACTACCATTTACATAAATTCCCATTGGATGCCCTGCCAAGAACAAACGTTTCTTACGCATTTTACTAGTCATTCAATAATATAACGAAGATCCGAGTCCTTGTCAAGGGCGGGATTTGAAAGGGGACACTTTCCCCCACAGATTTTTGTTTCTTTTGTTTCTTGTGTATGGTGATTTTTAGCATCTTAACATGTTTTGTGTTTTTAACCCCCCTCTCTACTTTTGACTTTGCCCCTCCCCCCACTTTCTATTGGACCATGATCGAGGATAGAAATTGTTTCATGCCAGTGGATTCACCAGATTATACGGTTCAAGAATATGTTGTTGGTGTTCTAAGGGCCATGGTACCTGTGTTGAGGTAGCCTGTGACGTGGCATTGGGGTGCGCAGGAGGCATGTGCCGATGGAGATGGAAGAAACGAAAAGCAAATTGTATATCTAGTTTTTACACAAATGTAATACATTTGAATGCATACTTAATACATTCTTATTTTAGGTCACATAGTAGCAGCGTCAGAAAATGTTTGACATTGCGTGTGTGTTGGGGGGTGGGGGGGGGGGGAAGTCAGGGTAGAGGCAGATATGATTTTTCCCTAACAAACTTTTAAACCTGCATAAGTCTTTTGTATCCAAAAACGATTTGCAAGGCAATATTTGTAAAAGTAAGGGTTTTCACTGATAAAGTGATGCTTAGTCTGAAAGAATGCAAATAAAGAAGACTTGAAATGTATGTGCAGAGGAAGGAAATGAAGGAAAACGTACACACCACACATTAAGGTACCATTTCATTGGAAGAAATATATATTTTAAATTGTAATAAACCTGAAAAGTTGCCAACTTCTCTAGTCGGCCCGCTTTGGGTGTACCCTACCCTCTCTCCACTATCCCAACCCCATGGCCACAATGTCGTAAATGTTGCCATCTGGCTGTCTGGCTTCGTTTTTCACAAATGTAATATATGAAAAACTTTTCATAATTAATTTAAGAACTTTAAATTGATAAACACAGAGTGAAAATCATTACATATTTTAAAAGCTTTAGTCAACATGCAAGAGCCATGCATAAATGAGGATATACTTTACATCTATCAGTCTATATGCAATATGTACAGTATGTTCCTATACAGAATTGTGGTGCATGCGATGACACCTTTTTAGCAATTCAGTGGCTTATCCAGCCTCACCAGCAAAGGGGAAAAGTTTAAAGAAGACATCTAGTCAAATATTCTAGTTTAATATAGAGAATTAAAAAACAACCAAACGCCCCTGTTTCGATGTACACAATTCACAAAAACACAATCCGTCACGTATTCTCTTTCTTCTTCTTTTTGCACACCGTTTCTTCCAAAAAAATAATGATAATTAGAATAGCGCTCCCATTAAATCAAAACCCTAAGGAAGCCCTCCTCAAGAGCCCCATCATAAAATCATATTAGGTTGTAACATGGACGCTGCCATTTTGTGTTAAATTAATGCCAATGATGACATAATTTACCCACGTGCTAGCACACATCATGTGTTGTTTCCAAATGCTTTGACATGAAGTTATTAATATTATCATATACAAATGAAGAATTCATAAACCGTGCCCATGCATAGACAACATTATTCTTATTTGATGTTAGAAAATTTAAAGTAGATAGAAAAAATGTTCTTAGAAGTTAGAAAATGTGACGTCGATAGGCAGATAACAAAAAAAACATTAATATTTTAAACCGTACTGGGTTATATGACATGTTTTTGAGGGTGTATAAACAAAATTGCCGCTCCCTGTATAAAGTTTAAACTGACAGAATTAAAGTTTAAAACAAAATAGAAAATATTTGCGTAATTGTTTTGTACGATACTAAATTTCTTCTCATGACTTGTTCTAGCATGAAGAAAAGACCAGACTAGTCTAATTTAAAGTATATAGATGTGTCAAATAACATTAGCTAACTTTAAAGTATATTAAAGGTATATGGACCATAGCCACAATCCTAAGCAGATAAATATTTGAATTGTTGAAGTAGCACTTACAATTTTTAAGTTATGTCAAATTCAATTTTTCAGCATGTGCTAAAATAATGATGTATGGACAAAAACACAGCTCAAAATCTTTATGTAATCTTTTATATTTCACTGTACTAGAATTCAGACACCACTGATGATCAAATTGCATTTACTGCTAAATATAATTATCAGAAACATAAGAATTGACCTTTTTACAGCGGTTTAAATCTCAGACATCAACGTCAATTTTCATAATTTATAGGAACTTTGTGATGTACTACAGAGCAACCTTAGTATTTTCTTTTGTAAGTCCTTTGCTTTTTAAATGTCTGACAAAATTCTTTGAAGTGGTGCAGCAAATTCTGAAGTAGAAATTCTAGTAGGAACAGAATTTCCCATCATTTTTAGCGACTAAGATTTAGAAGTTTAAAGTTTTGCCAAAATTTCTTTAATTTTTTGGCAATTTTTTCGTTTTTCGGGCAATGTTCTTTTTGATTTACGGCCAATTTTGGGCTATTTTCTTCGATATTCTGTTGATTTTGTCAATTTCCTTTATTTTGGGGCAATTGTCTTCGATTTGTAAGTAAATTTCTTCAATTTCCTTCATTTTTAAGCAATTATCTTCTATTTTATTCGATTTTCGGGAAAATTCCTGCATTTTCTGCATTTTCAGGCATATTTTGTCCCAAATCAAAAATGGAAAGTTCCAACAGAATTTCTGAAATATGTCGATTTTCGGGAAATTTCCTGCATTTAGAAAATTAAAGGCAAAAGACGAACAAAATCAATTTGTTAATTTGTTATCTGCAATATGCGGGAATAAAATACTGCGATCTGTTACATATATAGTCTTTTACATGTAAATGACACTCCTGCTCAGATTTTATGGTGTTTATTTAATTTAATATTTTCCACAGATTTACATTAGTTGCCTCGGAAATGCTTCGGAAATTAGAAGCATAAGCTGGATTGAATCGAAATGAAGAACTCTTCTTTAGGCGGTCACACAGAAAATTTTTAATCATCTCAGGTATAGTCAAAGTATTCGTATTCATCTTATCGATATCATAATTTGATTAACCGACTAACATTGTATATGAGGCCGTTGTTTGATTTTTGATCACGCATAGTTGATGTGTGGTGCTGTGCATTTTTCGTACACTTTTCTACATCATACCAACTCTGCCGTGCCCTTGTTTACTCTAGTAAACGAAACCGTTATAAAATAATGCACAACTTCCAATTGTGACAAAACATGATTTTATTTCTTTCTCTTTTCAGCTATAGATAGTTAGGTCTACAATTTTTGGTTAACTTCGACGTAGAACCTTGCACGTGATCTGTAGTTGTACAGTTTTGGTATATTGGTCTTGATAACTGGGACGTTACTGTAATAGTTTGGATATCATTGGTGGCTAATTGGACATTGTTGTTGGCTTGCACGTTATTGGCAGGTTGAAAAGTGTTGGTGGGTGTGCAGCAGACAGTTTAGCTTGGACATTAGTATAAGGTTGGATAGTAGTGATGGTGGCCAGTACCTTATTGCTATATTGGACAGTCTTGTTAGTTTGGACATTAGTAAGGTTGGACAGTAGTGGTAGCTAGCACGGTATTGCTGAATTGGACAGTCTTATTGGCTAGGACATTAGTAAGGTTGGATAGTAGTGGTGGTTACCACGTTTTTGCTGAATTGGACAGTCTTGTTAGTTTGGACATTAGTCAGGTTGGATAGTATTAGTGGCTATCACGTTATTGCTAAAATGGGTATTATCGAAACAGTTACTCATGCTAAGTTCCAATTTTACAGAAAATCTTACTATACCACTTCGCATAACGTGCACCTGTATTTACCAAATTATGTTCAGAAAACGAAAATCAAACTTTTTTTTTGCAGTCATAAGTGTAACAGCACATTTGTTGTCATCTTCATGTAAATTATACATATACATTACAGTAGCAACATGCAGTACCACAGCTTCGTGGAGGAATGTAACCAAAAGCCCCGATATCTCACGTACATGTTTTCCAGACTCATTTCCTACGTAAGGTATTTAATAAATGCACATGATATAATTAATGATTTAATAATTAAACATCCTATCACAAGCCAAAGCTGAATATACAAATTGCAACACATAACTGGAAACTGGATATGCCACATCATCTAATGGTAGACTTTGTTTTAGCAAGAAGCTATAGCTCCTTGGTTTCAGTATCTTCTTGTTATCGACATATCTGTTTTAATTTACTTTTATTTTCACGGTTAACTTAAATTGACATTAGTTGAGTTCATTTCTCTGCAAGATGCATCTCCACTTGCTCATCTGCCCGGCGAGTTTTTATAAAGGTGTGTATGCTTAAATCTGGCTGTCTAAAATTAGACAATGTGTTCTCAGTCCAGACAGCCAAATGCTGTGATTAAGTTCTTCCTTCTATTATTTCCTAATATGTCTTTCACCTTGTATGGTTAAAGATTATATTTTGTTTTCTTACCAAATTGCTTGTTCTGTTTCTTGTGTGCCCTGTCGATTATGTAAACGGGCGGTGCCGGCATCATGGCGCGCGGTTAGTTTGTCCACTCCTCTTGTACAAAGATATTTTTTCAAATCTGGATTTCGACACCATAAACTCTTAATTATCAGGATCTAAACACGCCAACACACCCCGTCTTTTCTGAAAACTCATGAACATTTGCTCCCCAAAAGGATTTAGCTCGTGGGCAAGTGACAATAAAACCAGTGAAAACTAATATATGAAGATATCAGAATTTGTTATTGAGATATGGTTTCGAATGAAAACATTATATCAATACAAGGATGATTACAGATCAATACAATATTTATCTTACAATGCATCGGAAACCATTGCTGCTGTTTCTATAGAATCCAAACAAATTCACACTTTCGATCAATTCAGTTTGTGACTTGACATTGAATTTTTTGTACAGGAACCAAAAACAAACAACAAAAAATGTTTGCAAAACTTAACTTACTCAATGGATCCATATTAACTCACATGCGCGCAACAGGACTTGACTCCTTTTCTAAGATTGCGGCGAGCACTCCTCGAAGATCCATGTTTCCAGGGTACTTAGTTCCAAGCGTAACATGCTCCTTTGCAGGGGAAAAGCCATATCAAGGGGGGGAGACATCGTAGTTGTTCAGACAGCAAGCGATTATTCAGTTATTCAAAGCAAAGAATGTCCACAGGAACTCCGTAAATACAATACAGTTTTCACAAAGATTAACTTAGCTCAGACAGGCTAACATTATAGTTCATAACTGCCATGACTGCTGCAAGCAGGAGGATGAGAAACTGTCCTCGGTGATAGTAGTTGACTACAAAACTTCAAAACTGACTGACTGCACAAATGTCAGCTTAGCTTCTCACAGTCTACATTACTGCCTTCTGCAAGTATTTTTCAATAGACTATGTCTCTAGTTAATTATCCCTACAACTCATAATTTTCAAGCTGTTTTATGCATTTTGAACAGGAAGTACACATATTTTTAGAAATAAAACATTTTCATATTAGCAGTAGATATTTACCCTACCCTAGCTACTATGGTGACCTAAGAAAAAACAGATGATGTCATCACAGCCCATTCATAACATTTCTCACTAAAAGACACCAAAACATCAACAAAGGTCATTCATAAGAGATATCGATACCATTCTTGATTTCCCTTCCTTCTCTATAATAATGATTTTTAAAATAATGTATGAAGACATGAGAGCCTCCCCTACTGTACTATATCGTTGCAAAATAGTGCCCAATCTCCTGCCATTCATGTGAGAGGCAATGATACATTCTAGCTGTCTTTATCAAAAAAGAACCTACATCTGTGTTTTCTTCTAAAGAACTTGATTTCCCCAATGAAGAAATAGCTACTAAAAGTAGATGAATACACCTCAAGACGGTAACAAGACAGCATTAACATCCAACACTTCTTTCCCCACAAAAATAATATCCTGTGCACAAGAAAAATATTCAACATCATCATATTGAATATAATTGACACTCTAAAATAGATCAATGAGTGATAAGAAATGTTGTTTTAAGACTTTACACACTCAATAATCTCTGAACGTTGCGGCTAAATCTTGTAACAGCTCTGTAGCAATGTTACACAAAAGGCTATTTAATCAATATTTACTTTAGAAGCTGCAATTGTATATGCAAAAATTCATTAATGACATTTATATCTTGAAGTTCGAACTTTACCCTTTAATTTAGAGGAACACAAGCTACAAATGTACGAATCCTTTCATTGGTTAATCTACATTGCGTGTTACAAAAAATGCCACCACCACTACTACACAAATCAGCAGTTTTGTCATCAAGGCCAAACAACGTTTGAATTTTCTTACGCTCTAACCATGGAGTTAAAAGAGACAAATTCCATGCTCTAAACACTTTCTTAAAGTGGTACCTTCTTGCTCTAATAAATCTGAAGTTTGGTGTACAATTTTATAGCTGTTATTTGGTATTTGGCAAGAATCAGAGGGCTGCCTTTTGGGCGCAGTTTTGCACTACCTTCATTCACCCTTAGTTTACATCCGTAGCAAATACAATCATTTTCAGTTATCTTTCTTTCTTTAAATTACCAAAATGACCAGCTCGCAATTTTTCACAGTAACTTGTGCGATATGCCAATAAATCTATTTTTACTGCACAAAGTCCAGTATCTTGACCCTCATGTAAGTTTTGCAAAATTATTTCTTTGGCATATTTAACAAAGAACAACATGAAAAAGAATATGAAAAGTACAATTCCTTATATCTCAGATTAAAGTATAAATAAATGTAGGTGGCAGTGATAATACAGACTACTCAAAGATATACATATGCAACAGAAGACCTTGAGAAATTTTTCAAAACAGTCAAGTTATAGCAAAGATTAGGTTGCGCAAATTATACGCCTAGGATCTGCGAATTTATGAAAGAATATTATTCACAGAAGCTACATTTTCATTTGATTTCAATTCCAAAACTTGAGGAACAATATAAGCTAAAATTTGACGTCCAAAGCCACCGATGCCACCAACCGGGCCTTTACCATGAGAGATTGCCAAAAAATTCCAATCTATGGTGATTTTAGGATACTTTTTCTTTAATGCACAGCTGCTGCAATGAAACGGTTTTTTATTTGGGATGCTGGTCTGTCTGACCAGATGGACACTTTGTGGACGGTTTGAGGGATGTCATCGAACAGCCTGTTGACGTATGGCGGTGGGATTTCTTTTCCATGATGTAGATCATGTGAGTCAATCAACTTTGAATAAGTGTCAAAGAGCAGCCGTAAACAAGCTAATCTGCCTTTGGTTCCAATGGGCACTTTGTATCTCATCTTGGAGCAGTGCTGTATCACTTTGATTGGTGAACCTCTCTTGTCTTAATTGAAAGTGACTGCTTGCTGACGTTTGGAATAGCAATGTTCCAAAAACTGATAGGATGGAACAAATGTAGTTTTGGAGGTCAACAGTTGTTCTATCTTCTATCATCTTACCGGATTCTATCCTCACTTTCATTTTTCTACACATAACAATATATGTTTCAGTGGGAGTATTGTTTTCACACATACATGTATATGTGAAGATCTAACCATCGCTACACTGCTAAGATTGTTTAAACCAGCAGAAAGAATTTTCTCTGGAAGATCATGGTCATAACAAGGGAAGTTGGTTCAGCTGTTGTGCAATGTATTTATGGCCGAAATACTTGGAAAGTGATACTTGCAAAGGCAAAAATTATGCGGCAACTTACTGCTCAGCAAAATATGCTTTGGTCTCAGTCCTGCAAATTTAGTTTTCCTATCTTCACATCAGTCTTCACATCAGAATATTACTTTGTAAATAGTGCAAATACATTACTGATTGAAGATATGTAACATGTCTTACTTGGATCATGCATTTATCACCATTCTTTCCTTTCACCACAACCACATATTTTATGCTCGGCTCTTGGTGGCTGATGTCATCTCTTTGATAATAGGCTTCTACTAGAGAGTTGGTCTCCTCAATCATCGAAGTTGACCCTGGAATCTTATCAGATTAGCCTAAAGTAGGATCTTCTACCACAACAAACCATTTCATCAGTTTTTAATCACTATCATCTTTGTTTTGGAGTCAAGAATACGTTTTGCTCGTGTAAAGCGCTCTCCCAAGAGCACTTGCATTCCCAAAATGCAGCTGGAGATTTTAGTGGTGTCTGAATTTTGCAACACGCTGCCTGGTTTTCTCTCGCTTTGTCCTCAGCAGCTTCTTTTGGACTGTCTTTGAAAGCTTTCTTCAGTAGTATCCTTTTTTTCGACTTTTTTGCTTTTGTTTCCTGTTTTTTTATATTTTTATTCCTCATACATACAATTCTCTCTTTTGTAACTTGTGTAGTTGTCTTGCTTGTCTTTCTGCTGTTGTCAAAGCCATCTGTACCAAAGTACAAGACAAGATAAAACTCATTCTGCTAATTTAAGACAAGGTATACTTCAAAGTTGTAAGTCCAAACAGTAAAAAATATCAATCTAAATTGACGGTGTCCACCCACTGGTCCGAAGGCCCAATCGTCCAAAGTTTCAATAATCCAAAATCTTTAGTCCGAAGTAGAAAGTTTCAATAGTCGAAAGGTTCAATAGACCGAAGGTTTAATAGTCCTAGGGTTAGGGTACACCTTCGCACTATTAAACCTTCATTTGGGTCTTCGGAATATCGAGCCTTCGGACTTTGGGGCTTTCGGACCAGTGGACTGGCGCCAAATTAACATATATTTAGGAAATTCAAACATTGTCAACTGCTTGTTTATATCAGAAAATAAAAAATTATGTGCAAAAGAATACTAATTCAAGTACAGTACAATAGTCAGTATAGTTTGCCAAACACCAAAACAAGTCTGGTTCATATTTCCATAAAATATACAAATTTATGACATTAAATGGAAAGTTAAATGAAGTATGCATGTGCTATATATTCATCTAATTTTATAAATATGTAGTTTAAATGTTAATTTCATGATATATTCAAGAGCTTTTTCAATCTACTGATCATGTTGTAGCTAAAAGCATCCTTTCTTTCCCACAATGTAAAGGTAACTGCTTTTTTAATTTTTCCATAAGTACTTTTTAAAAATACCTCTCATTGATTTTAAAAGTTTTACTGTGCTTTGATATAATAGTATATAAAAAACATTATTATTTTTATATACAGACATACTCGTGATTTGACATTACATTACAAGGATAATCCAAGTATTATGGCCTTTACTTTAATGTTTTAGCCCAATAGGCTTAGCCTAATCGGCCTGTCTGCCTGTAACCTTTAATGAGCCAATTGTTTTACTGTATTCATTAGCTCTGTTCTGTAATGTTTTATTTCGATTACATAGAAACACATGTTATTATACACACATACATACACTATGTATTTTAATGTGTAGTCTTACATCACGAGTACAAAAGTTGTAAAAAAATACTCACCAAGTTGTGTACTTTTGTCTTTGAAATCTTGAAGATAGTTGTCTGAAGATCTATGATTGAAGTTTTGACATGTGGCCAAGTGTTGCCAGATACAAATAAGCATTAATTTGAAAGAAAATGATTATAATAGGCTTAGCCTAATCGCCTAGCCTGAAGCCTGAGCTTGCACTGTAGCCTTTAATGAGCCAATTGTTTTTACTGTATAACATTAGCTCTGTTCTGTAATGTTTTATTTCGATTACATAGAAACACATTTTATTATACACACATACATACACTATGTATTTTAATGTGTAATTTACATCACGAATAAAAAATTTGTAAAAAAATACTCACCAAGTTGTGTGCTTTTGTCTTTGAAATCTTAAAGATAGTTGTCTGTACATCTATGGTTGAATTTTGACATGTGGCCAAGTGTTGCCAGATACTGTACAAATAAGCATTAATTTGGAAGAAAATGATTGTCCTTGCAAATATATTTTTTATGTTTTAAAACTAAAAAAAGAAATTTTTGGAAATTGGCTCAATTTTGGAAATTTAAAGAATAAACCCTCTTTGATTTACATAATTGTTCAGAATATTATCTTTTAGAACAATTTTTATTGAATTTGATCTGAAGACAAACTGTAAAATACAATACTTGTTCTTCAAGGTATGGCATATATATTAATTCTTGTGAATCGTAACTGCATTTATTTACCCCTTAACAAAACGTGACTGACGTTACATGTGACTGGCGTTACCATTTTAGTCTCATCTGTACACAAATCTGCAACATTATTCAGAATGGGTGATGTGCTTGTGGCCTGGACTTTCTTTAAATTATGAGTTACCTTAAAAAAAGCATATTTTTGTGACTGACGTTACATATTTTACGCACTTAACTTCGAACGTCAATTTCTGTGATATGCATGAAGTTCTTCTTAATCTGTGTGAATTTTAGTTTAAGTAATCAAACGTTCAAATCTTGTAAGCAATAGACGCCATGATAGTTATCGAATGGTTGAAATATCTTCTTTTATTAAAAGCTTGAAGTCCTCTATAATGTTTTATCTAAGACCCTTTGATGGTAGATTTCTTTGTAAGTGTAACTTTCATAGAGACGATATTTCTGGTATTTTAAATATATTCAAGTAGGGAAGTGTGTCGGGCGTGGGCCGATCTTAATTTAGTTAAGCCTAATCATTTTTAGGCAATAAAGTTATTCTTAACAACTCTTTTGTTAGAATTGATAGGCAACTTTTCTTTCGTGAATCTTTTATATATATATAATGCTAATGCATTTTTGTAAAAAAAAATTGTTTAATGCTTGACGTCTCACCTGTAATTTTTTGTAGTTTCATCATGAGATTTGTTTATATGTGTTATTTTATCTGCGGTCCCCTCCTTCTCCTTGGCGTTTTAAAGTAAATGCTAATTCCATTTCCCCAAATTTCATACGCTTGTGCAATACATGTCTGCCTCTGAAGTTTTGAATTTTGTTTATAATGTCTTCATTAAAATATTGTTTCTCCTTCTGCAATAAAGCAATGGCTTCATAATTGATAACTTCCATGCAAATAATTGGACTAATGTCTTTTTTTTTTCTCTATCATTTTACGCAGTAAGGAATACTAAGTTGCAGTATTTAATTTTTTTATGTCCAATTTCATTTTCATTACAGAATTGTAGGGGTTAATAGTTTTTGAAACGGTTAAAGATTAGCAACAGCTGTCTTTTACTTTTTGTGGCGCGTATAGGTGGCGGAAGATATTTCAAATTGGGGGCCAAACTCATATTCCCGATTTCTTTGTAGCATGATTCAAATTAGTGCTTTATACAATTACCTACTTTAGAGTTTATTTTTGCCTCAAAATCATCGTCGTGGTTTACGCTGGATTGAATTTTTTTAATATATTTTAATCCTCCAGATGCTTGGAAATGGCACTTTCGCCCCCTAAGCTAATACAACCTCAAATCCTAAATTTTCTGTTTTTATTATTGGGGGAGGGGGAAGCTGCCCAGAAAAATTATCCCATCAACTTCTTAATTATTAATGCAAAATATTCTATATTTACTTGTAAAGTTAACGATATTCTGCCTGACAAAACATCCTTTTATTATAAAATTACTCAATTCTTAAAGTTATTCAAAAATTGAGTTTTCAGAAAACATTTTACGTATAACCAGTTAAATTTATGGCAGGAGTGTTTTTTAAGTAAGGAATTTTTGATTTGCTTTGTGCTTTCTTTTCCCAGTTTCCCGTACGATTTTTTTTCCCTTGTCCCTCGGTCTGTTCTTTTATAATGGTCATTATGTGAATGTATATATTATATTGTAATTTTGTAAATGAGTTTTTTGTTTTTTTCAGTTCTTCATGCGTACATTATATTACAATATATACAACCTTCAAATTATTACTATAACATCAATATTCTTATAATGTAGCAATTGAAGTTAAATTTAGTCATTTTTACTTACTTTAATCAATGCTACTTTAATTTTGATAGTAATATTATTCTGCTTTAACAATTAAAAGAACATCTGGTTACTTATTTTTTCTTTCAATTTTTGTCAAGAACATTCTCGTATTTTTCAACTTTTAAAACACTATTCTGTCAATTTTTGTTTCGTTTGTTGTATTATTAATTGATCAATAAATGGAGGAAAACAATGCCTTTCATTCAAAAAAAAGTGATTGACAAGAAATTCTCCTTTTATTGGTAACTTCAATGTTTTGCACAACATATTTGGCCATCTGTATGCTTTGAAGTTACACTTAATATTTTTCAGTCATGTCCCTACCAATGTGGGATTGCCGATACTCGTATGTTAAAGGCAAATTACAAAACAAAAAGCCAATCGAAACTGTCACTATGATATTTCGCGAAAAGAGAGTTTCAGTTTACTTCCGGTATAGGTTAAGTTGATGAAAATTTCGCAGTAACTGCCGTATTTCGGGGTCAGCTCCGTACTGTAAATGTTGCTTTGATTTCAGTTTTCATTTTTAAGACGTTCATAGACGTTAAAACGTAAATAGAACGTTGTGAATAAACGATGAGTTAACGTTAGAATAAGAGGCTATTAAAACGTCAAATCAAAAATATTGTTTTGATGTGAAAATGTGAACTTACGTTTTTGTCTTAACACGTTTTTGGATATTCAGGGACTTTGCTACGACGTTGTTAAAACAGAAGTAAACGTTATTCACATGTTAAAATGATAGTTTTAAAAACGTCATATTGTAAACCTCCGGGTATATCCGGATTACTGTATAATAGTAAACCTCCGGGTTATATCGGGGATACTATAAAATGTTGGGTAACAGGACTAAAAATGAGACCCACCTAATTGCAGATATGATGATCCCAAATAGGTTGATTAATTGTCAGTTCCATAGGTAAGAACATCAGACAGAAGCTTACATACTTCCACATATCAATGTAATCAATTCGTAGTTCAATTCAATTAGACTGCAAATTATCACCAACTGGATATTAAATTTAATAGACCACAAGCATGAAAATAATCCTTGACTTAATAATATCAATTAACAAGTACAATAACTATTCCTTGCAATAAACTAACTAAAAGTATTGGCCAATAAGAAATGTTTAACTTACACAATTATTCACAACCTGCAACACACATCCTCATCCCACCACAGTCCAGGAACTTTTCTCTTTCAAACATACACAACTCCTTAAACAGTTTATTGTTTTATTATTGCCATTACTTTTTTGTTATTACGCCCAAAACATTATATTTTCAATTTAAAACTTACGCTAAGGGCGCTTTAATTTACTTCTATGACGTCACATGTAAATAAACCCAAGTTGTAAATGAGAGCTTATTAATAATCATTACATGACATCATTTCGAGTTTGACCTCTCCTGAAACAACATACACTGTGTACATTGTAATCCTACATACAATAGCAGTAAAGTACACTTAAACCTACAGACTGACGGACGGTCCCTTTAGCTAAGTTAGAGAACTTTTACTGAGACCATCGTAAAAATATGATGCAAAACGGCACTAAAAACATATCAAATCACTTAAACTGACACTTATATACATGACATCAGGTCGAGTTGCGGTCGACATCAGGAGAACTGGTAAGTGAAAGCAGCTTTGGATGAAGCCTAAGCTTCAATGGTAAAGTCAATATTACCGTAACCTAACACTCGAGTTGGTACAGTGCAAAGCCTATTGCTTGCACTACGGCCTATTACATCTTTTCCTCCATTTTGAATCCATATCCTCATGGATAGACAAGTAGAACATGCATAATGTAACATTGCAACTAAACAACAGAAATCCATTAAAAACAAGGAAAATAGTTTTCAATGGATGCTGAAATTGTCTCTGAAAGTTTTTCTTCGAAAATGAAACACTGGAAATTTGAATTGATCCTGCCTGACTGATTTCCATCCTCCTTGAAAGTCCTGATGCAACTATATATTCCAACTCCATGTTTGCACTTTATATTCGAAGTTGTTGTATTCCACTATTCCTTTCATGATATCTGTTTTTCCTCGCAAATTATTTGTATTGTTTCAATTGTTCAATTCTTTATACTTTGTATCTGGACTTGTTGTATTCCTTTGATGCTAGCTTACATTCGTTTTCCAATGTTTGTACTTTTCTATGTTGAGGCGAACCTTGTGTATAATCATTGACAATAAGTGTTTTTGTTATTTTCACATCCACTAGTTCTTTAGATCTCAGGTTCAGACAAAGGCTATCTATTTTGCATGAGTTGTAAATAAGTCTTTCACTGTTCTTTAGATCTCAGGTTCAGGCAAAGGCTATCTATTTCGCATGAGTTGTAAATAAGTCTTTCACTGTAAGTATG
The DNA here is from genome assembly GCA_020152595.1 of Chiridota heheva. Taxonomy (NCBI): domain Eukaryota; kingdom Metazoa; phylum Echinodermata; class Holothuroidea; order Apodida; family Chiridotidae; genus Chiridota; species Chiridota heheva. The sequence goes on from JAIGNY010003617.1 coordinate 100,626, forward strand.
TTTCTTTTTCGACTTGAAAGCTTATCTTTTCCTCCACCACAAGTTCTTCACCGTTGCAGAATACTGATACTACTAGTTTTTGCGAAAGTTCTAATGGAGAACTAAGTTTTCTTTTACAGTAAGTATGGTCCTTTCTGGAATCAACACAGACATTCAACGATTCACTCTTTTTGCATCAAAGCATAATGTTCAATTTTTTTGCTGCTTGGACATCACAAGTATTTCTTTTGTCAGTCATCAGATTTTTTCCATCGTTTTCCTTCATTCTTTCATCAGATTTCTTTCATTGTTGGTTATCAGATTTCTTTCAATAATTATACAAGAGTTTTCTTTCAGTTGTTCAACATCAGTTTTCTTTTGTTGTTGATCATCAAGTTTTCTTTACATTTTTGACCACAACAAGTTTATAATATAGCACTTGACAACAATATTTGGCAAAAGTAAAATACAAAAATATAAAAACAACGATTATTTAAAGAGATAAAAGAAGTAATCTTTCCTCTCTCTTCTTTCCCTCTTTTTTTTCAAATGATAAATTTCCTTTGTTAATCTGCCAGAATTTCACCGATTATGGTATAAGTTCACTCATTGCAAGTAAAATGTCCTTTTTGTTGACAATGTTTTTGTACTAATCAATTCACTTCTCTATAAGTAAATTCCAAAACAATAGTAAATGTACAGTACATTGTCCTTCTTTACTTAACATTCCTATGATTTGGACAAAAGTTAAGTCTTAATGCTCAGTATACTTTATATATAGCGTTCTATTTATATTCAAAACTTAGTATTTCATACATGTATCACAGTGTAGTTTACAATGCACTTGATTGAACAATAATTCAAAACCTCTTTTTAAAACAAGTTTTTGTTTCACAGCAGGTCTCACTGTATAATTTCGCCATTCAGAAAAGTGCTTCACTAAACACTTGTCTTACAGCAGGCGTCAATGGAATTTCATAAATCGTATGTATACACCATTCGTACACTGTAGAGTAATTAGAACACCTTTTCGAAACAGTAACTCCATTAAGCCCCTATTTGACAGCAGATCTCACTGTAAATTTCGCCATTTCAAAACAGTTACAGACTAAGCACCTGTTTAAAAGCAGGCGTCACTGTATAATTTCGCATGCCATATAACTATGATATGCACAGTGTACCACAATCTCTTTTTGATTATTAAAAAAAATATGATAATAGAACGTCCATGAATTTTACCATTTCATTATTTGACAATACCATTGCAAGTTCTGATGCATGTTTTAGACTTGACATATGTCCAGGTTTCTTAAGGAATGTATACATACTATAAGCACTGATTTTTTCTTCATGTTCTCTCACCAAAAATCTTATCTTCTGCATGAACAATTGGAATTCATTTCAAATTTCAGACTTTTCAAAAGTTTCAAAAAGCACAAGTAAAGTATACACATAACAACTAGTAACTGGTAAATATACAAAAATCTTGAATGGTAAGTAATCACTAACTACAGGTCTTTAAATTATTTAACTTTATTTCTTAACTCGTACTAGTTAATGAAATGAAGTATATCTTTTAGAGGAAATGCCTTTATTTGCCCTTGTAGAACGACGTACAAGTCCCCTCTTCATTATAACAACCAGTTTCTTGTTCCTCAATAATATCATTTCTTCTATCAGTTCCAATTCTATTTTCATTTTGTAGACTACTTTCATTTTCAGAACTTAACTTCATCAGAACTAGGTTCACCTTCAGAATTTAACTGAATTTGGTCTTCAGCATTCATAACAATGGCTAATGGGTTTCTCATATTAGTTAATTGTCTTAACAATAATTTTCATGTGATTCTTAGATTTGTCTTTTATTGTACATTCAAACAGGCATACTTTCAGATCATTCCTATAGACCTTTTCAAACCGAGTTTAGCCAAACGTGAAACGGCAGGGTACTTTAACCAATAAAATTCCGGGGAATTTTCGTTTTTCCTAACCAACCAATCAGCTGCAGGAAAATTGTAAACAACAAGAATACGCGCGCGTATTACCTTCAAATGCTTGTACGCACGTACATAATAGTACAACATTACATGTACGACGTACGTACGTTTTAAACATGTGAAATGTATAAGCTTTGTGTTGTATGCACACCTAAAGTATCTCAATTTGCGTCAAAGTTTCAATTGCTCTGCCTAGAGATGTTTTGTTGTTGTCATATTTCAAAAGAATCCGTACTGTTTTTCATTCAGACTCTCAATTAAGGAATACGCGATAACCAGGTAAGATTTCAAGTTAGAACTTGGCCTCAGGTACGTTTATAACATTAACGTTACATTTAATGCATGTAGTTGAAGGCCCTATGCCTAGTGTGCACGTTAAAATCTTGTTTTTATGAACGGAACATTGTATGTTCGTTGGGATTCACATTGCCTCAACATTTACTAAACATTAAAAATATTTGTGCACATTTGGAACACAAAATTAGGACGGAAATTGCCAAAAATCCAAATTTAAAAACGTTGATGTTCAGTTCGTTGATGTTCAGTTCGGAGAGCCTAATGAAATTGTGCCGTTGACCTCACTGCACAAAATGTGAAAATAGTTTCGAGAACTTTCGGCAGCAAATCCCTTGTTATATGTGATTAAGACAACTAAGTTAATTTTGCATATAGGAAAAATTGTGTGAGGATACAATTTATACGAATTTTCTCTTTGGTATAGAATTCCCTAACCAAATTACGCTACCATTTAAGTCTCAGTGAAGTGCTTATTTTTGTGTGTGTAGGTTCCAATATACTGTTGATTATTGTGTGAAAGTGTATTTTTAATGGGCTTGACCCCATACGCTAGTAAATTGTGCAGACGATCAGGATTCCCCGGAATTTGATTGGTCAATCATGGTCACGTACATTTTGGCCATGTGACATTATTTAAATGAGATTTCCAAAGGTCTATGGAGTATTTTATTTTCTCCTTGACCATCTTCTGGGCGTACCCTATACACAAGAGAATTGTTGTGAGGTTGCTCCAGCACAATGTATGGTTTTTTTTCCAATCTGTTTTGTAATTTAGCTCTGCCTCTGTTTCTTTTCTTAATCAATACTCGCTCACCCCTATTGATTGGAAGTGCGTTTGTTGTCTTGTCATATTGTTCCTTTTGTTTTTCATGGGCCTTATCAGTATTTGTCTTAACTATCTCAAATGCACATTTCATTCTTTCATTGTGATTGTATACCCTGTCAGCTGATGGTGCTTCATCTCTACTAGTCTCAAAGATTAGGTCTATTGGAAATCTTCCATGTCAACCCATCATTAAATAAAATGGAGCATAACTTGTTGTGCTGTGCTTTGTGTTATTATAAATGTAGGTAAGTTCTGGGAGATATGTTGGCCAATATTTCTTTTTCTCCTCTGTTAGTTTACTAATCCTATCCAGTAATGTTCTATTGAAACTTTCATATTGCCCATTTCCCAAAGGGTTATAAGGTATGGTTCTGCCTTTCTGAATTCCATATAAATCACAGAGCTCTTTAATTAGGTTAGACTCAAAAGCAGGTCCCTGGTCTAAATGAATTCTGGCTGGACAACCATGGTGCAAAAAGAAATGTTGCCATAATGCACTTGCAGTTGTTTTGGCAGTTTGATCTCTAGTGGGTATTGCCATTACAAATTTATTGAAAAGGTCTGTTATTACCAAGATATGTTTGGTACTATCAAGAGATTTATCTACTGTCAAGAAGTCTATTACAACTACTTCTAACGGGGCAGAGGTTTTTTTTTTTTGCAGTGGTGCTTTGTTTGAATTTGTTGGTGTTTTTCTCCAACAACAACTTGGGCACCTGGCACAATAATTTGTAACCACCTCTTTTAAATCAGGCAAATAGAATCTTTGTCTGATGAGGTTCAATGTGCGATCAAGGGCAAAATGACCAGCATCCTGAAAGGATTTTGAGACCTAAGCTTTGTAATACTTTTGGTAGCTTTAGTTGTACTTGAATAGTACTATCAGGCCTTTTTGTTTCTCGATACAATATTCCATCTTTTATAAAAAGGTTATCCCACTGGCCTAACATTTTTACTGTTTCTTTGTTTCTGATTGTTTTTCAATTTTGCTTGGCCGCCTGTCTCTTGATATGAACGTCAAATCCTACCTATTGTCTCATCTTTTCCTTGCGACTCGACAATGTCCAACCTTGAAAAGCCCCAGAATAGAATCAAACCTATCTCCCGTCCCAGAGTTAGCGGTAATTTAGGCAGAACCACTTTCCTGACAAACTTCTTCTAGATATAGTTTTCTTGACAGAGCATCTACATTTGCATTAATCTTTCCTGGTCTGTATTTGACTTGAGAATTAAAATTTGCAAGCTTGGCAGCCCATCTTTGTTCTGTGGCTCCAAGGGTTGCTGTATCCAGGTGGTTGGGGTTATTGTCTGTGTAGACAATAAAGTCTACAACCTACAAATTATTTTTGAACTTCTCAGTTACACGCCATTTTAATGGCAGGAATTCAAGTTGAAACGAAGAATAATTTTGGTCATTTTTCTACGTTGGATGGAGACTTCTGCTGCATAGGCAATAACTCTCTCTAACTCTCTTGTTTTTGAGATAGTATTGCTCCTAGCCCTTTGCTACTAGCATTGGTGTATAATTGAAATGGTTCATTGTAATCAGGGTAAGCCAGTATTGGAGCTGTTACCAGTTTTGTTTGCAAAGTTGGAAATGCCATCTCACATTCATCTGACCACTCAAATGACTTTCGGCTAATTTGTATAAAGGGTTTGCAATTTTAGCAAAATTTTGAAAAACCTACGGTAGTAACTAGCTAGGCTTTAGATGTTGTGCAAACTTCATTTTCATGCATGTACTTCATCAATTTGTATGATTTGTTAGTAGTATCATCCCCCCAATGTTAGTACCATAAAACTCATCATTAACATAAGTTTTCATCTTCATCGTCAGCAGCCTCATTACTTCATAATATGACCACTTACTATTTCACTCTGCATGGCTGATTCCTTTGGATAAGGGTTATGGTAGTCGTCACACTTGTCATCGCCAGCCGGAGTATTTGCATTGTCATAATGTTGTAAAATCCCAACCACGATCTCCGCCATTTCTCCCTTCAAGTCTTCAACATCAGTCTTTGAGGGTAAATAGTAGTCTGCGGTGATGTTTGCCACATCCTCTACTGTGGGTTGCTCATCGCTGTAACCCATGCACCCCACCTATATATTATAGATAGCATTGCATTTACCAATATTGCATGGATATATTATACTAATACATATCTCATTTTAATATATTAACTGTGAAGGTGGATTATCCAACTATTTCATTTAATCCCTCACCCTGTCTTGTCCATTTAAAAATCCTTTTCATCATGGCATCTATATTTTCCTACACATTTTTGTTAAATATTTATACCACGGGATTCGAGGAAATATTAAGTATCAGATGAAGTGGCGTGGGAACAGTGCGCAAGGAACCAATTGCCAAGCACCATTTTTGCCCCAATGAGAAAAATCAAATCAGAAAAGTCTTGTGGTTTGACTTGACTAGCAAACAAGTGACTTGTGACTTGACTTGATTTGCAAACATACGACTTGTGACTTGACTCGACTTGAACAATTTGACTTGTCGACATCAACCTTTCTTACACACACAAAAAAAACTAACAATACTTAGTGAACTGTTGGAGCAAATGAACAGGTTATGTTTTTAAACAATCTAATCGCAACATATATTACAGACTAAATCCGTAACTTTCATTCGAAGATTCTTGACGCAATACATTTATGATACAGAACGCACATAGACGTATACTGCTTCTGAAGGTATCGAAAGATGCAACGGAAACGTAATAGATAATATAAAAACAATAAATGATGAAATATTAGTTGTTTAGATAATCAATTTTTCAGTTCTTTCGTAAGCGTGCAGGTTCTACTGAAAAATCCTGTCGGAACTATTCAAGGTGGTTAGAGGTATTTACATTTCGTTTACATCCGGCCATCCACATGAGCAAGCCATTGTTGTTGTTTTTAACTCCGTCATGCTTTCCTCTGTGATGACGTATGATGGAATGGAGGCTGTCAACAAAAGGGGAAAGGTCCTTTCCTCGTTGACGTCGTGTCTTTCCAATCTTGCTCCCCATGCTCGTGCTCAGTGCAGATTCCAACGCAGTTGTGAGCATAGGGAGCTTCATTTTCATCTCCCGATAAATCTGTGGTCAGTTTCTTTGTTTTCCATCTTGGTATTTACCTTTGAATTTGATCAATATTTTTTCTGACCATCCTTGCAACAGTTCGTTGTAAGGAAGCTCGTCCTGCTCGCCTCTTCCGTACCACCTTAAGCACTCCATCATAATAAGATTTCCTCATAAATGATGTGATTTTCGAAGATAATAAAGTAGGTAGTATTGGTTTTTGTTTACAAAATTGTTCAAAAACAATTTCTTGTTTTGTATATCGGTTTTTCTTTACAAAATTGTTTAAAAACAATTTCTTATTTTTTGAGCTTCTGAGAGGACGGCTTGCAGTCAGGAATGTTGGAAGATGTTTGAATGCTTATTGGGTGGGGCAAAGGATTTAACTTACCGATCGACGTGGTTAAGCATACACGTCAGTAGTGAGTGGTGTAGCTTTTATGGGTCCCCTCGGAAAATATATTGAATTCTATCGAGTTTGGACCAGGGGTATCGCGATCAGGGCCCCCAATTTTTAATAATAAAGAAATGGTCTAAAAAATTTAAATAAAACGTATTGATTCTTAAAAGAGCTGTTCCAAATACTTTTATAACTGTTATCAAACTGCCAGATTTTTTTCAAATTTATTCTCGAGGTCGGACATCCGGGAATATTGTGGGGAAAGGCCTTTTTTTGACGATCTCAAATTTCACTCAAAGTAGTCCAGTCAGTTATCATTGCAGACAATGGGAGAAAAACCTATTTTTTGTCATTTTTCAACAAATACTGGACATAATTTTTTTTTACACATGATGCGTATTAGATAATAGTTTCCAGCATACATGAGTATCATTGACTTTAGCTGACTGGCTGAGGCGACACAAAGTATTCATAAAAAATATCCCATTGACTGTAATGATAGTTTCCCTTCCAACTTAGCAAAATCGTACTGAGCTCGTACACGGTTTGGACAACTCCAACCTCGAGCATGCTCTTAAATTACCCATTTATCTCCAAATCCGGTTCTAACATTTCCCGCTTTATCAAAATCATGGTTTAATTTGACCTTAGTTAGGTCAAAAACGGGCCCGAAATTGGTCAAATTGACAACATTATTTCAATAGTACAAGGTCCTATGATAGCTAAGTTTGATGATTGTGAATAAGCTAGAGCCTCGGTGTAGGCTATAGGCCAACGTCATGAATAAAACTTAACCAAAATTAAAAGTAATCTATAGCAAATAGCAATAGTAGACCTATAGCCAATATGAGGTTTTCATAATTAGGTCTAGTTATGTTTCTATTTACGTATCTATGCGGGATTTAGATGGATGGTCCGAGGGGCATAGCTTTTTTCTTTTTGTAGTAGGCCTAGTTGGCTTCTGACCAGATTTAATGTTATGAAATTGAACATTTAATTAGGTTAATTCGGTGAGAAACCATTCGCCAATATACGACCGATTTATGGTTTTCATGGCCTTTACTTACTCCTTTCGACTTTAAAGTTGTGAACTTTTAAAGCTCGTTAACCCCTTTCCGACCTTCCTCAATCTTTTCATACGAACGAAGCAGACTTTTCCATCTTCTGTTACTTCTTTCCCAAGACCTTCTATTACTGTTTTCACCGTTTTCTCACATATTAATTCGCTTATTTTAAATTTATGGTAGCATTCCTTTCCAAAACTGGCATTGCATATCAAGCACATCTCCTCCATTGTGTAACAGTGTTTTAAAATAAATTTCTTGCGCTATTGTCTGTCCGTATCTAGAAAAAAGCGTCATTTCGAATATCATGCTTATCTGCAGCGTAATTAGGTCATGCGCGTATTACTTGTGTACGCCCTTGTGAATCGGAGGGACGAAATTGCCAAGGTAAACGATTAGTTTCGAAAATCATTCAATTTCATCTTATTTTGTTGATCATAAAGCGATAAAAATGTATTTAGTAAGTTTGCAATATTATTGTCATCAATTTGATAGCTCCTCAGTACTATTTTTGATGTTTTAACCATCATAATTTGTAAAAGTGTTGATAGTATGATAGGTCTAAATGAAAATCCCAATGGAAGTTTGTGTTGAATTGTCTCACTCAGTATTGCAAGTAGCGTGTAGCATGTGGGGCATACTGAGTGAGATGTTTATCTCACTAACCCTTCATGTACTTGGTTACTTGCTTACAATTTTCTCTGAGGGCCTGAATGTTATCTCCTCTACTACTTCCTGAAACGTGATTGTGTCGTTCTTTCAAATTTCCTTTAATTCTAATTTTAACGAAGTGTCTCTAATGCCTTCAATAAATTTGTCCCGTAAAGCTAAATCAGGCTTTGGGATTTGGCCCGGATATTTTTGATTAATTTTGCCCACCAGTTCTTGTAACGCCAGTGCGTACGTCCTCAAACTTTCCTGGGGGTTTTGGGATTTGCTATAACAATTGCTCATTAATGTTGTAACTGGAATACTCTCTTCATAAATTGAAGCCAAGTGACTGGCAATTTGTTCAAAGGTTTCTCTCTGGGTCTTTGGCAATACCAAAATTTCTCTTTTTGCCTCCCCACAGAGATGTCTTACGGCCAAGCTGACCTTTTGTTTCTCGGGTGTATTCCACGTTTCAAAGGTACAAAGAGTTTCACTTTTCTCACATGGAAAAAGACGGATCATTGGGTGATATGAGCACACCTGAGAACATTGGGATTCGTAGATGTATGGGAACAACGAAAACAGGCATCATCGGTCGAATATTTTGAGCCCCATCCCCCGCAATTGGTGCATTTAGTTCTCCCTCCATCGTTTCAGGTACAACAAATAAACAAAATAATATTTAATGGGCCTGATGCACGCAATTCTTCTAGGCCCAAGTCCTAAATATCAATCTAAATTCGTTACAAGAGAACAGATACAATTCTCTGATTTAAAACAACGATATGCATGAACTTCTGCCTAAAAAATGCTATAAATTCACAAATTATCATGTCTACAATCTCTACCTAGAAAATCGACAATCAATCTAGATCTCACTTTAGACTGCTCCACTTCTACTACCAATTGTAAACCTCCGGGTATATCCGGATTACTGTATAATAGTAAACCTCCGGGTTATATCGGGGATACTATAAAATGTTGGGTAACAGGACTTAAAATGAGACCCACCTAATTGCATATCTGACGATCCCAAATAGGTTGATTAATTAGCAATTCCAGAGGTAAGAATATAAGACAAAGAAGCTAACATAGGTCCACATATCAATGTAATCAATTCGTAGCTCGATTCAATCAGACTGCAAAATATCACCATCAGGATATTAAATTCAATAGACCACAATCACGTAAATAATCCTTGACTCAATAATATTAATCAACAATTGCAATAACTATTCCTTGCTATAAACTAATTAAACTTATTGGCCAATAAGAAATGTTTAACTTACACAATCATTCACAACCTGCAACACACATCCTCATCCCACCACAGTCCAGAAGCTTCTCTCTTTCAAACATATACAACTCCTTAAAAGTTTGATATTTTATTATTGCCATTAACGTTTTTGTTATTACGCCTAAAACATTATATTTTCAATTTTAAACTTACACTACGGGCGCTTTAACTTACTACTATGACGTCACATGTAAACCAACCCAAGTTGTGAATGAGAACTCATGAACAATCATTACATGACATCATTTCGAGTTTGACCTCTCCCGACAACAACATACACTGCGTACATTGTAACCCTACATACACTGGCATTAAGTACATTTATGCCTGCAGACTGACTGACGATCCCTGTAGCTAAGTTGGAGAACTTTCACTGAAACCATCGTACAAATATGATGCAAAGCGGCACTAAAAACATATCAAATCACTTAAACTGACACTTATATACATGCCATCAGGTCAAGTTGCGATCGACATCAGGAGAACTGGTTAGTGCAAGCAACTTTGGATGAAGCCTAAGCTTCAATGGTCAATATTACCGTAGCCTAACACTCGGGTTGGTACAGTGGCCTATTACATCATACAGAACGTTGTTTCAGATGAATGTGCAGTTCACTTTCGTTTTGAAAACGTTGTTTGTTTAGACGTCCGAAGATGTTGTGTTAACTTTGGTAGAAAGTTAGCATTGACCGACGTTTGATTACAGATTAAGTTTTAAGAATGTTTTTCTGATTATTTGGAGCCGTTATAACGGTGTGCAAATGTGAATACCACGTCATTAATATAAGAGAAGTTTCTGGGAAAATTAAATAAACATCATTTCCAAAGGTCACTTTCGACGTAAGATCTTGACTAGAAGTTACTTTGCATTAACGTGGTTGTGAAAATTCAAAAAAGTTATCATCATGACTTGTAATGAAACTGACTGAAATTGAAACCAATATTTTTTGTAGGTTAAAAAATCGAAGAAGAAGGAATCGTAAAAAAACGTGATGGACTACAAATGATTTATACAGAAGAACATTGTGTGGCTTTTTTAGTGTTGTTTTGATGTACATTACATAAATCTAATTAAATCTCTACATACACAATGCAGCATAATATCTGGCGTTCTTCTTCCGTAAACATGTTCAGCAAATTTAGTTAAGCTTTTGAAAATGTAAGCGATATCAGATTCAGAGCTGGAAGCACAATAAAAATGTTCATAAACACTGATAAAGAAGAATAGATAAGACTTAATACGGTATATTATATATTTTCTCAATCAATATTTTTAACCTCTTCAATAAAAAATTTTCAAAGTACATTCAGGGCTACTACCTTAATTCGTAAGATTACAATTTTAGCTTACATTTTTAATCTAACAGTGATTGTAATTGAGGACAAATGCAAGTGGATTAGATATAAATATTTTCTTTTATTAAAAGTTTTAAATCTTAAGATAGATTAAAAGTAAGATTGAAAATGTTTAACCTCTTTGAATTAAAACTTAGTTTCTTATCTTAGCAAAGATTTAAAATAAGATTACAAAGTTTTAATTCTTTTGGATTAAAACCTAAGCCAACCAGTAGTTTTCTTCTAATTTTCTACTGTTACAAAAACAAATTGAATGAAAGCTAAGACTTTAGATTTACATTTATTTGCATATTTTTCCAGTCAAACATGCAAATCAAATCACGTAAGGGCCTACTAGTTTGTATATCTGGTGTCAAAAGCTGCTATCTTTATGAAGTTGTGTTATCTTGTGGTTAATGACAATGTTGTTGTTAATATAATTGTTGAATTTTGCAGGGAAAATACGAATTTCAAACTTAGATCATTTTCTCCCTTCTTTTGACCTCAGCATTTTTCAAATAATGCACAACATACATGCTGTGAATCAGAACGTTAGGTACGCGTACACAATAGGCCTGCTGCATACATACACTGTAGCACACACAATCAACAACGTGACGGTACACAAAAGACTGAACTAGGACACTGTCGATCATCACCAATTTTGTCACTCCAGTCTCGTTGTACCTCTTCCCAGCTTGACTATTGGTGTCCTTACCTTCAAATGGTTCCTCCAGTTTGTCATCTTCATGAAATGTTTAAATTTCCTCTGGAGAACACCCTGTTCTGCTGTAAACTTGGTCGCCATTTTTCATACTCGTATCTTCCATAGTTATCTTCCGTAGTTAAGGTAACGCAATTAATACCCCTCACTGTTTTACTGTAACTTGCAAAGAACATGGTAAGTCATGTTACGGTAATACAGTTTATCCAATCATGTGCATAACGGCATTGATCTACTTCCATTTTTTTGTTCATAATTTGTCAGCAACTAAAAAATGATCAATTAAGCTGATCTTTTTCACCAAACACCAAAACAGTGTAATAAAATTACTGAGATTGTAAACCCATTTCCCCTCCTTTAACTCAGGAAATGGATTCACGCAATTTTTAGAACTTTCAACAATTTCTAGAAAACTGGATAATTTTGTCCTACGTTTGTTTGGAAAACTTGGAATGGTCATGGTTATTAACAATGACTGGTTCTCTAAGTTTCTGTATCATTTGCTCTCTGAGATAAAATGTTTTGTCATCTTTTGGATGTGGCCACTTTCAGTTATTTTCCGCACGGTGCATTTCTGAAAAACGGAAATCATTTCCCCCAATTTCTATCACTTTGCCTGGAAAATTAAACCCAACATACTTAACAGCAAACCAACTTCCTATACGCGTATCTCTGCACTACTACTGTAAAAACACTTTGATTATGGTCACTTTGGCTTTAACTATCAAATTAACTTTGTGTTTATACACGGGTTTCTTCTTGAATAAGACCTATTTCATCATGAAACTTAAATATCATGCCTATGTCTTGTATCTTTCCATCGTCTTCATCTTGTATCTCTCCACCTTGCTCATGTTGTATCTGCCTAACCCGTTGTTCTTGTGTCTCTCCATTCTCAGGAAATTTCATATTATTTATATTCTAGACACTACGGGTAGACTGGTAGTAGAAGAATAATAAGTGCCATCAGTTAAATTGGTAGGATTTTGAAAATACATTTAAAAATACATCTCTCGGTAATTCATGCTACATAACATACTGCATTGCAAGTCATACATCGAAACGATACACAAAGGGAGGTGTTCAAAATATGGTTGATATTCCTTGAAGTGCATATCTCATATATAAGTGCATACCTTGTATAAAATGTATTCAATTTCAAGGAAAAGTGATCATGTATGAAAAATATATCCCATTTGGTAAAATCTTTCATGGACTGGACTTTTCCCGTTCAAATTATACTCTCAGGAAAGTTTGAATTTTTAAAGAATGTTACGGGAAAATACCAACAAAGTTTATCCTTGCATGTGTTTGGAATACTATTTAGGATGTCCACTTGGCGTAGAATTGCCCGTAAGCTGTTAAATTTAACAGGACTACAGGAGCACGTTTATCAACAAAATCATCAACAGATTAGAGGATTAGTTCATTGGTCAAGCAAGTTTATCTTATATGAAAGAGGACTTCAAAAGAAACAAAATGGTAAAGAAAGCATTCAAAAATCTTATTCCGTTAAGGAGATATTTAAGTTTAAAGTTTGGTATCATTTGTAGAAACGACTGAAATCAGACTAGTTGTGATGTCATAGCCTCAAATTCCTCAAATTCTTTATATATTCTATCATATTTTGTTCTGCGATTTTGTTGCTTAAAAACCATGGGATATGTCAACAAAGTAGTAAAACTGAATCTAGGAAGGGTATTTATAATATACCACCTGAAGAAAGTTTGAGAAAAAGTTATTCAAATATTGTAAAAATTAAACAAACTTTCTTTAAAATACATAAAGAATTTGAGGAATCAGAGGTTGTGACATCACAACTAGTCTGATTTCAGTCGTTTCTACAGAAATTAACCAAACTTTAAACTGAAATATCTCCATAACGGAATAAGATTTTTCAATGCTTTCTTTACCATTTTGTTTCTTTTGAAGTCCTCTTTTATATACGATAAACATGCTTGACCACTGAACTAATCCTTTAAAGGTTTACTCAAATGGTTTGATTGAATGAACTATTTATTCTCAAATTTAAAAAACTTTTGTGCTCTGAATTTAAAGCTATCTTTGGAATACAAAATTTCTTCCTGTCCATATACCATTGGTATGCTTTAAAAAGTCAAGCTTAAAGGTATATGGACAGGTATTAACCACTTTGCAAAAAGTGTACAAATGCCCTTCATAAACACTCACCACAAACACTTTCTCACAAAATCGATCCCAAAATGTGAAAAATCCTGCTTATTTTTAGGTCTGCAAACGTAAGCTGATTACATAATGGTTTGTTCGTGACGTAAGGATCGGACAGTACAACACTAACGTTATGTAGCAGTTACAGTGTACCATATAGTAATACTTACAACCTAACGTAACAAGTGGAGTTCGCCGATCATAATGGAGCTGAACTTGAGTCGATATTTCCTCCTTTTTATCCACAAGAAAATGTCACACAATAATTAGCAAATTTATGTTTTAAGCGTTATTCTGATGTCTGATGAATTGAAACTGATATGTTGACGTAGCCTAGGTAAAATGTAACACAATGTCACAGTGAAAGTTATGCATTGTAGGCTTTGCTCTGTCATTATTCTTACGCCACACGTAATTAGTGGAAGTCCAGCCGTTTCTTGAGGCTTAATTTTTCACTTTTTGCAAATATCTCAGAAACAAGTGAAAATTTATGATAGGTATATGTTAATGAAATGTTCAGAATATTAATAGGAAGGTATTTTTGGAAAATCTCTACCTATCCATATACCTTTAAAACTGTATACAAAGTATTTATAAAGATCTGTGTGTAATCTGATAATATAATTTAGCTTTTTCATACTCTTAAAAGCAAAAAAATGATGCTCTAAAAAAATACTATGCAAAATTGTATATTCAGTATACTGCTTACAACAACCTGGATGATCATCTTTAACAAGGCGAACTGCGTCATCACAAACGGACAAGAAAGACACCTTCTGACCTTAAGCATACAGATTCCCTTCTTGGCTGTTTAACTTAATGCATGAAAAGGGTGACTCGGACACGAAAAGCACAATTTTCCTTATCAGGCTATCAGGGCAAAATCAATCACTGGTATAGAAATATGCATGGCTGTCATACAGTAGCAGAATGTGTCGATTACCTGGCCTCTGTGGGATGTAGTTTTAAATTAGGTTTTCCATGTAGTCAGATGAAGACCTTTTCACTGGACCATTCATTATTTTTTAAGATGAAAGAACATCCAGGCAATGCCCCCTCCTTGAGCTCTTCTTTCATCCTCTAACCTTTGGAAACGAAGTAAGGAGGGACAGCATTGCCCTTGGCATTCGCACCACCAATATATGTGGTAGTGGCCCCTCTCTTTAACTGTCTAATGTTATTGAGTATTTTTTTTCCTTCTTGGTGCAACACCTTTAGTGTGTTTAAATCAAAAACCAGTTTCATCAATGTTAAAATGTGCTGCGTTTGTCTTCAATATCATAGTTCTTGATTATTGCTTTCAGCTCTTTAAAATACTGATTCACCACCTTTGAACTAGTTGCCTTTGCTCTTTTGATATTGAGTTTTTGTGACTGCATGGTGAAGTTTTGGCTATCTTCTGCTTTTACCTCACCTTTGGTGGGAGATATCCTACTTTTTCTGAGTCGCGTGGAATTCTCGTGCGTCGCCCATTTTGCAATTAACTTTACTCCTCCCTCTTACAATATCCCTTAGGGTTTGAGCTGGAACACCACTGAGTTTTATTACCTTTCTTATTGGCCAGTTTTTCTTGTTCACTCAATCTATTGCCTCTTTCATCGTTACAGAATCGCTATGATGATGTCTCTTCTCGCTTCTCGATTTGCTGAAATGAAAAGAAATTAGTGTGATTGTGTGTTAACCTCTGATAACTATGCGTGACATTTTCTATGTCTGCCATTTGCCCATTTAAAAACATATCAAAATACTTTATTATGATGGACCTAGACTGTACTATCAATATCAGGACCTAAGCCGAAAAAAAATGTTTAGAAGATTTTTAAAATAGGGAAGTAATTGAGTAAAATAACAGGTTATGAATGACCAAATAAATAAAAAGGAAGATTATCATATTCATGTATTTTTGTTGTAATTCCAAATATGGTATCTTTATAATACTGTCTATCAAAATCAAAAGATACATCAATGATTACCCAGTAAAATAAAAAGAGATATTGAGACATCAAACTGTGTATTCCAGTTTGAAAATCTTATTACAGTTGCAAGATATTGGCATAACCGCTATAATATAATTTATTTTCAATTAAACTTATTGCGAGTCAGAGGATTAAAAATAGGTACATGACACTTTAAGATCATTCTTGATTGTTTCATGTTATTTCTATGCTGTTTCCTGTATATATTTACAATAAACTTAAGCATTAAAATTGGTTTAATCCCTTGTGTTTATCAAATTATTGCTCTACATTTATCTATTTACGATGCAGTATCTGTTTAACCTATTGAATATTCATCACATGAAACCGGATATGACCAAATACATCAAACAATAAAATACAAAGCTTAGGCTATTACATATTAACAGTGACCTTTATGCTAGGCTGCAGACGACACAAGTTCAAAAACAAACATCACTACGAGGAATACGTGACTTCACACTTTCAGTGACCTCACACTTTCAGTGACCTCAAGGTCAATCTGGTACATAAGTTCTGATCACGTGATACCTTACACTAAACATGCAAACGAGATGGTTTTCTACCATATTTGTGTCCGTTATGTGCGATTTAGCAAATCAAATGTTACGATTTCTTTTGTTTAAAGTATGAAAAGGATTTTTATGCAGTTAAGGCCTTAGGTCTGTAAAAAAAAATCTTGAGTTAAATTTGCTCAGGTTAAGATTGCTTACCTTCAGCACAGTAGCCATAGAACATCCGAATGTGGCGCCCTCGCATAAAAAAATTGCATTTCCCACCGAGGACACGGGTAAATTTGGTTTCATTAACAATCGGAAAGCTTTTGCATTTAAACGTTCTACCAAAAAGTATGTTTTTTTGTGTTTTCAGGTGAGACTTAAAGAGAGTTATTGTTAATTTTCGAAGGCTGTCATGTCCAGGCCATATGCACTACTGTGCAGTGCGTATGAACGTTACTGGACTGACCTCGAGGTTACTGAAAGTGTGAAGTCGGGTATTTATGGACGTTTTTTCTTGCTTATGATTGATTTCAGAATTTTAAAAGTGTGAAGCACTCACTATATTTATCTATTATTTCGGTATTTTTCATGTGAAATTTTCATCATACTTACCGAGTGAGGCATCATATTAGTGAAAAACAAGTGTAGTTTTTAGTACGTACCATCGGATTTTTTTTAATCTCTGTTGCTAAGGTGGGTGTTTTCTAACGTATGAAGTAATGCACGAAATTAGGGGGTGCACGAAATGAGGGGGTGCGCGAAATTAGGGGGTTCGTGAAATTAGGGGGAGCACGAAATTAGGGGGTGCGCGAAATTAGGGGGTGCACGAAATTAGGGGTGCACGCAATTAGGTTCACTGACTATACTGTGGATACTGTGATTAAAGATTATATATAACTTTTATGTGATCTTGTATCTGGGACTTGTACCATGTCTCTCCTTAAAGATATGACTTTGTAGCATGAAGTGGTTGTGGTCTAATAAATTGTCAATATCCACAGCAACTATTCTTATTTTTTATGTTTCACTGCATAGGCATGGAAGTCATAAAATACAGGGTACCCATCTAAGCTCTCAGAAATTGCTTCAGCATTTTCCAAAGACGTAAGAAGAAGAGCCCTTCATGGTCCCACCTCTATGCTTGACGAGATTTTTGAGCTAGCTGAGCACAGCACAATTGCATTTAATGCCTATACACCAGGGATAATGCAATGTTTTTAAAGTTGCAGGTGACATGAGCAATGCGTTTAAAATATCCGTGTTTTGCCTCAAATCTCATCGACTAATATTGTAACAAATGCCCAAGTTCTCGTCTTGCCGTTGGGTAGTGCAGCATAAGACGGTGCTTTGGTTTAAGAATCTGTTCTTCAAACACTTCTAGAAAATGTATACTGGTGGTCTCTTAAGACATGATTTAAGAAAATGTATCTTCTTTGGTAACTCTTGGAGAAAAATTGATATCCATACAATGTTGTAGCAGATGAATCACTTCCCAGGAAACATTTCTTTCCTCTACTTTGTTACCCATCATGTGAAAATGGTGCATAAGACATATCTGCCCTGCATTCTGTCCGATAACCCCTTTCAAAGTTTTGGAGGTCTCTCTGTTTCCAATAACATGGATTGTTTGATGAATCGGTAATACCATATAATTCTTCCATTAGAACAAAGTAAATTTTTCTGCCTGTATAAGTTCATTAACAACAAGTTTCAATATAATTTCCATGCGCAGACTCCTAGCATATCATGCATTACGTCTGCTGTATAATTTGTAGTTGCAAGAAAAGCCTGAAGCTCATTTAGTATGCTTGCATGCTTAGTTCTATTCTCTGAAAAGCTATTGTTGTCACCATCTGCAGCATAGTTTTCATCGTTCGTTAACACATTTCTGTTCTCCAGACACGGTCCTGGGTACATCCTTGTAGATCTTATATTTCCTGCATGGATAATTTGCTGAAAAGGATTCAGAGAAGCCAAAAAGTCCATGGACACCCAAATTATCACCCACAACTTGCGACAGTACAACTTTAAAATTTTCAGAGAATAAGTTGGTGTTGACTTTAACACCTTCTAATAGCTTCAGATCATCAACCACTGGACGCATCACTACCTCTAGGCCATACTGTTTTGCGTCCACCCATTTGTAAATAGCAACTAAATAACACTGATCTAAAGTTGATAGGAACTCGGATGGTTGATTTTTTAATGTTCCCAGTTTGTGTGTAACGGCCTTTAACCCAAGAGGATTCCTTACTTCAACTTTGTCAGTATAAACTAAAACTCTTAACATATATTTCTTTAAAAAGTGATGATTCTGAAAGTATTTACCAGCTTGGAAATTCCTCACTACTGAATCTTCACTTGCCCGGTGCTTACTGATTTCTTCAATAACTCCTGGAGTCTCAACAATAGTCCTTAAAATATGTTTCATTGGTATGTACAGAAAGGTTGTCTGAATCTGGATATGTCTTACTTGACCTGTCTCTGAATCTATCTTCTGAGCATACTCTAGATATTGGCTCAACAAATTTATTGGATGCTTTGATCATTTTCTAAAGCTTAGGGCCTATAGTCAGTGTCTACTTCAGAAAAATAAGTTTGTAGTTCACTTAAACTCATGTAACTTATCATCTCCCATTTCAATCAATGGTTAAACTTGTAACCAACGAAGCAGTACTCCCGGTGATAATGTTTGAAGACATGAGGTTGCAAACAAATATCTATTCCAATGTTAGTCAAAAATAATTCCCAAACAAAACTTAAAAATGATCTTTATCAGAAAATCTTGTTAAAGCGCGACTGCCTAACGGAAACACATAATAAGCAGTCACCACTTTTCTTAAAATTTCTCGAATATTTCACTGAAATATTCCATTATTTCATACATTGCAAATATACCGGACGCCTGACGAGTCTTTTCAGTGTTCTGTTTGTTGCTAAAGTGTTTAAATTATGCACACGTGTGTTCTTTATCAGGATTATACATGTTTAATATCTTAACACTAGCGTCACTCTGTAATGAACGATATGCGTCAATGTGTTCTTATAAATATAATACGATTCCAATTACCCGCTTTTACGCAGATTATAAGTAACAGAACACCTGGTATTCCCATAACGTAGACGCGTCACAAAAACATGTTCTTAAGTTACACACATGGTGTTACATTTCCCGCCATGCATTGTCACATGTCTCGCCGCTAAAACAAAACGCGCACTCACTAAGCAACAACAACTACATATCATATCATACAGTCGTTAGACTCGACAGTGCAGTGATCACGTTTCAGGGCCATTCTCTGTTACGTTACGTGTGTGAACAGCTAAGGAATGGCCCTTCAGCGTTTTGTACAAGCTTTTGAACCGGAAGTTTGCTTTGTATAGACATAACCTAACCCTAAGCCTGGGTTAGATTTAGAGTTAATTAGGGATGTACCGGATCCAAAATTTTGGATCCGGCCGGAACCGGATTTTGCCGGATCCAGGTTGAAATCCGGCCGGATTTTATCCGGCCGGAACCGGATTTTTCATTGCTTACAACAATTCTCATAATCTTAAGAAACAAAGGGAAAGGGGTGGGGGCAGGGGATTGTCAAGTTGGCTACTAATGGCTAGCAACCCAAATTTTTTGGAAAATAACAATTATTAGGCATATTGTGATGAAATCAAATCAAAATTAGTGAAAGTTCTGGATTAATCCTAAGATGTACCAAATTTGGAAATTCAGGCAAAATTTGAAGATATTAATAAGAGGAAAGATTCTGGGTACTGTTTTAAGAAAAGTGTGATTTTGCGTGATTGTCTCAGCCCTACCAAGATATTAAAGTATGAAAACAACGGGCAATGTCTAAAAATTGTGGCAAAAATTACTGTGCACCTAAAGAGAACTGTCTATCCTCTTCATTTATCATCATAAATGGACTGTTAAAATTCCAAGCCATACTTAACACTTTTTTGGGGGGAGGGGAGGGGTGGGGTGAGGGGATTAAATTCCCCATCTAATAAAAGTATAATAAGTTATACATGCTTCTACAGGCTGTAGCCTAGGCTCTTTACTATAATTGCATCTCAAAACATTCGATAATGTTTAAAAACTTTCAGCCATCATTCAATATTTCAATGACATCTGGATTGGTCCTACTACCTGACTACCTAAATTTTACCATTCAGAAGTTCAAGTTTCATTGTAGCCAAGTAGGATACTTAAGAAAAACAGTGATCCCAATCTCAATGTGATGCTGATGACTCATAGACCAGACAGGAAGTCTGCAAGACAAAGGGTATATTGTTCTTTTTGAGGCAATATGTGAATGCATTTCATGCTATTCCTTTCTACATGTATATATGAGGTTTGAAGTGTTGTTTCATGCATATTAGAGTTACAGTGATACAGAGGAAAGACTGAATATAGGCATCATAAAAGAACAAGGCATCCTCATTCATTTGGAAACATTTTACTGTCCAAGATCAAGCTGATGAAATTGCTGAATGTTTTTGTGCAAAAAAGGATAAAGGAGAGGAAAACGAGGATTCCTGCCAAAGAACTTTAGTACTTCACCTTTACACAAGCATCTCCAATCAAAACATCCTGCAACATATAAACAAGCTTAACAATCAAATATTGAGGAAAAAGTAAATCTTCAATTGTTAAAATTGCCAAAAATCCGGTTCCGGCCGGATTTGAAAAAATCCGGCCGGAACCGGATTTCCCCAAATCCGGCCGGACCGGATATTCGGTACATCCCCAGAGTTAATGGCTAGGTATATAAGGTTAGGCTAGGCTACTGTGACTGAAATTAAAATTGAGAATCTTAAACACAATCTATTCCCACTTCCGTCTGCTTATAAATTTGATTGATGCTTATTTAGATGCAATACAACAACAAAATACAAATACTATAATTTCAGGATAAGCTTAATCGGTAATTTAACCTGTATATATCTCACTCAACTACAGCTCTATTAACTGAACACCAGGCTTTAAATTAACCAATTTAAACACTAAATGGCGTTCTCTTTCTGTTACATGCCAAGTACAAGTAAATTTGTTCACAAATAGAACACGTCTATGTGTTCACAATTGGACGCTTGGTGTTTAGAAGTAGAACACGTGTTTATTTATTATATCACCAGTGTTCAGAACACCAAGACGCGTTTTAAAACTGTTAAGTTTTGGTGTTCAAATAGTGTTAAATTCTTTAACACTTGAACTTGCAGTGTATCGTGACTACAAATTTCGAGCGTGGGGAACTCATCCACTGCGAAGGGTTGAGTTCCCCACGGTCGAAATTTGTCTGATATAGGATTCCTATACAAAATTTGAATTAGGATAGATGCATTGTGGGATACTTCCGTAAAGTATCTCCTAATGGGCAGACCAAAGCTATTTTCCGATCGGGAGTGCGAGCCGGACTGCTAACTCGTACGGTTGACTTAATTTATGCACTCAATCTTGTAAAAGTAGAACCGCCCTGTTAAATTTGCTAGCAATATCTTTCAGACTGTTTTTTCTTATATTCTTACTTACCATGAAAGTCTTCTTTGTACTCTCCAAATCTCCATTCTTCCAAGCGTTTTCCATACTTTAGCTTAGCAAGATCCAGGTGCGGTCCGCGTCGTTTCAGTTTGTTAATGCCATGTGCCACACGTTTAGAAATGAAGTTGAACCACATTGTATATTCACAAGGTTCATCCGCAAAAGAAAAGAAACCACTACTTTTATAGTTCAATTTCGAATTATATGAAGACGTTTTTATCGCTATTATATGATTAAAAAATATCACTTATATCCACTATGAATAGATATAAACTGCAAGCACCCTTCTGTTCAGCATTCACTGTAATCACAACGACAGCATAGCACCTTTTTCATATAGGGATGTATATATTTATCCACAATGACCACATTTTCCAAGTCAAATTAATGCCTTTAAACGGGTTATTAGAATCGTTTAGTTGGACTATTTAACCGTTTTAGTCAAATATAACGACTTACGGGATCAAACGAATTTAACAAAATTGACGTGGGAAATAAATAAAAATATGACCCCTTATTTTAAAGAGTGTATGTGTTGCGTTGTGACCATAGTTATGATGGACTCTTGTAGCATCTTTAGGGAACCAAACCACTACATTGGTTTACCGATTAAAGAAATTTAAAATAATAAGTGCGTGGGTGGCAAAGCGATCCTCATGCTGTAGGTGTCCCGCATGTATGCCGGGAATATCCCCCTGCGGCATGGCCTTGCGGATGGTAATACTGGTGATCGCATGTCAGATATATGATTATTGCTTTCAGTGGCACTGCTAGCGGGCCGCAGTTGTACAACCCTGTGGTACGTAGGTCCAGTTGTTGGGCATCTCATCGTCTTGTTGGTAATCACTGTACAATATTCAGTGGCTGACATCCAGTGGCTGACACTTGAGCTGTCCACCAGGTCATATGTGACAAATTTCGCATAAAATAAAAATAAAAAATTATCAAATTTTGATCAGCCATAACCCAGAAAGCTAAAAGTATTGTTTTATACCTCAAAAACTGATCTGCTCATATATTAACGCTCTTTAAACCCATGTAGAAATTGCTACATGTCCACAGACCGTTAATAGGCTTGATTGTAGAGATTTAAGTAACCCGCAACTGTGTGATGCTGTCAGGCTTAAATTCTGCACCAAAGCTATACCTCCTAGTGTGATATGACATGCATTTATCTCTTCGCTTGAGTTCGACCAATGGACCTAACCTGACCAATGGACCTGACCTGACCAATGGACCTGACCTGACCAATGGACCTGACCTGACCAATGGACCTGACCTGACCAATGGACCTGACCTGACCAATGGACCTGACCTGACCAATGGACCTGACCTGACCAATGGACCTGACCTGACCAATGGACCTGACCTGACCAATGGACCTGACCTGACCAATGGACCTGACCTGACCAATGGACATGACATGACTAATGGACCTGATCTGACCAATGGACCTGATCGAAGCTCCGCTAACGGATTAATCTCTGTCGTAGTACTAATCTCTGTCGTAGTACTTATCTTGCCTGCTTGCAGATACTCTGAACTGCTTCTCTCATTTTAATTGCAAGGGAGAAATGGAACATTGTCATTTCGATGAGATCCCAAACAGTCATGAATTCTTTGAGTGGCTTTCTTCAGTTTTCCCGCTTCGTTCTTAATCTATTGATCAGTTTTGCTTTTCTTTTACAATTCGATATTCCTACGTGTTTACAAAAGTCGAACACTTAAACGACCTTCTTATTATAAGATTTACACTGTTGAAACGTTTGGTAAAAATTGGGTACATTTTTTACTTAACAACACGGTAGCCGGTGAACCTACCAATATTGGGTACAGTTTATACAAGTGGCGTATTTGGTAGAAGATAATTACCGTATGCGTTGGGTTAATATTTTACTCAACGACAGAGTAAAGTATATTTCCTCAATGAAGTTGTGTACTAAATATTTCACAATTATATGTAAAAATTACACAATATTGAAGGTATTTTCTTTTTCTAGGGGTTTTTGCCCAATAAGCCTCCTTGGGTTGAGCAGAATCCCCTTCACTGCTTTTTGTATTTTACGAACTCATTTCTTGTTTATGGTTCTTGGAAAATTGTATGTTTTCTTTAGTATATACTTTCAGTAGTGGAAATTAAATGTTCTGAAGAGCAAAACAAGTGCTTTATTTTTCTCAATATAGGACATTTTTTTCTTGAAACTTTGCCGTTACCATATAGTTTTGGATTTTACTACCATAAAGGTAGTAAATAAGACTGGAAAATAATACAAGGAAATAAAAAAAAAAATATTTTCAACATTTGCTTGCTTCCATCTTGGTACAATTCACTCAAATGCACTTCACAGAACTGTACAAAATAACAGTAAATAAAATCAGTGAAATACACAATTTACAAACTAAAGGTATTGGAATGCAATTCAGATACCTAAGATCCACAATAGGATTTCAGTTACTTGTGATTCTGATTAGAAATTGAATTAATTGGTAATTAGATTTTTTAAGACAAAAATACTTAACAAATCATTGCCATCAATGCATCATCATCAGCATTGTTGTCCACAATCAGTCAATATCATAAAGAACGGATATAGAAACTTGTCTCAAATAACATTACATAATTTATTAAGCAGAACCTTTCAGTTTTTGTCATCAATATCTTTTAATGATGAGAAATTCATATATATATATATATATATATATATATATATATATATATATATATATATATATATATATATATATATATATATATATATATATATATATATATATATATGTATATATATATATATATATATGTATACATATATTTATTAAGCAGAACCTTTCAGTTTTTGTCATCAATACCTTTTAATGATAACAAATTCATATATATATATATATTATAAGTTCCGCGCTTTAACAAACAAAACAAAATTGGAAAAAAATGGCAATGTCTCTAGCCAACATAATTTTTTATAAACCAAATATTTTAAAAACTCCTGTTTCCTTTGTTAGTGGTATGAAGTCAAATGACGCTAGAAGATCAAATCGATGATAGCTTGCACGTTAGCATATTCCACAGAGCGCTAAAAAATGAACGCGTGAAATAGTAGGCGCAAAAGGGAAACAGCGCGCAGAGTAAAAAACCGGCGCCAAAATGCACTATGGCACGAATACAACAAAAGGACTAATGAGACGAAGTGGAAGTGGAAACTTTTTCCTAAAAACAGAAAGATAAGACAGGTCTCTATTAAGTCCATGGATATCGCTCTTAGTTCTAATCTGAATTTCAATCCAAACAACTTTCTATATTCCGTGCCTCTAAAGTTTCCCCTGATGAGAACCACCTTCAAATGTTCCAACTTATGTCTAGGCAAGTTGAAATGCCCTGCCACGGGATGACCCTCGCTGTCACCGTCAAAATCGCGAATAGACTGCTTGTATTTATTAAACCTCAATCGGAAAGAAGTTCCAGTCTCACCAATATAAGAAATTTCCGGACATCTCTAACACAACACGCAGTAAACCACATTAGAAGAATCACAGGAAAAAGTTTCCGGTATGATCACGTGATTCCTCGGGAGAGATACCGTCTCATCCGTAACTATATGCCTGCAGATTTGACAACGTGGCTTCCTGCAGGGTTTACTACCTCGCCCAGGCATCCTGCGCGATATCTTGGAACGTACCAACAGATTCGACTCGGCGGCTGCTTTAGTGCCACAACCGGTGGTGCAGAGAAAATTCCTCCAATCTCTGGGTCCTGCTTCAATATCCCCCATGACAATTTAATACACTTTACGAGAGGCTGTATCTCTGTGTACTGTGCGAAACTACGAGGGGAATGCGTGCGGTCTTAGTCCTAATCCGATACTCTAAAAGCTCATTGCGATCGACAGGAATAACCTTGTCCATGAATTTCCTTAACAGTTTCAAGGGATAGCCCCTTTTAAGAAAGTGCCCCGACATAACGTTAAGTTGGATCTTAAGATCATGAGGGTCGGAACAAATTCTCTTAAGACAAAGAAACTGGTGATAAATGATAGATTCCTTAGTGTGTTGGGCATGATAGCTATCATACACTAGGTAAGCATGACTATCAGTGGGCTTAGTGTATAAGGAGGTAACCAATGTGCCCTCACGGATTTTGATTAGAACATACAAGAAAGGTAATTCATTCCGGGAAAATCATAAGTAAATTTAATGGATGGGTGATACGTATTTGCGAAACCAATAAATTCCCGCAACGAAACCTCGCCATGCTGCCAAATCATAAAGATATCGTCGATATAACAGACATAAAAGGAAGGAGAGAGTGTGGACTTTTGTAATATCCTACCCTCAAGATCGGCCATAAACAAATTCGCATTACAAGGAGCCATCTTAGTACCCATAACGGTGCCCTTGATCTGATGATAAAAATTATCATTCAATTCGAGGCAGTTATGAGTAAGAATAAATTGGATCACGAAGGACATTATCATTGAACGAACCAGATTGCCTGAGATGCTTAATACATGCCTTCACCCCATCCGCATGAGGGATATTCGTATAGAGTGAAGACACGTCCATCGTTACCAAAATAGCCGTATGGTCTATCCTATCTACCTCGTTCGATAACCTGTTAAGAAAGTGAGTAGTATCCTTGACATAGCTAGGGATAGCACGAAGGAGTGGTTGTAACCGAGTGTCCACATAAGCGGACAAGTTTATAATGGCCAATGCGCGGAACTTATCATTTAGATTTGGAGTTGAGCTTGATGTCCATGATCTCCGCGAAAGACGCATCAGAGAGAATACGCTACGGCAGCTTGCACAAACCCAGTCGGACATTTGATTTAATTCCTCATGTAAAAATGTTTTGTCAATTAGGAATATAAACTTAGGCACTTGATTAAACAAGATGACCTTTTGTCAACACTAGAGGGTTCCCACCATCCTTTTATTAAAAATTTCTTTAGGTTCATTAAATCTACGCATTCCAATGGTAGGACTAGACCTATTGAGACAGCAGGTGCTGTTGTTAATCTATCTAATTTGGAACTATCTAGAGAGCATATTGAATTATTGGAGAAGGGACTTTAATCGACGCATTCGTTTAGCGGAATGGTTTGGTGATGTCCCGGGATCTGATTATTGTAAACTTTAACCCTTTAAGAAGAAGAGCATGGACCCCCGCATTTAACAGAAACGCCTCCATCGACGCTTTTGTTAATGGCGTTAACCAGCACCTTGATAGGTTCCTTTGTAATTTACAAGTTTCTAAAGCACCCACGCCTAAAGTGTCTTCTGATCACTTGTGTGCCATTAAAGAGTTGCAACGCAATGATAATGCTATTATTCAATCCATTACAAACTGTTCCACTTATGTGGACACTCAGTTACAACCACTCCTTCGTGCTATCCCTAGCTATGTCAAGGATACAACTCACTTCCTTAACAGGTTATCGAACGAGGTAGATAGGATAGACCATACGGCTATTTTGGTAACGATGGACGTGTCTTTACTCTATACGAATGTCCCTCATGCGGATGGCGTGGAGGCATGTATTAAGCATCTCAGGCAATCTGCTTCGTTCAATGATAATGTCGTTCGTGATATCGGTAGACTCATCCTATTTATTCTAACTCATAACTGCCTCGAATTTAATGATAATTTTTTCCACCAGATCAAGGGTACCGCTATGGGTACTAAGATGGTTCCTTGTTATGCGAATTTGTTTATAGGCGATATTGAGGGTAGGATATTACAAAAGTCCACACTCTCTCCTTCCTTTTATGTCCGTTATATCGACGATATGTTCATGATTTGGCAGCATGGCGAGGTTTTGTTGCGGGAATTTATTGGTTTCGCGAATACGTATCACCTATTCATTAAATTTACTTATGATTTTTTCCGGGATGAATTACCTTTCTTGGATGTTCTGGTCAAAATCCGTGAGGGCTCATTGGTTACCTCCTTATACACTAAGCCCACTGATAGTCATGCTTACCTAGTGTATGATAGCTATAATCCCCCAACACACTAAGGAATCTATCATTTATCACCAGTTTCTTTGTCTTAAGAGAATTTGTTCCGACCCTCATGATCTCAAGATCCAACTTAACATTATGTCGGGGCACTTTCTTAAAAGGGGCTATCCCTTGAAACTGTTAAGTTAATTCATGGACAAGGTTATTCCCGTCAATCGCAGTGAGCTTTTAGAGTATCGGACTAAGACCGCACGCAATCCCCTCGTAGTTTCGCACAGTACACAGATACAATCTCTCTTGAAATGTATTAAATCGTCATGGGGGATATTGAAGCAGGACCCAGAGATTGGAAGAATTTTCTCTACACCACCGGTTGTGGCGCTAAAGCAGCCGCCGAGTTTATGAATCTGTTGGTACGTTCCAACATATCGCGCAGGATGCCTGGGCGAGGTAATATACCCTGCAGGAAGCCACGTTGTCAAATCTGCAGGCACATAGTCACGGATGAGACGGTATCTCTTTCCAGGAATCACGTGATCAAATCGGAAACTTTTTCTTGTGATTCTTCAAATGTGGTTTACTGCGTGATGTGTTCGAGATGTCCGGAAATTTCTTATATTGGTGAGACTAGAACCTCTTTCCGTTTGAGGTTCAATAACCGCAAGCAGTCTATTCGCGATTTTGATTGTGACAGCGATGGTCATCCCGTGGCAGGGCATTTCAACTTGCCTAAACATAAGTTGGAACATTTGAAGGTGGTTCTCATCAGGGGAACTTTGGGGCGCGGAAGATAAAAAGTTGTTTAAATTGCAATTCATGATTAAAACTAAGAACCACATCCATGGACTTAATAGAGACCTGTCTTATCTTTCTCTTTCTGTTTTTAAGGAAAAAATTTTTCACTTCCACTTCGTCTCATTAGTCCTTCTGTTGTATTCGTGCCGTAGCGCGTTTTAGCTCCGGTTTTCTACTCTGCGCGCTTTTTCCCGTTTGCGCCTACTATTTTACGCGTACGTTTTTTAGCGCTCTGTGAAATGTGCTAACGTGCAAGCTATCATCGCTTTTATCTTCTAGCGTCATTTGACTTCATACCACTGAAGAAGGAAACAGGTGTTTTTGAAATATTTTGTGAATAGAAAAATTATGTTAGCTAGAGACATTGTCATTATTTCTAATTTTGTTTTGTTTGTAATATATAAATATATATATATATATATATATATATATATATATATATATATATATATATATATATATATATATATATATATATATATATATATATATATATATATATATATATATATATATATATATATATACATATATATATATGTAGATATGTATACATGTTTAAATGTATATATATATATATATATATATATACATATATATATATATGTAGATATGTATACATGTTTAAATGTATATATATATATATATATATATATATATATATATATATATATATATATATATACATATATATATATATATACATATATATATATGTAGATATGTATACATGTTTAAATGTATATATATAAATATATATATATATATATATACATATATATATATGTAGATATGTATACATGTTTAAATGTATATATATATATATATATATATATATATATATATATATATATATATATACATATATATATATATATATATATATATATGTAGATATGTATACATGTTTAAATGTATATATATATATATATATATATATATATACATATATATATATGTAGATATGTATACATGTTTAAATGTATATATATATATATATATATATATATATATATATATATATATATATATATATATATATGTAGATATATAGATATGTAGATATGTATACATGTTTAAATGTATATATATATATATATATATATATATATATATATGTAGATATGTATACATGTTTAAATGTATATATATATATATATATATATATATATATATATATATATATATATATATATATATGTAGATATGTATACATGTTTAAATGTATATATATATATATATATATATATATATATATATATATATATATGTAGATATGTAGATATGTATACATGTTTAAATGTATATATATATATATATATATATATATATATATATATATATATATATATATATATATATATATATATATATGTAGATATGTATACATGTTTAAATGTATATATATATATATATATATATATATATATATATATATATATATATATATAGATATATATATAATATATATATATATATATATATATATATATATATATATATATATATATATATATATATATATATATATGTATACATGTTTATATATATATATATATATATATATATATATATATATATATATATATATATGTAGATATGTATACATGTTTAATGTATATATATATATATATATATATATATATATGTAGATATGTATACATGTTTAAATGTATATATATATATATATATATATGTAGATATATACATGTTTATATGTAGATATGTATACATGTTTAAATGTATACATATATATATATATATATATATATATATATATATATATATATATATATATATATATATAGATATGTATACATGTTTAAATGTATATATATATATATATATATATATATATATGTAGATATGTATACATGTTTAAATGTATATATATATATATATATATATATATATGTAGATATGTATACATGTTTAAATGTATATATATATATATATATATATATATATATGTAGATATGTATACATGTTTAAATATATATATATATATATATATATATATATATATATGTAGATATGTATACATGTTTAAATGTATATATATATATATATATATATATATATATATATATATATATATATATATATGTAGATATGTATACATGTTTAAATGTATATATATATATATATATATATATATATATATATATATATATATATATATATATATATATATATATATATATATATATATATATATATATATATATATATATATATATATATATATATATATATATATATATATATATATATATATATATATATATATATATATATATATATATATATATATATATATATATATATATATATATAGTGCATTCAATATAATTGAATAGTAAATCCACGTGTCGATCCATAAAAGTAAAAACCAAATACAGGAAGATGATGATGTCTATTGAATCAACTTTATTTTATAATCACAAAATTTTGCGGACACGCCTATGTCCTTCAGTGTGAATTACAATGCTCATGACAACTTTAAACATAAACATACTCAAACAGTGTAGGAGCGCAAAAGTAAATGTGCGTGTAAATGCGTGTGTGTTGTGCGTGGTATTTAGCGTACTATCTGGGAGCGCGCGTGGAAAGAATTAATGAAAAAAGGCGTTGAAAATCAATTGTGATGTTATGTAGTTTATTTAAATGCGGTGTAATTGCTCAGAAATGACGTCTTTGTTGAGACCATGAGTCTTGGTTTTGTATTTTACGATGTGTTGTAATTCCGCAAGTCTCCTGTCTTTTGTATTCCTAAAATTTCCTTTCAATAAGCAGATTTTGATGTCACTGATGTTGTGTCCAGGAGTGTTGAAATGTAAAGGTATAGGAAGTTCCTTGTCGTGTCTCATGGAATGTGTATGGTTGTTAAAGCGATACCTGAATTTCCCGCCTATTTCGCCTATGTGGTGAGCCTCAGGGCATTTTTGGCAGTATAGAAGGTAGATCCCGTTTGCCGAGTCGCAAGTAAAGTTTCCAGGTCTTAGTGTTGGGTTGTTGATTGTGATTTCAGTGTTGGTGTTGACTTGTTTACATATTCCACATCTAGCTCTACCACAGGGGGCATTGCAAGGACCAGTGTTTGGAGTGGAACCACAGGAGCTACGGACCAGTTTGCTACGAAGGTTAGGTGGTTGTCTTCGTGCATAGATGGGAGGATGTTCAAAAACCTCACCGATATTGGTATCCATTTGCAATGAGCTGTAATCGTTTTTGATTGATTTGATAAGAGGCTCTAGTCTTGGATCATATTTAGTGATAATAGGTATGCGAGTAAGTGAGGCTTTTGTCTTGTAAGTGAGGAGTATGTTTCTCTCCAGGGCGCAAACTTGATGGTAGTAAAGTAAGATCCGTTTAAAAGGATAGCCACGTGAAATGAAGTAACCAAACAAGTTAGCGGCGTCTTCAGTAAAGCTACTTTGGTCTGAACAGATACGTTTGTATCTCAAAAGCTGGCTGTAGATTAGACAGTTTTTGAGGTGAATGGAATGAAAGCTGTTGTAAGCAAGGTGTGTACGTCTGTCTGTGGGTTTAGTGTATGTACGTGTGGAGAGTTGCCCATTCGCCAGTTGGATGGTAACATCAAGAAAATTTATATGCTAATATTAGAACTATCAAATGTGACCTTAATGCTATGGTGATGATCATTAAGTTTGTTAGTGAATTCTTCCAAGCGATCTGCTCCATGTGTCCATATCAGAAAAATATCGTCTATGTCACGAAAGTATGCCAGGGGCTAGTGAGTAAACATCTGACCGTAGTATACGCTATAACCATTACATGACTGCGAATACTGAGTCAGACATCAGCCAATGCATATAACGGTGGAAACCGCTACATTGACCCATCATAGTCGCGTCGCAGAATATTTGCGACGCACTCCTGTTTTGCGAACATTTTCCAAGAAATTTGTATTTTTTTACCTCATTCATTTGAACCTGAAAAAGTTAAGCTACATAACTAAAAAAGCTTCTAGTATGAGCTCTTAATCTTAAAAGCTTGGGCACATAAAAATACATTCAATAACTATGTACTAAAACCCGTAAAGGGGAGAAACTTTCACCTACCTCGGTTGTTACCTTCTCACAATCGTATGCGCCGAAGTAAATGTACCTAATTATTTCAAATTCTATCGAACATCAGCCATGCCAGCGTAGCGTGAATGTTGAACGCGTGTGTCCAGTTCGCTGGCCTTATATTTATGAGTACGCGTATCGGTGTTGTGCACCCTGTAAAAAAGGGAAAAAAGGTTCCAAGAGCATACGGTTGAACTGAAAGGAGTGAACATTATTGGCTTACATTTTTACTCATTTTTAATCATTGGCTGATTACCAGCATGTTTTAATTACTTACAAGATTAACAGCAATAACAGGAGAAGTTAACTATATATTTTTATGTGCCGTAAGTACAGTAATTATAGTGTAACAGGTGACGTAAATAGACGGTGTAGTCGCGATTTTAGGACTGAGGCGATTTCCACGTTAAAACAGACAGGACGGAGTCTCACTCTGTATTGCATGTAGTGCGTAGCATGTAGGGCACACAGAGAGAGATGTTATCTCACTAGCCAGGGGCCTGCAAGCACAACTTGACAGAAAATTGTCTTCAAACACAGCCATAAAGATATTGGCATAGCACGGGGCCATTTTTGTACCCATCGCTGTGCCACATAATTGAAGATAAAATTCTTGATTGAAGGTAAAGACATTATTTCCAAAATGAATTTAATTAATTTGCCAATGTCATCACTAAAATTTGTGGGTGGTTGTCTTCTGTCAAGAAAGGTTTTGCAAGCATGAATACCTTCTAAATGTGGAATGTTGGTTTACAGGCTCTTGACATCCAATGTCACTAAGATCGAGTCTTCTGGTATATTCTTAATATCACCCAATTTCTTAAGAAAGTCTGTGGTGTCCTGTATGTAGCTAGGGATGGTTTTAAGTATCGGCTGCAGTTCCTTATCCACGTATGATGAAACATATTCAGTCAGTGTACCGACTCCAGAAACAATCGGACGTCCGCGAGGATTGATAATAAAAAGTCGAGCTTCATTAATGAAATTAATCTGGTCACTGTTAGGATCTGCTGATTGTACTAGACCCGGCTGTTTGTGGAGCTTGGGTAGTGCATAACACGTTCCAGCTTTAGGTCGGGGAGGAATGAGCTTGCTTACCTCCTCTAACATCCTGGGTTGTAAACTTGATGTTACATTATGAAGTTCTTTGGTGAATGAATTTGTTGGATTTGTATCAAGTCGTTTAAAAAAAAAAAACTCGTTGGTGACTTGTGACTTACCCTCATCTATATATCTACTTTTATCGAGAACAGCTGTGCCGCCTCCCTTATCCGCTGGCTTGATTATGATGCTGTTATTCTTTTGCAGATCGCGGAGTCCGTGTCGTTGTTATAACAGATAAATTGTCACGAAGCTTTGATTGATGTTTTTTTAAGTCATTTAGGAATGCATATAACTGTTTTTCAATTTTGTTGATATGAGTGTCTAGTGTGGTATTTTTTCCCACGGGGGGAGTCCAAAGAGATGGCATTTTGAAAGGATACAACACAGAAGTATAATGTGTCGTCGGAATTGAAAAAAATAGCTTTGCGTGGGCGAAATGTGTACTTGTGAATATCCTTACAAAGTTATACTTTGTCTAATGAAGGGGTGGGACAAAAGGAGCGTCCTAATTGAGCAAGCTACATTCACTCTCCGATAGTTCATGGTTTGACAAATTGAAAACTGTCGAAATCTCACCGTTAGGCTGCATGTTTTTTAAAGCATGATGATTGTAGGTAAAATCTGGGATAATTTCCTTCTCTTGGAGTGCTGTGTGTATAGGTGACTTGCTTATCAAATCTTAAAACTTTCTCTTCTTCCTGTCAAACCGACATCTTTTTTTTTCTTTAGAAGTTCCTCGAAAAAATTGAGAGTGCATGTAAGAACTGCTGAGTTGTTGAAGATTCCAGAAAGAAACATGCGCGACTATTCAAGATCGTGAAAAAGTTTTTGTTGTTTAGCGTATACTCTGTGTAATGCTAAGTTCCTTAGCTTTTTCAGTCTTTTCAATAAGTCGCTGTGATGCATTATTCCTGGAAGCATTTCCGCGGAGGGGCTTATTTAGCATGAAACCTCTAGGTATAAGATCCAATGTTTTACAGCACGATAGAAAATAAATGTCAGACCTCGTTTAAACAAGCTTCTGTGTAAACTTTTCATTAGTTCGTCTAGCGTGGAGTGCATTGACATCACGAAATAAGGTGCATTCAACATAATTGAATAGTAAATCCACGTGTTGATCCATAAAAGTAAAAACCAAATACAGGAAGATGATGATGTCTATTGAATCAACTTTATTTTATAATCACAAAATTTTCGGACACGCCTGTGTCCTTCTTCAATGTGAATTACAATACTCATGACAACTTTAAACATAAACATACTCAAACAGTGTAGGAGCGCCAAAGTAAATGTGCGTGTGAATGCGTGTGTGCTGTGCGTGGTATTTAGCGTACTATCTGGGAGCGCGCGTGGAAAGAGTTCATAAAAGAAGGCGTTGAAAATAAATTGTGATGTCATGTACTTTATTTGAATGCGGTGTAATTGCTCATAAATGACATGTCTTTGTTGAGACTGTAAAATAGTGGATTTGATATTGTCCTTTGTTCTACGGGTTGTTTGCTAATGTTAGGCTTAACTGTAACGAAGTGCACTCAGCGGATAAAATGAAACATCAGAGAAAGGAATGTTTGATTCCGGTCGTAAGTTTATTAAAGCCTTCAATATAACCACATGCTTTATACTCCAATGATTTTACAGGTAAATGACAGTTCTTTGAACGGAAAATACAACAGATGATACGTAATAAATCAGAGTAACCACAATATAGGACTTCACAGGACAACCGCACGGACGAGACTAACTCCACTCAAAGTGGATACGGATACGATGGATAGATCATACGCCCTTCCAAGTAAACACCTATTCTGATTGGATAAACCTGAACGCCTGATCAGATCTAACCAACTGATTGGAGGAAAGTACCATACCATGTAAATCAAACTCATGGTGACACTTAAAGGTGATTGGATGTCAAAGGTCCCATGATTAACTAAGCTTACCCATTGGACAAAAGTATAGAAGTATGTAAATGTATGCAGATGAAGCCTAACATCTGATGTGCATGTGACAGACATGTGATTATCATGCAAACTAAGAACAAATATCCAAAGGCTGGCGTCATCAATTCTTAGACGTACATTCGTGACATAAATAACTAAATAATCTTCCAGAATTATGATTTGATAATTCTGGAACCACGACCATGAAACCAATTTATAAAACTTAAATATAACTTCAACTCATAAACAATCATAACAATGTAACTCAGCTTAATAAATAAATCCCATAAGGGATAAAACATTGAACACCTTAAGGTATATTATTTATACACTAAACACTTCAAAATATATGATTTATAAAGATTGATTCAGAACACAACAAAATCAAGACTCTTACATAAGATTATACCCATACAAGAAATGTCCTCATTTCTTAATAAAACCAAACTTTACGGTAAGTATAAAAACACTTCTCTCTTAGACTCAATGAATGTGGGAAAAGAAGAGAACTCCAAATCTCCAAGATGTATAACTCGGAAGAAATAACACGTACACACAATGGTGACTGGAGGATGCATGTGTAAAAAGTTACGGGGAAAACAAGAAAGACTACTCTCTAAACCTTTCTAAACCATATAGAATACATTTCCGTACATAAAATATGAGTTGCGCTGTCCAAAATTTGATCAACAATTTTCCTTAACTTTCCCCTTTCAGAAACCCACATGAGTAAGCACAAATTAAATGTAATTAAATAAATTCGTTTGATGGAATAAAAACAAAATTCGAACGGTACCAAAAATTCTACAGGATTTCTGCATGTCAAGCACCCTACAAAATACCTTTGGGCATACTGGTTCGAAAATGGTACAGTTCCACGGCAATTGTAGCACACAAGCATGGATTAGTATGCGTTGCACTGCCCCTGGCTAAGGAGGGCAAGCAATACTAATATAAGGAAATAATTGTATGATTCGTATAGATCTGAATTCATTCAATGTGCCTGCGCACGACACAATATATCAGGATGATTAACAAATTATACACTCTGGGACCCGACGAAAAAGGTAAAGGGCTGCAGAAAAAAATGAATGATTGAAAATCTAATTTAACTCTCTTTCACGTTCCATTACCACTCAAGAAACAACCGATGAAACTACTCACACCTCACAATTGACATCTTACATAAAATCCTGCAACTTCCAAAATGTGCACATTTCATCAAAGGTTGGTCCCCACTTGAACCTTCCCCTCACACCTCTCAAAATCACAAATAGTATAAACATTTAGTGACAAAATCGTACATATAATTAAGAGAATGGCAATAGGGCCGAAGCGTTTAATGCTACACATACCCATATTTCCAAATAAAACAGATTGATTTGACACATATATACACGTAAAGGGGCAAAGCAAAAAAAATAATATGAAATATCAAAAATGGCAGCAAGCGTTTAAGCGAGACATGCCTCTACCGTGACCTCTAAC
The DNA here is from genome assembly GCA_020152595.1 of Chiridota heheva. Classification (NCBI taxonomy): domain Eukaryota; kingdom Metazoa; phylum Echinodermata; class Holothuroidea; order Apodida; family Chiridotidae; genus Chiridota; species Chiridota heheva. Next base: position 137,857 of record JAIGNY010003617.1, read on the forward strand.
CCACATAAGAAATCCTCGTTACCGGAACCCCAAAAATGTGGAGGCATATCAATTTTGACACTGCCTGCTTCAGAAAATTTGTAAATATTTGGGGAAGTCATCTTACTTCTGGTAGTAACGACCATATGCCTAACGTTACAAAAGTCACAATTTTGAAGGAAAAAAATAAATATGTAGGCCTATAATAGGCTAGGTGGTATAAAAAAAAGAAATGACCAGCCTAAGGTTATAGCTTAGTATACTATAGCCTACCTAGGCCTAACTGTGCCTACAAATTCAACATTTGTGAAGACGGGTAAAAATGAGTAGCCTGAATTCTCTGACCAGACTAAAATCTGATAAGGCATACAAATGTTTTGCCCAATAATCTTGAACAGTATGGGAAATGTTCATAAAACAACGAAATCTTTAGCAAAACCTGGGCCTAGTGTTATACTAGCCTAATGATCGTTGAAATGAAACCTAGCTTTATAGCCTAACATTCATTTGTTCCCAACAATGTATGGCCTACGTTACGGTATAGGGGCCTATTCTAACGATTCATCAATACAATCAAAATTTGCAAGTTTGAGGTGAATTATTTTTGCAATATGTAAAAATATATGAATGCTCATAAACATTACTCACAAAAAGTTCCTCACTTTGTCACTCTAAGTCTAACGTTAGTTTGTGAACAAAAATCTAAAAGGCTTCTGCGATTTCAAACTTAAAGTCCAACTTCAAATTCCAAAGTTGAATTTGAATGAAACTTCTTCTTGCTTGGTTCAGGCTGATAATGATGTTCGCTGAAATTCAGGATCGGATAATTAATTCCGTTAAGCAATTTGAAAATATAAAAAATATAAAAAAATATAAATATTTCAACGGAACATTAATTCCAAAAATCCAGAAAGAAATTGCGTCATCGGATGTTTATTCATCTGCTAGGTTCATCTAAGGTGAAATCAGGAAGTGATGACATCATGTTGTAGCCTAATTAATATTCATAAACTGGATGTGACGTAAACTAGATGAATGACGTCATAGAATGATCTGGAAGACTGCAAGACATCTGCATGGACAATGGACTACCTATAAAAACTCCAACGATCTCGTGACGACCAAGATTCTAAGTCCAGTGGTGAATTAGGAACTTCGTTATAACAAAAGTCAACTTGCTTCCACTCAGAGCATGCACAACAATCGCAAAATGGCACAATTTTCGCCGCGTACCAGTGTCCAAGTTTCTTGGCATTCCTCCAACTACTTTTGAAGTGACTGTACGACCACGCTGATTGTAATAGATGATGAATGTATTTGTGGTCGCTATCGAATTTGATAAATATTGCACGGAGAAGTTTTGTTAAGTTATGACAAAAACAAGTGTAAACTGCAGACGGCGTTAACTTAATTCCAGTTGACCGACAAATGACCTTCTCTAGAAGTGAAATGTCAAACAAAATGTAGGCTGCAACAGCTATTATTCCTCTTAAATCTGAACCGGGCGGTAACACAAAACGTTCTGGTGAATTTGCCACATTTATTAAGTGCTGAAAATGTTCGCTAGCGCTATCACTGGGTAAATACAGTTCCGAGTGTTCGTAAAAGTTATGAAAACAAGCTGTTTCCAGACGGAAAAATTCACTGTACTTTACAAATCTTTGAAATTGATCTTTTTTACCAAAATTATGGTGTTGTTTACAATTAATTCCATGAATATCGAACGTCCATTCTGGCGCTTTCGGAGTTCACAGCCGCTTGCCACCAATGTAAAATAGTGGATTTGATACTGTCCTTTGTTCTACGGGTTGTTTGCTAATGTTAGGCTTAACTGTAACGAAGTGCACTCAGCGGATAAAATGAAACATCGGAGAAAGGAATGTTTGATTCCGGTCGTAAGTTTATTAAAGCCTTCAATATGACCACATGCTTTATACTCCAATGATTTTACAGGTAAATGACAATTCTTTGAACGGAAAATACAACAGATGATACGTAATAAATCAGAGTAACCACAACATAGGACTTCACAGGACAACCGCACGGACGAGATTAACTCGACTCAAAGAAGATACGGATACGATAGATAGAGCATACGCCCTTCCAAGTAAACAACTATTCTGATTGGATAAACCTGAACGCCTGATCAGATCTAACCAACTGATTGGAGGAAAGTACCATACCATGTAAATTAAACTCATGGTGACACTTAAAGGTGATTGGATGTCAAAGGTCCCATGATTAACTAAGCTTACCCATTGGACAAAAGTATAGAAGTATGTAAATGTATGCAGATGAAGCCTAACATCTGATGTGCATGTGACAGACATGTGATTATCATGCAAACTAAGAACAAATATCCAAAGGCTGGCGTCATCAATTCTTAGACGTACATTCGTGACATAAATAACTAAATAATCTTCCAGAATTATGATTTGATAATTCTGGAACCACGACCATGAAACCAATTTATAAAACTTAAATATAACTTCAACTCATAAACAATCATAACAATGTAACTCAGCTTAATAAATAAATCCCATAAGGGATAAAACATTGAACACCCTAAGGTATATTATTTATACACTAAACACTTCAAAATACATGATTTATAAAGATTAATTCGGAACACAACAAAATCAAGACTCTTACAAGACCATAAGTCTTGGTTTTGTAATTTACGATGTGTTGTAATTCAGCAAGTCTTCTGTCTTTTGTATTCCTAAAATTTCCTTTCAGTAAGCAGATTTTGATGTAACTGACGTCCAGGAGTGTTGAAGTGTAAAGGTATAGGAAGTTCCTTGTCGTGTCTCATGGAATGTGTATGGTTGTTAAAGCGATACCTGAATTTCCCGCCTGTTTCGCCTATGTAGTAAGCCTCAGGGCATTTTTAGCAGTATAGAAGGTAAATCACGTTTGGCAAGTCGCAAGTAAAGTTTCCAGGTCTTAGTGTTTGGTTGTTGATTGTGATTTCAGTGTTGGTGGTGACGTATTTACATATTCCACATCTAGCTTTACCACAGGGGGCATTGCAAGGACCAGTGTTTGGAGTGGAACCACAGGAGCTACGGACCAGTTTGCTACGAAGGTTAGGTGGTTGTCTTCGTGCATAGATGGGAGGATGTTCAAAAACCTCACCGATATTGGTATCCATTTGCAATGAGCTGTAATCGTTTTTGATTGATTTGATAAGAGGCTCTAGTCTGGGATCATATTTACTGATAACAGGTATGCGAGTAACTGAGGCTTTTGTTTGTAAGTGAGGAGTATGTTTTTGCCCAGGGCGCAAACTTGATGGTAGTAAGCTAAGGTCCGTTTAAAAGGATAGCCACGTGAAATGAAGTAGCCAAACAAGTTAGCGGCGTCTTCAGTAAAGCTACTTTGGTCGGAACAGATACGTTTGTATCTCAAAAGCTGGCTATAGATTAGAGAGTTTTTGAGGTGAATGGGATGAAAGCTGTTGTACGCAAGGTATGTATGTCTGTCTGTGGGTTTGGTGTATGTACGTGTGGAGAGTTGCCCATTCGCCAGATGGATGGTAACATCAAGAACATTTATGCTAATATTAGAACTATCAAATGTGAACTTAATGCTATGGTGATGATCATTAAGTTTGTTAGTGAATTCTTCCAAGCGATCTGCTCCATGTGTCAGAAAAATATCGTCTATGTAACGAAAGTATGCCAGGGGCCTGCAAGCACAATTTGACAGAAAAGTTTCTTCAAACACAGCCATAAAGATATTGGCATAGCACGAGGCCATTTTTGACCAAGACTACTGCGTTTGTGTCCTTGAGTAAGCCATAACTCTACTTTCAGTAGAGTCAGGTGTAAAATGAGTACCAGCAATGCTAGGGAACTAACCTTCATGTATCATAATAATAATGATAATAACTATGCATTTTTAAAGCGCCAATCTATCTATGCGAACATAATCCGAGGCGCTGAAAAGGAACATAGCGAATAAATTGCATAGAACATATGAAACATACATATGAAAAATACCAGGAATGTAAACAAAGTTAATCTTAAGCAATGGTGAACAAGTATGTTTTGAAATTGTTCTTAAGATGTTTAAAGAAGTACAACAACGAATGTTCAAAGGAATAAGAGTTCCATAGCTTAGGTGCAGCTACGGAAAAGGCCTTGTCACCAGCAGCTGTGGAAGTTCTTGAAATAGCTAGAAGACCTTTATCTGCAGACCTTAGGTTGCGACATGATGCATATGGTGTGAGGAGTTCCTTGAGATACATCGGTGATTTGCTATTGAGGGCTTTCCATGTGAGTAGCATAATTTTGTAGTTGATACGATGACGGATTGGAAGCCAGTGGAGCCGTTTTAAGATGGGTGTGATGTGATCATATTTTCTGGTTTTTGATAAAATACGGGCCGCTGCATTCTGTACGCACTGAATCTTTCCAATCAACTTGTCTGAGATGCCGTACAACAGGGAATTACCATTATCCAGCCTGGATGTTACAAGGGTATGGACAATTGTGGCGGCTGATTGATCAGATAAAAATATCCAAATACTGTTCATGTTCCTGATATGAAAGAAGGCAGATTGGCAGAGGTTCATTACATGATATTCCATGGACATGGTGTTGTCAAAGATTATACCAAGATTGCGAACAGCGGAGGAAGGTTGAATGATATAATCACCAATCTGCATCTGTTGGGTTTGTATTTTATCATGATTATATTTAGAAGTGACAACAATAAGCTCTGTTTTCTCGTCGTTCAACTTCAATTTGTTTGTAGTCATCCAAAATTGTATATCTAACACACATTGTTCAATACGTTGACGGGTTGAAAGTTCAGCATTTGGAGTATTCATTTTAAAGGATAGATATAGTTGAGTGTCGTCAGCATATAGATGTACATTAAGCCCATGTTTCCTAGTGATATCAGCGATTGGTCTAGAATAGACGGTGAAGAAGAGGGGGCCAAGGACTGAGCTCCGTGGGACCCCGAATGGGAGATAAACACTAGGTGATATGTGCCATTTATGTTGACGGCCTGAGTTCTGTCACTTATGTAAGATCCAATCCAATCCAGAGCTGCGTCTTCGACACCAATAGAACGAAGTCGTGTAAGAATGATTTCATGATCTATGGTGTCGAAGGCCGCAGAAAGGTCAAGAAGAACTAAACACACTCCATGTTTGTCAACTGCTCGTAGAATGTTATTTTTCACTCGAAGTAAGGCGGTTTTAGTTCCATGATGTTTTTTATATGCAGACTAAAATGGTTCATATAACATATTTTCAGACAAATGGTCATGAATGCGTGATGCAGCAACCTTCTCAATGATCTTTGATACAAAAGAAAGGTTCGACACAGGGCGGAATTTTTTTGAGTTTTCGGATCCAAGGTAGGTTTCTTCAAAAGCGGTGGGACATGAGCATTTTTAAAGTGTGTTGGAAAGCTTGCAGTGGAAAGCGAGAGATTTACAATCTTTGTAATAACTGGGACTAATAGATTGAGATGTTTCTTTACCAGCCAAGTAGGAATGGGGTCGATTTCACAAGATTTGGACGGTGATGATGAGATGAGTTTCAGGATTTCTTCATCAGTAGCAGGAGTATACATATCAAGTGGGATGACATCTGGATTAGGTTTATCATTGTCCACCGATACATTATGTAAAAAATCTGATGCATCCAGTCCATTACGTATATTGCAAATTTTTGAGATAAAGTAGTCACTAAATTTCTCTGACAACTCATTCTTACAGTTGTGTGTTGGTAATGTGGCTTTTCCTTTATTATGGAGCAAAGATTCAACAATTTTGAACAGTTCCTTCTGGTTATCGCAGCTAGATATTTTGTCCCTGTAGTACGCTGATTTCGCTTCACTTATCATATTCACAACATAAAGACGCTGAGCTTTGAAGAGCTGTCTATCAACTGCAAGTTTAGTTCTTCTCCAACGTCGCTCATGTCTTTTCCGAAGTTTCTTGGCTTCTGCGATCTCAGAAAAGTACCAAGGCTTAGCAGGGCGAATGGTAATGGTACAGGTTTTCAGAGGAGCATGATCATCAAGAATGGTTCTGAGGATAGTGTTGTACTGCCCAAAAAGGACTTTCAAATCGTCAGATGAATTAATTAAAAGTGCAGACTGGCAAACATCATTGGCAAAAGCACATGGTTCAAAGAGATATATTTACGATATGAAATTTGCTGCTTGGTTGGTTGGGGTTTGCTCAGGTTCAGAGAACAATGCACAGCAGCATGATCTGTCAAGAAACATGCAACATTGACAGAATCAACAAGATTGTCAGAGGAACGCGCGCATACTAAATCTAGAATATGGCCATTGACATGAGTTGAATCTTTGGTAAATTGCGACATGTTTAATGTTTCAAGCAAATCCTTGAGGCGAGTGGCATCTGGGTCACAAGCGGAATCCCAATGAAAGTTGAAGTCCCCGACGACTAACAGCTTGCACGCGGATGAGGAAAGAAGATATAAATATTCTGAAAATTCGTCCAGGAACATTTTGGGGGTAGTGCGATTTATAGGACTGTATGGGGGTCTGTATATTATAAGAACGTCCGTTTGATATTTAAATCACAGCAAAGACTTTCAAACTTTGAACCATTGTGAGACGTTTCAGGTCCTCGCTTTATATTATCCTTGTGCAAGAGGGCAACACCGCGACCAGACCTGTTGGCGCGTGGTATGTGACACATGTCATATCCAGGTAAACACAAATCACCGATAGTTTTCATGGCATGATACCAATGTGTACTGATCTTTAGATATCATGCAAAGCACCATCGCTCCTGCACTCGCATATATACATACGCATATGTGTATTGTAATACTGACCAAGGACTTGTTTGCCTATTTTGCTAGGCTTTAGATGTGTCATGTCATTTATCCCAATCCAATCCAAACCCTCCATGGCTTAACAGCAAATCACAATGTTGGAAATACCTGATGGGTTTGACTTAACACAAGTCACAGACATTCCTGTGCGATCGAGGTCAGCCTTAGAATACTTAAACATTGTGTTCTAAGATTTTGATATTGAGTACTGTGCAATTTCTTCCGAAGATACATGCAAATTATTTCCTCGGATAACTGGGTGTGCTGTTACGTCTCTGCCATTGGTACAATATAGTAATCTGAACACACACATGCCACATGGTTTTAATTATGCATGGCTCATGTTTTTTGTTTTTTGTATTTGAAATATTGGCTCCTAATAGGCTGAGAGCTCACAATGGGAAATTTTACCCTATTTCCTCCAGACGGTTTGAACCTCTAAATTACTAAGATCATTGAGCCAGTGGATGTAGCCTCCTGACCCCAAAAAAGTTCAGGCTCAGGGAGGGGGTACTTTACCCCAAGTCCTCCCTCCATGGACCAAACATTTCTACAGTAACGTATAGGGTACCATATTAACTTTTTGAGGAACTGATCTCACGCACCTGGGCGGGGGTGAAGTCTGTCGCTCGACAAGTTTCCCCTCGATGGCAGCCCTAAATTGACCATATACTTTTATGTGCACCAAACGTCATAAAAAAAAAAAACGTTAGGACATGTAAAAATAGCAATTTTTACGGTGGGGAAAGTCTGGACAGAATCCACTTAAATATCATCAGAAGTGGGGATATTACCTAGACTGATTATCACATGGACAAATCCTCCACAAGGTGATGGGATATTATAAGAAATAGAGTCGGACTATGTTTAGATCCCACCAATTTCTCCCCACGGCAGGGGAAATTTTTACCCCATTTCCTCAAAGACCGAACTATGTCAAAATAAAGTACTATGACAGTTTATTACAAAACAGGAACATTTTTGGGATCTCAGATAACCAGTCTGACTCCTAGTGACATTTGCTGATACATTGACTATGCCATTCTATAAATAAATTCACTTTTACTATTACCGTAATATTCTGTTACAATAGTTTACATAGCCAGAGATTTGTCTTTGTGCTAATGGGGAAAAAGTTAATGTACTACCTCAATATTCCATTGTGAACACTTAGCATATAGAGACCATCCATACCAATCATGGTGCTCTTTCAAAAAGAAGAACAACTCTTTTAAAAAATCATGAAAGCTGCCCTAACAAAAAAGTCTATGCTGATGAGGAAAACGAAACTTCTTAACTCACGCACTGCAGATGAAGTTATAGTGCCATCCAACTTAGAATAACCTCCTGAAAAAGAAAAAAAAAACTGCCAAACGGCAAAGCACTGAGCTTGTTAGTTAATATCTAGAATATAATGCAACTTGAAAGTGAAATCTACTGCCTTTAAGATGGTGAAGAAAGGTACTGCCTTCAATTCAATAATAAGAAATATTTGTTGTGGCTTAAAGCGTCACCCTCTACGCAGAAAAATATAGGGCTGTGGGCGCAGTGAAGAATCAATGGTAGCCAAATAGAATTATAGAGATGTTTCTTCCTGTACAAGAGAGAAAAAAAGATTAATACACTCGGACTCCCCAATAATTTCTGAAATGTTTCATTGGACTACTTAAAAATTATATTTGTGACTTGAATAAACAGCACTAGAATATCAATTGCCTTGCCAGACAATACGTGTGACCTTTATCTTTAGAAAAATAATTTGAGATTTTCACAATTAATATGATCCAATTTGGGAAAGTGATGATCCAATCCCTTTTTTCTTTCCATACCCAAGTCTCAGGTTTGTTGCACAGAAGACAATTTGGATATCATAATTGATAAAAAGATACAGTACAAACTGGTGCACCTTCAAGAAAAATTGTCTAGGCACCTGTGCTTAATATGGTTATTTTAAATCTATAGTGTTTTGAAAACTTGTTCATAGTATGAAACATTTCTAATACTTTCATTTGCAAATTTCAGAGGTTATCATGACCATTGTATTCACTTCACACCACAATAGATCTTTGCAATTTCAACTTGTTAGTTGAACCTAGTACTATAGGGGAATGTCCAACAATGTTTTCAAGTTTGGAGCCACAAAAATATGTCATGTGCTATTTATGACTAAAATTGGCTGGGTTCAAATCTGAAGGGGCCGTTAGCTGTAGGGCCCACCATGAGGACCTGTGGCATGAAAAGAAATGACAATGGCATATGGAAAATGCAATCCAGTATGAATCTTGCAGGTTTTTTGTATTTATTTAGAGTGCAGAGATGTAACTATATCAACTTTAAGTTTCTTCCTTTTTTTTTTTGAGGATGAAATTAAATCTACACATCTTAAGAGAGCATTTGTTTTGTATCATGTCATTTTCAATAATTGGAGTTGATTCAATCAGGTGTTACTATACCCACAGGTTTATCGTCTGAGAAAGACCTAAAGGATTCTTTGGCTGTGCACCTTCCCTTAAATTCTTTACCTCTTTCGATGCAAATGATAGGAAGTAAACGCATTGCAAAGTTTCTTCTGTCATCTAAAGTTAAATAGAGAATTATAAAAGACATATGAACACCATATACCTAATACTCAACATATCAGTAGCAGTATGACACTACCTTTTAGGAGTACCAATGTTACAGCTTGAACACTGAAAAATAATTAGTAACACCAAGGTTCTCCTTTACTACAAAAAAGAAACAAAAAGCACACAAAAAATATAATTACTTATGATTCTGCATTCATTAACACTTGCAAATGATTTTCAGAAAAAAACCTATAATCTTTCACTTCAAGCTTATTGTACCTTTTCAACATAAATTCTCTCTCGAATAACTGACCTATTAATCCACCTTAAGAAAAACAATTTTATGAGAACAAAATTTTGCAAAATCACTTTCATATTCTAAAGCACCTACATGATTTAATGTTTTTTTCAAAACCAGATTACACTAAAAAAACTTGGTCAAAATATTACCCACTTTGGGTACTTTTTTACCCAACTACTTGGTCCGTATGCCTCTATACCATGGTTGGGTTACCAAACTGGGGTTAGGTACAGTGTTTACCATGCAAATGGGTAATGTTAGTACCCAGTAGTTTTACCCAACACTTTTTGCCCAATACATTACCCAGCATTTTGGTAGTTTAATACACGTAAATGGGTAAACATTTGCCAAGAAATTTTTACCCAGCATTTCTAACCCAACACAGCATTTGGATAGTTAATACAACTTATTGGGTAAATAAGATTTAGTAAATCCCCAAAAATTGATACTTCACACTCAAAAGAAAAGACAATTCACAATCACAAGACCATCTTTTTATGACTTTTACCATTTAGTTTTTGATATGTTTCAGAAACAAAGGTGTTTTCAACATGCATTTACAAGAAACAACAAGTAAACAATTATTCAATACTTTTTGTGTGCTTCGGCAACACTCAGGCTGTTATAATGAGTTTCAGCTTAGCTGGAGAGGACTACCTGCCTCTCGGTACTAGTGGGAATTTTTGAATGTTTACTCAAATTGAATGGAAATGATCAACATTCTTAGAAATTTTGATCGATTTTTTAGAAAACTAAATACTTTTTTAGCGACTGCATTCTTAATATCAAATTTACATGACTCTGCTCTTATTCAACGCATTTCTAGCCACACGAAGTCTATATACGCAAAATGAGAGCTGATAGAAGTCACTCTGTTGTGTTATGTGGGAAATTCCCACTAATACCAATTTGCTGAGATATAGCATTGGTACTAGTGGGTTTTTAGCTTTAAAAACGGGGGAAAAATTCATTTTTGCCATTGAATGCCGCATATTAAGTTATAATTTTCTTATTCAACCCAATCCAAAGAATTTCCATTCCTATCCAAATTTTACATGGCCGAGATTTTACAATTTAGCCTCTGCAACTCTTACTTCATTTTTTGGCTAGGTTTGACCAAAGTGCTGTTTTTCTATTCATTGTTGTAACTACTTAATTATTTTTATTACTTACAGGAAATAAAGGGCATTACATGATTTTTATTGGTAGAAATGAAAAAGAAAAAAGTCCTTTTGTTAGAAAAAATTGCATAAAACTTCCAAAATCTTATATTTTCGAATAATGCCAAAATTTGCGGTATTGTTTGGGAATTTGTTTATTTTGCATGAATATCAGAAAAAATATGGGTTTTTAACTTCCTACATGATTTAAATATGAAATGCAATAGCTTTTTTTATATTTTAAAGAAAAATTAATGTGTTAACTTATGTAGTTAAGAAATTATATACTCATATCTCTATTAGGGTTACGTATTGGTATTAATGGGAATATCATTTTTCATTTAAACTTTCATTTAAATTATAATAATGATTAAATTTTGACATTTTAAATTAATTTTCATCCTATTGAGTAAATATTTGGAAGAAGCAACCCATCACATATTCATTTTTTACTTCGAATTTGTTTGCCATGTCTCGTTGGAAAAGTTGACAGAGCTCATTGGTTTTAGTGGGAATTTTCTCTATTATTTCGTAATTTTTTCTTAAGGTGAATAACATTTTTTATAATTCTGCTGGCATGAATTGTAATGCCTGTAAAAAAGATAGTTATCAGTATGAAATTAACATATCCTCCAAGTAAGAAGCAAAATATGACAGAAACATAGAAATAACAGGCGATAAGCAGTCGTTTTCATCCACATTTTCGCCGTTTTGAAGCATATTGCGCACTGATTACGTACCCTAATAAGCTTTACCTGACAGAAAACCACCATTTTTGGTTTGTTAAGCTTAAAAGTGTAAATTCTCATATTCTGTGCAACTGAGAATGAAATAAAATCATTAATTTATCAATCTTAATTGAAAAGGTCTGAAATCTTTGCCAATTTGGTCATTTTGGCCAAAGAAATTCCAGGATCGGGGGTATTTCTGTCCTTCCCCCTCCCCCTCAATAGAAAGGAAATATCAGCATTTGAATGTATTTGATATATTCAGCCCAAAATATATATATATCTACCAAGTAAGAAGCAAAACATGGCAGAACCTAAAAAGTAAAAGGCGATAAGCAGTCATTTCCATCCAAAGTTTTGCCGTTTTAAAGCATATTGAGCAATGATTATGTACCTAATAAGCATTACCTGACAGAAAACCCCCATTTTTGGTTTGTTAAACCATAATGTGTAATTTTTTCTTGGTAAGTTATTGCGATCTGTTGGTTCAATTATTGCAATATAACTCACAGTTCACTTGCTGTCTGCACTTCCATGTGATAATCATTTCAGTCCTGGCTGGGATGGTTATATGATGACGTGTGACCGGTCTCACAAAGCCAACTTGTCAATCTTTGCCTGCAAAGTTGTAATCATCCTCCATACTTTGATGTACTTTTGGTTCCATTCCTTCCAAGTGTTTTATATATTGTTGACTTTGGTTGCTGAACAGTTTATGCCGTACACATCTGACTACATTCATTCCCAACAAGCAAGGTACATGATGCAGGAGTCTTTTTCACAATTAATTACACATTATTTTTCAGTCTCCTTATAGGCACAATATGGAAGTGATAAACCATTCGCAGCTTTTAGTCTCAGCCAGCTTATATCCTCAGATTAAGTGATCATCAGTTCTTTGTTGTTTGACATCTTTGAATTGCTGTGTATCTTGTGCAGTGTTTGCAGAGCAGAGTTGGTTCTCTAACATGCTGTGACCTAATTCGATCATATTGGCATTCACATTCCTTCACTGGGCTCCAGAAGCATTTTGTTTCTGTGAATTGAAGTGAACCCCAGACAAATGATTTTTCTTTAAGTGCATAATACTCTCTTGCTTCGTAATGGTCTCTGGCCACCATCTTATCTCTGGATATGTACTGGTCTCGAAGGGCATTCTGGTCTCGGTGGTTATACTGGTCTCGGTGATTTTACTGGTCTCGGTGATTATACTGGTCTCGGTTGTTATACTGGTCTCGGTGATTATACTGGTCTCGGTTGTTATACTGGTCTCGGTGATTATACTGGTTTTGGTTGTTATACTGGTCTTGGCGGGCATACTGATCTCGGAATTGTCTGTTTTGTGTTGGATAATTCCTTGCAATGTGCTCCCGCTCCTGGCAAATCCAGCATGTAAAACTAGCCGGATGAGATTCTGGGTACCCGTGTATGTTGATGTGACAACTTTACATTTTTTTACTTGCTCCTGAATATAATTTATTTCCCTTCTTAATTCTTTCATCTCCTTCAGTATAACTCTTATTTCTATGTTGTTATCTTTTTGTTTTCTGTCGCTGCTTCTCCTATGCATATTTACTGCTGCCAAAATTTCATAGTTGTTGCTCAACCCTTTTTCAATTTCAATACTTTTGTTTTTTAGCACCGAAAATGTCACCGTCGGATTGCTCCTTGCTTCTTTTTTCATTACCGAGCGAATGGTTGGGCTTCTGATTCCCTCAATGAATTTGCCTCTCAGCATGCTTTGCTTCATCAGTTCTGGGGCTCGGTTCTGTATTTTACCCTATAACATTTGCAGTTTTTAAGGCGTAACTTCTAATATCTTCACCTGACTGTTGTGTGAGGGCATAAAAACTTGCAAGGAAGTTTGTGACAGGTGTCTTATCACCATAAATGTTGTGAAGTTTTAGCAGAATTTTCTTCGCCGAGCTTCTTTCCTCAGTCTCCATCACCAGTATTTCTTTTCCTGCCTCACCACCCAGATATCTCGTAATGAAAATTGGTTTCTGTTTCTCTGGTGTATTCCAGGTCTTTGTTGCAATTTTAACCTTGTTTTTCCATTCTTCAAAGGAGGGGTCTTTTGGGGAAATCTTCTTGCCTGTGAAAATTGGTATCTTTATGTCCATAGGAATGTAAGAAATGGGCATGATGACTTAGTCCCCGTTATTCTCGACCCTGTTGGAGTATTTTGTGTAGTGGAATCTTCCATTATCTTAATTTATACTCTAATCAACTGAATCAAAATAAAATTTGTATTCTAGCAGATAAACCTCCAAAAAAAAATTGTTCATAAGCCAAGTACTGCACCTACATGTACACTTTCTAAATATTTTTTTTTTTTTTTTGCGCTGCCCTGTGAATTCATTTCTGTAACTGTGACCGTGCACCAAAACTTCTGACACCAGTATAACAGGGGTGGTTCTTGTATGCAATGACTTTCTTTCAGTACAGTATGGTGACTCCAGGGAGAGCAATTCCACAATTAAAAAGATACAGAACAGCGTAAAATGTAATTCACAAACAAAATTTATCTAAGTAAAAGAAAAAGCTAAATGCACAATACTGCCCAGTATTATATAAAAATGATAATATTACCTTCATCTCTCATTCAATCCAAATTCATTTAAGACACCATACAATCGCCGACTGGTCCACTCACACTCGTATCTCCATCTCATCTCTCGAATTAATTTACTGTAAAACGGTTTTTAGAATTATAATAAATCAAACTTCAATTTCAACCTATTTTCACGCCTAAAACTGCCTCTTTCACGCACATCACGCACACTTGCATACGAGCACGCACGCTTCATACACAGTCTCTCACGCTGTAAAAACATTTGTGGCGTCATAGTATCGCGTGAGGAAAACCATAGAAGCAACGCGTCCTAACGTGACGAATGTTTACAACCGACAGAGACAAACAGATCCTCGAATTTTATTGGTGAAAGAAGTTCCTTTATAGATACTTCTTGACATTTTCTTAAAGATTTGCGATACCGGACCCCACTTAAATACAAGTAAATTAGATGTTTAAGTTGCAACGTAAGTGCAGGAAAAATGGGAATGCTACAATGCAAGCCTACGTATCCTAACGCTAATACTAATGAGGTACTTGGAACAAAAAAAATTACCTTCTATGGATTTAATTATTTCAGGTTTACCTAATCCCTAGCTTGCCAGTAAACTTTCGACTTGAACCTAATGTTTTTCTGCTTGCATTACATTGCGATATATAGCGCATTCGCGTCTTGCAGTAGCATGAGTACGCAGCCTGCCATACGTGACAACTTCGGCGGTTCAATTTGCCAAACCATTTGTATAAAGAACATTTAAACAAACTGTTCAGTAAATGGAGTTTACCTTTTTCTGGTAAAATAGTTTCAATCCTTTTCTGCACATATATAATATTCGACCAACAGCTTTGAGAAATTTCTTTAACTTACAAAAATGTTACCATGTTTTAACAGTGATATGGGCTCACCACTCGTATATCGGTCTGCTTCCTTGGAAGCTTAATAATACAATTGACATAAAGGTAACACATCTTAATCAATCATATGCAACCATTAGAGATAAATTTAAGATATTTTAGCGTGTTGATTTTTTGACAAAGTTATTCTTGTTGAAAAATAGCATTATATATACCAGAAGCAATAGGTTAATTTTACAGGTATATGTTGGTATGAACAGTCATTGAAAAAGTATATGTGTTCTTGTATCCCAATTCATACATACTGAAAAGTAATCCATGTACGATTTCTTGATAGTATTATTATCACCATGCATGGGCTGCATTCATGTCAGTACCTTATTTTAACCACTCAAAAATGGTGGATTTTCTAAGACAAAAACACCTAATTTGACTTTCCAAATCCTTGAAGAATAAAAAAATTAAAAAACATTAATTGTAATGATAAGGAAATCCCCGGACAGAAATGATATGGCGCTCTACAGATAATATATCATGTCGTGTGCCATGTGAATGAGTGCAGGTTTGATAAACAGACATGACATATGAAGATGACGTCACAAGTATAATTATCTCTTATACTTACATGTATCGTTACATATATCCTTACCGTTGTAACCCCGGATTTCCTCAACAATGTTTAATCTATGTATGCGGTGAAGCCTGCCTTGGTTCATGCCCTCTTCAGACATCGGGGAATGTCAATGGCGGTCAGAGGCTTTCCTGATTCAGAATTGAGAAACTTACTTCCCTCCGATGCCTTCAGATATTCGCCGCTGTTCCGGGTTTTGCGACAAAATTTTATAATAAAATCCGTCACATTCTTTTACATGTCTTCCGTAAAACTCAGTGGCACCGCCTTAAGAGATTGGCAGGTCTTGTGTCGACCTACCGGCATAATGTGGATACTTTGTCCGTTTGAGGCGATTGACACTTTCGCTATCAGGAACCAGTCCACTTGCAAGTTGGCAATCGCTCTTGGCTGTAGGACGATTGTGTGTCAAGATGACCGTAACAAGGTAATGACGGATATCTTGATACTCAATGGCGTCAAAGCTGTCCTTCTCCTTCAGAATTGCTAAAAATCATACAGACAAATTTGCTGCCATTGTATGTCTAGTACGAAATACAAAGCAAGGGAAAACATCCACAATATTTCTTTTAATCTTTAATCTTCAAGAACATATCCATCTCATAGTCATAGCTTAGTCTATGGGCAGCAACCCCATGAAAATGTGAAATTTTACAGCACTTAAAAACTAAGATACCTAATTAGCATTTTCCCAAAAATCTTTACTTAAAAAGAAAAGCATTACTTTAACAACATCAAAATAGAATATATTTTACATGAGATTAACATAAAAACGGTCCTAATTAAATAAAGTATAGATCCTTTTATTTGAATTTAATTCTACATTGATACGGAAATTAATTCAACTTCTTCTTACGTCTTAATCTTCGTTTAGGATCAGGCGATTCTCCCAGTATGTCTCCACATCCACCGTTCTAATCTTCTTCAATTTGTGATAAAACTTTGCCGAGTCTTTTCGTACCATTTGAAATTGAATAAACTCCTCGGTGTTAAATAATTGCTATGTATATGCATATTTGGCGCAATGCTTTAGGGAACCAATATATGAAGCGATCGTTCCCGGGCGTATGCATTTGAGTTTTACAAAGTTGTCTAACATTCTGGTGTGTCTAATTAACACTTTTGGGTGAGAATTTTAGCAACTCTGTTCCGCTAAGTGTTTCGAAGTTTGATAAACCGTATGACTGATTCATGTGTTGGTTGGCATTTTTCAAGCCTTTCAAACCCCCTACCAAAGACTACAGATGTCTCCAAACAGCGTGTAAACATGCGTTGATAGTGCTGAGATCTTCTTTATCTTGGTACTCTTCATAATACATTTTTTCATTCTCACTAGAAAAATAAAGATGAAAATATACATATTACATTTTTTTCAAAACATTAAGATGTGTGTATCTTTGTACTCTCCCTTTTTTGCTCTCCCACACTGAAAAATATTCTACCCACTATTTGAGTAAAAAATACTTTTTCACCCAGACAGGTGTGTAGGTTATCAGTCAAGTTGTCACGACTGAGAAATATGAGTAGATATAAATGCAAGACACAATAAGTAGGTCAGCAAACATCTTTACATGAACTGATGAGTAGTAAATAATTCATTGCATGAGTCTCCACAATTTTGTCTGAAAATAATTTATCTACATTCATGAGTCAAATTTATAGTTGCGCATTTCCCGAGTTATATCTACACAAAATATGTATGAAACGTATTCACCTTTTTTTGGTGGCTCACTACCTGCATTGTATAAAGACTCAGGACTGCGTCAGAGCAACCTATATACTGCATAGTATTGACTCAGATCCAGCATCACCTGCAGTGCTCATACTATAGCAGTCAAATGACTCATTACATGGGTTCATTAATATACAAAAAGGGCAATGATGATAATCACATTTAAAAAGAAGTAAACAAATTCCGCTTCATGTGATGGTAACAGATGTTTAATTTCTTGTTAGGAAAAGGTTGCTCTCAACCCTCAATTAGAATTACTACTCGAAAAAATGAAGAAAAGAATGCATGAATATGTTTCTTTGTGTTATTGATAACATTGCAAGCCATGAACTATAAACAACAACAAACTTGATTTTCACAAGGCTTTATTTCAAGTTATCAATTATTTGAAAAACACATTTTAACATTCGAAACATAAATAAACAGCTGATTATCAATGCTATGTTCAAATTGCTTGTTTTGTATTACTGTATCAGATGAAAACACACGTCTTATTTTCACCAGGACATTCCCTTTCAGTTCCTCTATACAAATTCACAACATTTCAAGTAATGTTTTTCCACATTCAAGATATGAACAATGCCAATAAAAAATTCATACAGAGAAAAATTGTAGTTATTCCGACATGCTCAAGGAAGAATTTTCAATATGTACTGATGACGTGTATGGGATTTACTTGACAAAAACTGTTTTTGATACGATACAACTTATTATAAGGGTACACATCAGATTAATTAGAAGAAACTTTGTATTTGGCTCAGTTTTTTATCACATCTAATAACAAGATATTGTGTGGAAGCAAAATTATGTCGCTGACATTATCCTATTTTCTTTAATATGTGAGAATTTTCTGTTTAAATTATCTTGAGGAGCTTGCATTCTAGGTTGTGAGAAGAAAACACATTTGAGGCCCACCCCAGGTTCAGTAACTAGGCTCCTAAGTTCGATGGGATTGCCATGTAAAATAAAGATATCCTGTATGGTTTGTATTTAGGGACCGTAATTGAAAAATCATTTCAAACACTGATTAACATTGGATATAATGTAAGACTACTCTTTGGGAATAGCATTTCATCAGCAATTCATCGTGCACAAAGGGATACACAATTGTAACCCTTTTTTTACATACTTGAAGGGATTGCCATATCGATGGGATTGTCATGTAAAAGAACGACAAACCTGTATGGTATTAAGGTACCGTGATTAATAAATTTTCATTTCAAATACCGATTAATATTGGATATTAATGTAAAACTACATTTTGGGAAATAGCATTTCATCAGCATATTCATGCTCCACAAAGGAACACACACAATTGTAACCCTTATATACTTGTAAGGGATAAAAGTTCACACTTATCTATTGTTCTTGCCAAGTATTCACTGTGAACAGAATGCACAATATATGTATGTATTTTTCTTTCATACAATACATAATGTTGTGCAAATGAAGTGGGCAAAAAACAGTAAGGAAATATCAAAGCAAATTGTGCAAACCGGCAGAGGCCATTTTCAACTGCAACAACCAACACATTTCCCACTGAATTTGAAACTCAACCTCGTGAAATGGATTTCACCTTAATGGTATTTTCATTGTTGCAAAATGGTTCTACAAGTGTTTTGGCATCTGAATGGAGAACAGATACAGATGCATCATTTTGTAAAAAGTCTATACCACAATTCCTCAAACACTGTCAAGACTGGTGTTGCTTTGCAAATATCAAGCAAATCATTCTTTGTTCCTCTCGCAAGCTCCTTAAAGTAGCTGTGCTTGGATTCAAATCGCAAAAATGTGCAATTAGGCTTGTTGTAATTATCACTTCCTGTGAAATGGGACTCAGATCCGAAATACTGGTTTCATTGTTTGCAATTACTTTTGAAAATACATGTCCAAAAAGGTAATGGCACACATCTTCTAGCAAATCATCATTTGCAAAGTCTGGAGAAGCACTCACAACATGAAAGAAGTTCAGATCATTTAATACTAAGCCAGAAAGATGCAGTAGCTCAGTGGATAAGGAGTCTTGCTCGTATCCCATAAGTACCGGATACTATTCCTGCCAGGAGCGCTGGATTGTGTCCTTGAGCAAGACACTTCAAGTTACTCTACTTGTTCGAGTTCACTCAATTGTAAAATGAGTACCAGCATTGCTGCAGGAGTTTACCTGCAATAGACTGGGGGAGCCATGTGCAGTATGTTGTGCTATCATCCACATGCGCCATGGAAACCGGGGATAAGTACCGCCCTATGAGCCTTATGGCTCAGATGGATTTAACTCCACTTTCTCTGACCCCATACGCAGAAGCTAAAACAAAAGAATCCCTTGTTACTAAGTGATTGTTATGTCCAGGTTTTGTTTGCTCATGAAAATTTTAAACATCAAATTTTTTGTTCTCCAGACAATCTTTGTGGCCATACAGTAACGATAAAGTGATATGTGTTGAAATTTGCCAAAAATCTTCTTACACTCTTAAACCTCCTGGGTCACAATTGACTCAAAAGTTGTCAAATTTAACGCACATTTTGGTAGTTTTAACTCACAATCCACTGAATCCAGCTATTTCAAATCAAAGTATTATTTTTCAATCATTGCTTTCCTAAAAAACATTATATTCCAAAGGACACACTTCCTTCTAACAGATCATGCATACTATCAGGAGCAAAGTTATTCACAACATGGAAGTGATTTACCCTGTCACCTGGGCAGTTCCTATCTTTTTCATTTCCTGAATACACAGGTGTATCAACATCTAAACCACTTTCAGTCACAAGAGGTTCAAAGATAATGTCATAACCATACAACTTTCCATCTCCTGATTTAAACAGCATCAATAAGAAACAATAGTTCATCCACGATTTTCTATTAAACTCTTTTTACATTCCTACTGAAGACACAGAAGTTTGAGATTTATGTAACACATATGAAAACTATACAGTTGTTTATAACAACTTCTTAAAAAAAAGCACTACATTTAGCAGCATGGTAAAACAAGATTGGCAATGATATTTGGACAATGATACATGGCAAGCAATGAACTTTAACAATATACTGAAAATTGACATAAAAGCTCTTAAAATATATTTCCGGTGCATGCATTAGCGGTGTCTGTGGAAGGGCTTGCCTTTCAACAATCGCAAAAGAAATGATCTGGCTTATTTCACAGACCCAGCATCAAGGCAAATGGCAACAAGATAGGCAACAAAATTTGAACCAATGAACAAATAATATGCTGTTGAAAAATGATGTAAATGGCATACTTAGAATTTGGTTACAGGTTAATTTCAAAATGTAACCAAGAATCCACTTTAGAAAGCGATTCAAATTGACTATTTCTTTAATTTTCAAGCCTCAATTTGCACATTTTTATGTTCCTCTTGTGATGTTTCACAGAGCAGAAGGTTCTATTTTCCTTTCTAAATTAAGTTCATCTGCTAAGTCTTTGTAATGACACATACAAAATCGGCAGAGCCTTCCATTAATGAAGGAACAGGAAAACCCACCTAAAGCATGAGCAGTAAGATTGTCAGAAGAAACTGTCGCAAGAACCGCCTTTATGTTTGTTGGGTGGTTATCTACATTAAGAGTATCCCATTAAGGTACAATTTTTGCAAGTCACATTCAAGAGGCGTAAGAACCGATTCACACCCATAATTTTGTACATACTTATGTCGAACAAGGATTGATAAGTGAATATTTCTCAGCTGAGACCTGTACTTGAGAAGTGAATTTCCAATTAAGAATAAAAGCCAGAGACCTTGTGCAATGATTTATTAGAACCCAAAGTTTTCACCACTTCGAATTCATCATTATATAAATGAATCCTCAAAGGAAGCTCTTGACGGGAGAAAATTGGATCGGTCGTTTAAATTCTTTTATCAGTTAGGTCTACAACCGCGAACTGGAGATCTCCAAATCGGGATATTGTTGATCACTGTAACCCACAAATCATCATTCCAAATTCAAATTATATTCGAAATATTCGACTGAAATCAGACTAGTTGTGATGTCACATGTAATTTCACAGCCTCAGATTCAAGTCTTTATGTATTCAGTATGTATTCTATCATTTTTGACAGTTTTATCACAAACAAATACGGCAAGCAAGTCTGCCCAACACTTACCTTATATCTTTTTTGTATAGTTTTGCAAAGTGGTCTTGCGTAATAAATAGCAATCAGCCCCTGGGAATTAAGCGTCACATCTTGTATATCAAGATGGGAGTTCCAAGTTCATACCAACCTACAATGGTAACTTACATTTTGATCCCTATTTATTGCTAGTATTTACTCATTATGCTCTTGGTGTCTCCTTTCTTAACCAATTTTCGTCTGTGATGATAGGTTCTGTTCCGGTGGTCCCTAATAGCTGTCACTTTTGGATTTGGCTTGCGACACTCTTTCATGAGTAAAATATTCTACCCTATATGCTGATTTCATTCTCTCCCTCTGCATCAAGCTTGATTCCCTCAATTGAACTCAGGAAACGTACCATTCTTCAAAATTACACTAGGGCAACTAAGCACCGAGCAGAACTGACCCTAATGCCAGCCCAAATTAATTTAGAGTTTAAAACGTTTAAAGTTGAGGTGCAATGCTATTTATTAGAAGTCTAATTTTCTTTTGCTCCTTTTCAAATCAAAGTGAGCTGCATTTTTGTTTCTTCAAGGAATTAATTTTGGCGGGTATTGGGGTCAGCAGGTATTTTTGTAACAAATTAATAGTTCAGAAAACAAGTCTTGTAATGTTTTCTTAATTTTTGGGGATTCCACTTTCAGGTCTGAATTTTGCTGAATAAAGAAACCATCAACCAATGACAAAGTAGTAGATCATGAAAATCCAATTCTACTACATGATGATAGGTTGGATGGCAATAACAGTGAAGCATGCACGTACAGAAAGTCACATTTTAAACAACAAGTGCGTTTATATGAATCTAAATTCCTAATTTATGACTGGATGAATTTGTTCGTGTCATTTTATACCACGATCATTTTATATACAGTGTACTTTATTTGATCTAAAATTGGATCAGATAGTAAATGCAGGCATGGGTAACGATTTAGATTGCTTTTAATCAATGTTTTTTTTTTTTTTTTTTTTTAGTATTAGTGCATGAATATGTATTGGGCCAAATTGATTTTAAAAAGACTTTCCAACTAAACAGCGAGCATATAACCTGAATTTCTTTTATATCAAAATCATAGTAAAAGTACACAAATCGTTCAAATACACAAATACTTGTATTGCTAATCCTAAATTAGCCTTTTTTAAATATCCTTTATAAATTTTCTACAAAAAATACCTGAAACTTTCACTAAATAATTGATATGAAGTATAGCATTTTTAAACAACAAAAGTTTAAAAGGCAAATAACAGAAAAAAACAATAGTGAATTTGAATTCGCCTCGGGCCTCTCAGCCTCCCCTGTGACGTCATAGCCGGTTTTGAATGAGCAGTAGAGACCTCGGCACCATCTACTTGATTCCGATTCATAAATTCTGACATAAAATTTAAACAAAAGAGAAAAATGCAAACAAATTTGAATCATGTTGATAACAAGTTTATTCTCCTAACACATTAAAATAGATTCACTTAACAACAAGATGATAACACGAATATACGTGTACGTACGGTCGCGAGCAGCAAAAAAAAATAGGCTACTATTTTGTTTTGGCGTTGAAATATCCAATTTTCATTATAAACCAATAACTACAGGGATAATGTATAAAACAAAAGTGTAAAATTGAGGTGTATGATCTGAAAGACACATTGAAAAGCAACAAGTGGAGATTCATTGTTGATCAACAATTTTAATTCTCCCAACTTGTTTATAGAAATTCATGTGGAAGCTCAAGCCATGTCTCGATACTTCATTCGAACATGGGTAATTAACCAATCGGATGCGAGGATTTCCTTAAAGTATTTATGAATAGGAAATATAGGCGGTATGATTATTTAAAGTACATTATTGCTTAAATAATGATAACATTAACAAGAACAATAGGAGCACATCTAACATCCATTATGTTCCACAGCAGACTGGCAGAAAGTCTTCCGAATGGCATTAGCGCTGCTGAACTTACAGTTGATCTGGTATTATTGACGTACAACCAATATCAAAATCTCCTTTAATTTAATCTTAATTTCAAGTTTCTCAAGAACCATGCAGTTTTGTATGGTTCCAATTATTTACATATAAAACATGTTACATGACGCACCTGCTGTTTTAGATTTCTCCCTCGAACCACATTACATGAGACAGATCTGTTAGTGGATGTTCGGTAGCACTTCGGGTGGCAAATTGCCCACAAGTATACATTAAAAGTACTATACAAATCAACACAATTTTGTTAGACTCGTAGTTTTACATTGAAATATATATTTATACATATATATATATATAAATATATATATATATATATATATAAATATATATATGTGTGTATGTATGTATGTAGGTAGGTAGGTAGGTGTATATGTATGTATGTATATATATATATATATATATATATATATATATATATATATATATATATATATATATATATATATATATATATATATATATATATATATATATATTTATATATATATATATGCTTTATTCTTTATGCTTTATTTAACATGGATACCTATATCGCATTGTTATTAAAAACATTTTACTAAAAACATGAAAATTTGTGTAACTTAGAGGATATACTCTTTGGTTTATTAATCTCCTATATATTATGGTCCATGAATCAAAACATTTTTCAAAACATTTATTTGGGCTAAAATGCAAAATATTGAATGTATTCATGTCACCAACATGGTTGATGTGAATGGCTTATTTGTATAAAACACAGTCATTTGTACTGCAAGAATATAAAGATATGAATTTAATAAAAATTCATACTTCGGATATTTGTACTAATAAAAAAATAGAATAAATAATCCGTTGTATACATTGCTTTTATATCAAGCATATTTTTCTACATTGGATTCTCCAATTATCAAACTAAACTGTGGTAACAATGTAATGATATAAACTTTCCCCACTTGCTATGTACGATTATATAACGTATGCAGCACATAACCCCGCCGTCCCAATTAAATACAAATCTTTTAAAGGAATGATTACTTTTCAAAAAATTACATTTTTAGCCACTTAATAGTACGTCGATACATGTACACCCACTATATGAATAAATCCAGAGAAAGACGTATGTTCTCACCCTCCTTCCGATAACATGCCAGACGCCCAAACAGTCTAATTGGACTACCAAGAAGAGGACGTCTTTCTTGTCGTTATGGTCCTCTCCTGCCCGCGAATGACTGTGCGGCGCTTGCTGATAAGCCCGTCCGACTAAGCGGCAGTGTCGTCTGCCTCGAGATTGTCCCAATTAAACCCTGAACACTATTGACAGTGTGTATTCATTAACATGATCAATACTTGAAACTTGAATCATGTTCCCTTTTCCCTCTACTATCATCTTGACACACACTAGAACAATATCATCTTCCATCTATCTTTTCTCCTCTCCCAAACCTATGTACAAATTGTGTTACCACCGTTTTTGCACTTGCTATTCCCACATAATTTCATCTACCACGGTAATCTAAGTCAGTTTGGCATTTGCAAAAATTGAATGGTGCATCATTTTCATATCGAGCATTCGTTCCCATTTGATATTGCACGATTGCTTCCGCAATTTCATGGATGTCTGGCTAATTGTTTCCGCAATTTCTTGGATGTCTGGCTGATTGTCACGTTTACGAAAATTCCCTGTAGCTGCCAAGTATAAAACCTGCTTAAAACGGGAAAACATAAACCAAATACAATGATGAAAAAATGAAATAGCCCTGCCCCATAATCTTTTCTAACAATCAGATTTCAGATAATCATAGACAAACAGAGAAAAGATTGAAAACAAGTGGAACAAGATATGGAAGTTTTTACATTTTTGTTCTGCTTGTACCTATGTAAGCTTATTGTCCTTTCCACCAGCGGGTTTAAAGAACAATGTGGATTTTTTTTTCATGAAATATTTTTGCACAGATTATGTAGATTTGGTAACGTAGTAGGGTAGTGTATAGCTTTTCGTGAGATCTAAAAGACTGTTGTACGATATTTCTTCCCGTGTGTTTTGATTGTAGCTTGTCAAACGCCCATTACCTTTAGAGAGGAAATCTCGTCTCAAGAAAATCGATTCGTCAACAAATCCGATCAATATAGTAAGATCACTTCCGCATAGTAATATTTTCAACTTCTAAGACTCAGTCCCATGAAATATGACCTATAGAGAGATTTCATCAAGTGACTCTAACTCAACTGGGAACCATTTTGCAGGGTATTGCTTTGCGCGTTGAGTATTTCATGCGTCTGATCTTCACAGCTGAGTTACATCACACTTAAAACAAAAAAGACTCGATCTAAAACACGAAGAAAAAATAGCACGCGCTGGGCATGTAAAACACGTGCTGGGCATATAAACACACGTTGGCTAGAATGAAGTTGCCAGATGAATTATTTTATATAAAAAGTGTTATTTTAAAGAAATAATTACCCTCCAAGTACTTCAAGTAATCTTAATCAGTGTATTTCAAACACGTCTATTAGTTAGTAAAACCAACATCACAGCAAGATTCCGGTATACTACTTACAACAGTATTCTTATATAACAACATGCAAACGTGCGTAAATGTACAGCAGACGACAGTCTGCCTTACAAAATTGCGATGTAAACAAAGTCATGTGATTTCGTGACGTCAACTAAACTTCCTTATAGGTCGGTTCTACCCAGTGGGCTCCTCCCTGGTATGCATAAACACTGAATAGAATTTGACCATTTATAATGCTAAGGATGCAAAGATTTAGAAAAAAGTCTTACCTTTGATACAAGCTCTATAAATTTCTCACATCTCTTGAAGTCACATTTGACAACAGATATTACAGTACGATGTCCGTAGATTTGTTTAATGTGGAATAATGTGCCAGTATATCTTGTCTCTTCCATTGAAAAGAAGATCAAATGTATCCAATATCGTGAAATAAGAATAACTATCAGTTTAATGCCATCTGTCGTGATTAAAATGTGGCGGCGTACATTTTATTCAAAAACGATACTGATTGGCCGTAGTAGGTCTTTATCACAAAATTTGCATAAAGTATGCAAATTGAGGCCTGAGATTTAACCAATGTTTAACCGATTTTGATGAAATGTTGTGCTACTAAGATGGTTTATATTTTAAAACAATTTACTTATTTTTGTCTATACCACATATACCTTTAAGCTGCTAATGAGGTAAAGAGATACAAATTGAATTATGTCCAGTAAAACAGTATATTCCTTTTCACATACTGACATACTAAAATATGTTGGTCAAACCTGACAACTAATTGTCACTATTATATATATTCATCTATTTTAGATGTCTTTCTGACATTTTGTTTTTAAACCTGACAACTATTTGCCATTCTTGCACATGTATCTACTTTAGATGTATACCTAACATTATTTTGTTAAACCTGACAAATATTTGCTACTCCTATGTGTATCTACCTCAGATGACACCTTTTTAAACTAGAAATAAAAATTGTAACTCTTATCTACTTCAGAAGTCTACTAGATCTTTTCTTTATATATCTAATTCACATCTTTAGCTGTCTGATATCTATTATCCATCACAGTTAATCACAAGTATGGAGATACTGCTTTAGTTACCTGTCAGGCTGTTATACAACTGTAGAAAAATAGTATAGGCTAGTAATATGTAAAGTTTGAATGTAGAGCTCCATATCAAAAGCCTATGTTTGTTTGTGTTGAATAAATAGCTGTTAGAAATGTATAATTATGCATATGAGCTTATTAAAAGTACATATATCTGTAATAAGTTAATCCGTCTTCACAAAGATTTACCAAATGAAGATAGATTAAAACTTCTTCATACATGGTGAACATCTGCAGAACAAATTATCATGTCTGTAAAAATTAATCTGTTTTTATACTAGTTTCAGTACCTGAAATGATGTTCATAAAATATTATCAAAACTCAAAGTCTACATGCAAAACCCTGTGTATAATTAAGCATGGTAATACATACATGACACACATGTTAATTACATAGCCTTTATAATTATAATCAGTCATATGCGAGATGTATGTGAAGATCTCATAATATATTTCTTGCAGAGATTAGGCCATCCTTTACCAAAAAAATGTTGCTTACCTACCGATGCACATTGTTAAAAGAAGATGGGTCGCTCCACACAAACAAACAAAAAATCAAGCCTGGCCTCTTTCTACAAAAAAAAAACACTAATTTAAACTAAAATACATTCATTCAAAAACAAAAAATCATGCACAACAAATGCACTATGTTGTGGCTTTTACGTGTTACCCTTAATTGATTTTATGCCAAGTAATACCTAACGTTTGTTTTAATAACATTGGCCATCAACCTTTTTTTTTGTTGAAGTTTGTTATAAATCTCAATGCAGGCAACAACTTTGAAAACTTGTTATTATTGTACAGTATATAGTTAATGAAATTACATACCGCCAGCTTTATTCCAAATAAAAATGCCTTTGCAAACACACACCTATTGGCAGTCTCTAAATCATATATTGTATACCTATGACCCATTGGATTGAGTTTAAAAATACTGTACACAATATTACAACTTATCATCCCATATTGAACAATGTAGAAATTAACCTTCCTAAAATGTACAGGTTGTTTAACAAATAATGTAGAAATTTAAAAAAAATAAGTGGCTAATATATTTAAAGGTACGAAAATATTTGTAAAATTGTAAATTAAATCAAAATTAAAACACGTATAGCATTATGTTTAGGCTAAGCTTAACAGCTGATTTGCATTGGAGTTGTTTTATTGAATCAATTGTTTTGAAGTTGAAGTATAACATCAAGCAGATTTGATAGGCCTACCTTTAAAAAGAAAATTAATTGAGAAACATCTAGGCCGAGGTTGATGTCATAGTAATATAAAAAAAAAAGGATCAGTATCAAAGCATATATCAGCTTGTTAACAAAAATCTGTGACAGTCACTTGAAAATACCCATGACATTAAAAGTTAAAGTTGTAATAACTTGTCATTGCATGCTGAGGTAATTAATTCTTAATAGCAAATTTATTAAGAACTATGCACTCTCTTTCAGTAATTGTAAAGGCAAAATACTTGGCAAATAAATTATGAAGTGAACTTAATTGTGGTGTTTCTCATACCTAAAATCAGCCAACTTTGTAAAGTGAAACTAATGAAAGTATAGTGAAACTGCAGTATTACCTTAATGCTGTTTCTTTTTCTATTTATTTAATTTTTTCAAGTTACTTGTAAATTCCTTGTTAAACCATACAATTTTTTTAAATAAGATTTAGACAGGGACAGGGTGGCACTAGGCAGTTAAAGTTGTAGGATGAATCTAGTAAACTTCAGGAGAAAATTTATAGTCCAGTGTGACGCTAGGATGAACAATGTATTTCGTAAATGGTTTAAGCGGACACAGCGTGCACAATATTTAAGAAATATTGATTGACGGCACTACGAATAGCAATGTCGTAGATT
Source organism: Chiridota heheva (assembly GCA_020152595.1). Lineage (NCBI taxonomy): Eukaryota > Metazoa > Echinodermata > Holothuroidea > Apodida > Chiridotidae > Chiridota > Chiridota heheva. The sequence continues at coordinate 166,785 of JAIGNY010003617.1, forward strand.
TTGGGGCACAAGGGCACAATATTGGCATGGTGACTGCTCAGTCTCCCTTCATAATTTAATTGGGATACCTTTCAAAAAAAATATTTTCTTTTCTTTTGGGATTTTAAAAAAACACTAAGTAATAATATTTTTTTGTAATTGAATTATTCCACTTCATACCAGAAAGTTGTAATTTTTGTCTAAATTGACATTTCACCTACTATACGTAGGCCTACGCCCGCCGCCGGTGGTGGAAATATCTCCAGAGTAGGCCTACGTCTAATGTTAGCGTTGGTCTACCTCGAAATTTGTTAAGACCAGCGATGCGGCATCAATTTGGCAAAAAATCGATTCAAATTATTCATATGTACGCCAGAACCCATGTATACTGAGTATAAACAGAACTATTCTATGGTAAAATCATGCCAACGTCTGAAAGTTATGCCAATCTTAATTTTAAATTATCTCGCAGAAGTGGAACAACGCAAGTGGTAGGCCTAAACTTAGTGAAAATATGATTCAACGTTAATTCCGTAATTCATGACTTTTGTTCTTAATGATTATGGTTCCCATCCAAAAAAATAAAAAATCTTCGAAAGAAACTTGGCTGGTTTTAATGTCTGCACAACGCCATTTAATCAAGGCCTAAACGGAAATGTTAAAACAGCAATTTTCAGTGGAATGAAAAATATTTTCAAAACTCGCTCTCTATCGTATCTTGTCGTTTTCTCCGCCCGGCCCATCCGGTACGCAATCACTCTGTTACTTGGCCCGTTACGCTGCACTGTCCACCAGCCTTACATAGATGACTATGCTGGAACAAGTATGGCGTCCATAAATGCATCACGATTAATTGTACAAAAGTTTCGGCTCTCGGCTTATACGTAGTATAGGGCAAATGACGTCACGCTCTCTGAATAAAGGTTGACCAATGATCTTGCATACAAAGGACGAGCGCTTGGGAAATGGGAGACATTCGCCGTATAAATATTCTGGTGCCGCAACGGCACACGAGCGACATGAACGTCATCAGATATTGTTTTGAGGTATTTTTCATGGACAGATAAACTGCAGAACATTTCCATTTGGCTTCCCATTCTCGAAACAAAGTCGATCTCTTACATTGTTACACCTGTGCATGTGAATCCAAACCCCTAAACCTCCAACCCACCCAATCCCTTGAGGTATCGTTAAAGTTTAAGGTATAGATAATACACGATTTTCACATCACAACAATAACATTTAAATGAAACATTTATTCGTCTATTTCGGATTTTCGGTACAAAATGTTTTTTATTGCACTTTTTCTTCTGATTTTAATGGTATAAAAATACACAAAATAATCTATATAATTCTGGAACTTTTCAGGTTTGTTCTCTATCCTTTTTGGCGATGATTGAAATCGTTACGGTGACTTTGTACTTTTCTTTTACTTGATAGGTAAAAAATGATATAAAACGATGATGATAATACAATGTTCGTAATTCATATTTCCAAGGCCAACTTTTGTCGACTTTTATCAATCAAAACTTCCGTGGAATTCCAGGTTTGAGACTCAAGAGGAAGTTTTGTCACTTAATTGTGTGAACTCTTGACCTGTTGATTGATTGTTCATGTTTTATTCTGATCATAATCATCTTGTCAATCTCCGCTTCAATTCTGGAGATGATCTCCCGCATATTCAATCTAGCAGTTGGATCAATGATTGCGCAATCTTCACTGAGCTCTGTGAAGAAGCTTTCGTTTGTTGCCAGTCCAAGTCCACTCAGTAAAAATTCAAGAAAGTAAATGTCCTTTGTCGGTAATTGGATGGCTGTCCCTTTAATAATTTCGGGTGCAATGTGCATTGAATATCCATAGAGCATGCACTTTTTCTGATAATCAAATTGGACAACATCTTGAGTTGCTTCAAATGGTTGAGCCTTGCCGAGATCAATCAGTTTCATGGACCATTGACCGGCGCTGCGCAATGGTGATAGCCGTTGCCTCGGTTGTGATTCTATCTAGTAGGACATTGTGCACGTTGATGTCGCCATGTGTCCACGCCATGTTGTGCATTGTCTGGATTGCTCGACATAGATCACGTATACCACCAGCAGCCAATCTGTATAAATGAATTTGATAGCCAATCATCAAATAACGAGAGAGCCTCGGACATGTTGAGAGACATTTTCCATTTGGCATCCCCGATAAATTCCTGGACCATCGCTGGGATTGGTTTGTGATGTGTAATGCCTAGAAGCCTCGGAAAGCCTTTCAAGCCGTTGAATAGCTTCAGGGTTTTGATTTCAGCGATTTCAGTGATTTTCTGTGAAAAACAAATTGAGTGTAGATTTTGATAGACGGTAATAACATAAAGGCCTATATATTTGATACATTTAAACGTGTTACCCCTGAAGTAAAAAGATGGATGACACTGAAGAGCAATGACATAAAACTGATCACAGGTCAGAGGAAAGCCAACCTGTCTACTGGTTGGTTTTTTGCTTGTTTTTACTTTCCGATTTGCTTGGGGTAGACTTCCAGCCACTGAGGAATTCGTCCCCACGAGCGGCACCAATGAAATTTTTGGTGGCACAGATCCTTCAGGACAAATCCTGATGCCATCGCTATTCCTTGTTCCTCTCCATTGTTTTACCTGTGCATGAATAATAAAGATTTATACCTGCCGAAAATTTATCAAACATTACTTATGATTTAAAGCATATGTAATTTCGTTTGCCTGCTTTGGTTTATTCTTCTAACATTTCTGATCATGCACATAATATCATAGATAAATTTAAACATACCTTGGATTGCTGGTTGACATCATCTGCAAAAAGAGTCCTCACAACTACAAATGTTTTCGCATGGAAACATCCACTTTTCGGAAAACTTTGGCAACCTAAGCTCAACAAAGGGCGCTGAGGTTTGGCACATTTTAACGCTGGTCAGTGCTGGCCTTCTAGAAGCTGAGCATCAATCTTGCCGAGGTTTGTACTTGTCCTTATTCTCAGAGGTTGAAGACGGCATGCAGGACAACTTGCTGCAGAAAGAAGATACCCATCTCACCACAACAAAGCGTTGTCTGGTGCTAATAAAAAGAGAAATAAATGGGACCAAATTGTGCTTTCACAATACAGACAAATTTACATTAAAAGGTATTGTTATATCTAATAGTGCCAAAAGCGATGATATACTTCCTAAGCTACATGTCCACGGTATAAGTAAATTACTTTTTCGCGATAAGTCGCTAATAGTTAGTTGATTCTGAAAATAACAACATCAACATTTACCCGCTATTTAAAAGAAGGTCCGATTGAAGAAGGTAAAATGTGCGATGACATTTTTTTCTCCAGTCACTGTAAATTGCGCCCCCATCTCCACTTAAAATGGCATATACATGTTACAATATCCGGAGCCAGGTCAAACATGTAGAGGTCAGCCGTGACTACCAATATCAAAGTCGAAAAATTCCCTTGTGATTACGACACTTTGCCCAGTGGTGGCGCTACGGTGTCAGGGAGGCATTTCGCCCTACGGGATCTCTCCCATTGCTCCAGAATATTTTGTACGGGCTGTCCGATCTTTAGGCCTCTGCCCCTTCCCCTCCCCACGAAACAAAGCTTTCCTATCTTGCCCCTGCCATCAAAATACTGGCCCGCCACTGACTTTTCCGGATCAATAGGAATTAACCCCTCAGCCTTGTCTTCCCTTTGGCTTAACTCCTTGCATCTTCATCTATAATATTACTTGAATATGCAAATGGTAAGTGTTCAATCGCGATTAATCCGCGACTTTTCCAAAGAATGCAAAACGATACTCTGATATGAAGCGCAGAGGTTTGTCTTCTGCAGCATTCACACCTCTCCCACCCGACCCTTTGAAAAGTGGACAATGGTTGGGTGGCGCTCACCGTCCATCGGATGAGGACTAATGGACAGTGAAGGGCGGCCCCGACGACAGGGTCCCCCACCCCCGCCTGGTACTCTGATCACTTCTCGAGAAGAGCAGGGTGAAAACTCAGTGCCCAGCTACTTCCGTCCTGGTAAAAATATCCTTGTTCACTTATGGGCAATATGGGCAGTACGTTTATCTGCAGTATTTGAAGCTGCACTTAATTGGAAGAAGAACCTTCTACTCATAGTTTATAGTTTAATGACAAATGTTGTAGGGCTAGGCCATAGATCTACTCACAGGAATAGAATGAGTGTGGGGGGGGGGGGGAGGGGGGTAAATAATTGTAGAATTGGAATTGTTGCGTAGAATTGGAAGTGAGATCTCACCTACTGCGATTGGGTTTGTTTTTCCTCGCTCGTCGAGAATTAAATTTCGGCATCTTAGTATTGTTAATATCAAAGTAATATAAAAGTTTTAGTATCGTTTTTTCACGTCTGTAACTTGAAGTTCTACTTTAGTTGCGCATACATTAACTATAACGTGAGACGAAATAATGAGATTCATATTGCGCGTTTAATCCTTATTGGCTATCGAAAATATTGACGAAACAAATACACGGCTGCTAGATCTGCCGTCGTGCACCTCCACCACGCGTGCGGAACATGTGTTGCGTACAGCGCATATTTCCGAGCACTTCATTGATAGAGTATGTGCATCACGCGCGGTATGGGAAATTATCGAATCACTGAGGTCAAGGAATTGTAAACAAACAAAGAGCGCACAGCAATATACGCTCTTGGTTTGCCTCCGCGTGTTGGCATCTTTAATATCAAAACTAGACATTCAAATGCGAATATGAAAAATATTCATCTCTGGTTATTTGGCGTTTAAAAAAGATTTTTGTATTTTATTTCCTATTTATTTCGATTACTGGAAGTGTTTGTCTGCTTTTCACATTATCAATAAGCGTAAGCGTAATTCGTGTACAGTGGGCATTACATAAACACTTACTTTCCAAGAGGTACCCAGCAGAGTGCGTGTGACGTCACATGCACATACTCTATTCACTTGGTTCGAAATGTGACGTGAGGCTATCAGACCGCATAGCAACCGCGCGCATTTACACCGCATTGGAGTGAAAACAAAGCGATCAGCTGTGTTTGTTTACATGCCATACGTACGGCACACAGTAAACACATACGGACTTGCCCACGTGTATCGCGCAAAGATTTGTTTTCACTCCAGCAAATGACGTCACCTCCCGGATGTGACGTGGCACCAACCAAGTGAATAGTATCTGCATCTGACTAGTGTAATTCAGGGGCGTCACTAAGGTCCACAACAATTGGGTGGGTAAGGGGGTAGTCAGATAACATCTGACTGTAGTATACGCTATAGCCACTACATGGCTGCTATACACAGTATGCAAGTATTGCATTGCAAGTAGTGCCCACTAAGTGAGTTTTTTTAATCTCATTGGGGGGAGGGGGAGCGGTACTGACATTTTCACATGACACAAATCTACGGTTGTCTCGACAGAAAGCCTCTGCAGCGCCGTGCATTCCAGAGGCGTAGGATGTAGGGACAGGGGAATACTGTCCCTTGAGAGGATTTCCCTATCCTGGTTGCATGATTTTTTTTCCGGCTGTGAGATAAAATTGGAAACTTGCTTGCTTATGGCGGGTATTGTTCCTGATTCGTGATGGCCCTCCACGGTCCCCTATTCTGCATAACCCTCTGCATGTCCTCTTCTTGGAGTTCTTTGTCCCTCTTTAGAATGTCTATGAATGTGAGATGTAGCATCCCTGGTCTTCTTCTTCTTCTTACTTTGGCGTCCAGTGAATCAGTTCTGATACTGGCTCATTTTGACTCCTTGAGCAGTGACCTGCAAAGCGAAGCCTGTGCACGGATTTCATCCGAGTTTTGGTATATTTATTTAATTCATTTTCAGAATTTATATAGCGCCTTATCTATACAATAAAAACATACAAGTCAAGAAAAAATACAATAAATTAATTGTTAGAAATACAGATCTAAAAAGGTTTATAAAACTTAAAACTGTTTAAAATAGTAAATAGGCAATATATGTACAAAAAAATCAAATTCATTGCAAAAAGATAAAAATGGACTTTATCAATATATATATATATATATATATATATGTATATATATATATATATATATATATATATATATATATATATATATATATATATATATATATATATATATATATATACATATATATATATATATATATATATATATATATATATATATATATATATATATATATATATATATATATATATATATATATATATATATATATATATATGTATATATATATATATATATATATATATATATATATATATATATATATATATATATATATATATTATAGATACAAAATCCTGATGATCTAATAAAAGGCAGCTCTAAAAAGGTAAGTTTTCACATGTTTTTATGAATTCATTAGTATTTATTGCACGCTTGGCTTCATCTGGTAAATCATTCCACAATACTGCAGCTGCATGATCAAACAGTCTATTTCCGTAAGTAGATGTTCTGATAATTGGTTACCTAATAATGACTTGTTTTTGGACCGAAGAGATCTAGTTAGTTTAAATTTATGCACAAGATCTGTGAGGTTGACAGGGGCTAAACCATTGAGAACCTTAAAAAAATATAAAAGAATTTTGAAACTGGACCTGTAATGAATCGGCAGCTAATGCAAGTCACAAAAAACGGGCGTTATATGCTCACATCTACGTGTGCGGGTGACAAGCCGTGCAGAGCAATTCTGAACGCGCTGAAGCCGGTCAGTAGGCTTATGGGCAGTTCATAAAGTAGGGCATTACAGTAGTCTAATTTTGATGTCACAAGAGCGTGAATTAATGTCTTACAAGCCCCATCAGTAACATACCGCCTGATTTTACCAATATTATGGATCTGCTAATAAAATGATCTTGAAATGGAGTCTATAATGGAGTACATTTCTCCATATCTCTCTGTTACTGATATGCTGACTCCAGTGTATGCTCTTAGCAGTCTGGTGTAGCAGCTATCAATTTGTTTTCCAATTTAGGTGTTAAAATTGACAGAAATATTGGTACAATTTTGCAACATTTCCCGTAAGTTAAAGAAAATTTCCCGAAAAAACGGGACATTTCCCGAAAATTTCCCCCAAATAAAGGAAATTTCCCAAAAGTTGATAAAAACTGAAAGAAGCCTAACACACAAGCGTGTGTCTAGATTTTCGTTGTTTTGCAGGTGAGGGGGGGGGGGGAGCGGGGGGCTTAAACAGTGGCGTATTCAGCTTTTGGTGCTGGAGGGCAAATGGTAATTATAGGAAAAGGGCTGTACCCAGAGCCTTACACTCTTAGAACAAAAGGAAGCGGTGAGGCAAGGGGAAGTTCAGCTGAAAGGATACCCACTCCTCCCCGTTTTCTCCTTCTTCCTCCTCCTCCTCCTCGTTGTCTCCTTCCTTGTCGCGTTCGCTCTCGTTTCTATTGCTCGTTGTGTGAATCAGAAATAACCGCTTTACTCTGACGGCAAGTCGTTTCATTTGTAACATTTTCTTTGTCACATCTCTCTTCCCCTTTTATGCGTCTTACGTTTCTCTTTTGCGATATTTCTTAAGTGTCAAATTTCACTCCTAGCCTCCCTACTTAATGTTGTTTTATTTTGCTTTCCATTTTAACACTTTCCTCTGCCTGTCTGCCCTGCGTTCAGTTTGCTATCTACTCTGCGCACGTGTTGCAGCAGGTTTCCGTAGTTTCCTGCAGAGTGCACATCGAAGCAGCTACCTCTGACGGGAAAAGCTGAGTCCCTCCTTATGATTCTGCAGGTTTGCAATCAATAGTGTAATTACATCTGGCTCATACAACTTTTGGGTGTCCCGCAAGTGGCGGGGAGCTTCAACATACTTGAACGGTAAACGGGGCATGTGTATTTATATGCTTTGACAAAAAAGAACAAAAATTTTAATTGACGTTTTCGATATGCTTTTCTAGCTAATAATACTATTTAAAATCTTTTAGCCTTAAAAAAAAAAAAAAAATACTCACACCCTACCCCTCTTTGGGGTTCGTGTTTTAGATTTATTATTGAGAACTATTTATGAGAACTTAAGTAAAGGAAATGAAGATGATAATTTTGTGTTGCTATGCAAAATTATTATTCTGATTTAGGTTTAAAATATAGCCAAATTATTAAAAATCCCCCTGTAAATATTAAGCATGAAAGGGGCATATTGTAACTACATTTGAGTTTAACGAAATTAAACGATACGTGTCCGATGTATGTATAATATAAAGATGGATGGAACACTTTTAAATGATTTGTCGCATGTGCATTTGTTGGTAGGGTGAAAACTATGAAGTGCTTCTACTAAAACAGTGAGTTCATTAAAACTATGTGTCCGAACAAGAAAATGTCATCAATATATCTGAAATATGCCCTCGGTTTACAAATTCTCTTTATAAGAAATCCATCTTTAACTTTTGCCATGAAAATATTTGCATAGCATGGGGCCATCTTGGTGCCCATGGCAGTTTGTAAATAGATTGTGTCATTGAAGGAAAAATTATTATTTTTTAAAAGACATTTTATCGATTTACCCTGCATAATGAAGAAGAAGTTGGAGTTTTTTAAATAGCTCTTCACAAGTATGGATACCTTCCTCATGTGGTATATTGGTGTAAAGGCTTTTAACGCCAAGAATCACTAGATTAGAATTCTCGTGAACATCACCTAAACCATCTAATTTGCGGAGTAGATCCGTTGTGTCCTGGATGTGGGTGGAGACGTGCTGCATGAGCAATTCTAGTTCCTTGAAGATAAAAGCCGAAATGTGTTCTGTGAGAGTTCTTAGGCTTGAGACCTTATGCATCGTCCCGGTGGAACGATGCCTAGGCGTTTGGCTGCCTGAATGGTGTTTTCGTTGTTGTAATTTGCATTCGTTGATCGAATTAGATACTCCACTTTGTAAATTTTGGTTAATGTATAAATCCTTAATTGTATTTTGAATCTCGGGATGTAGGTTCCCGCTACAATGAATTAAACTTTGCTATCGAATCTTTCGTAGGATTCTTGTCTACTCGTTTGTAAAAACGATGATCCTGCTATATCGATATATTGATCTTTATCTTGAAGAATAATGGACTCTCCTTCGGCTCGCCCATTATTCTTTAAATTGTTTGGACTTGCTGGTTCATTAGCGTCATTGGGATATTAACCCAGTTCGTTAGAGTAATAACCAAATAACCGGTCGGTAGAATTATGCATTTTATCCAATCAGGTATAATCTTGAAATGAATAACCGGCCACTAGGGGTGGTAAAATAGAAACGTTCGCCCATTGTTGGCTATAATAGCCCGGCTCATCAAAACAATCTAAACAATGATAGACTCGTTTTCGCCTCGCGCATTATTCTTTTAATTGTTGTGTTGCTAGGCAACAGCTGACTTATAATATAAGATGGGAGGTATTTTGCTTATTTACTAATAAATTGCAGTAGTTCATACATGTGCACGAGAAGCAAAATAGCAATTGACCCTTAAAATGGTTGTGTACCCCACTTTCTTTGCTTTGCTGTTAATATTTCAGCTCTTGAATCTTGAGAATGTCTTTTTCTGATAATTATTTGAACATTTTACGTTTATCTTTCACAAGAAGTTTATCAATTCGTAGGTCAAAGCTTAGTAAATAAGCCATTATTTTGAGTTATGCATGTGTGCAGCTGACAGGCTGATGTAGATCATGGAGTTTTAGTAACTTGTATACTAAAAGGGGATATTTCCATGTTTGCTAGGAGTGGAAGGGTTTCCATGATTGCTAGGAGTGGTTACAATGATACAACCTAGCCAATCAAAATTAAAAACTGTCAAACTGATGAATATGCAACTGTCCGGCTATTGACTGGGAGGGCCGTCATTGATCAAATTGTCTGTTTGTTGAATGATAACCGGACAGTACTAGAATTACACAATTTAGGCTTTTTATCCAATCAACTATCTTGGAATGAATAACTGGACACTCCAGGTGTCAATACACTGCCTGGCAATGTACCTACCTATATCGTGATTTTTATATAATGTACAGTATATTGTATTAAGCAACAATTCAACGTTTCTGCCCTGATCTGACTGGAATCTTTCTAGGCATTCATAAGGCAACAATGCCCTAGCTGGTGTAGCTTTGCTTGATTGCTGGTTGGAAGTGTGATACGAGAAGTGATCTATTATAACCAACAAATGTTCTCATTAATCATTTGATCTTTGGTAGTGATAACCGGACAGTACTTTAGTAGTGTACTTTCTCAGGAGGGATTTTTGACACTGAATGCATTTTGCATTCGTTGTCGAGCAATTCTGTCAACTCCAAAATAACCGTTGTTTTCGTGAAATTGTCTTATGTACAGTATATTGTACTAGGCTACAAGTCAACATTTCTGCCCTGATCTGACTGAAATCTTTCTAGGCATTCATAAGGCAACAATGCCCTAGCTGGTGTAGCTTTGCTTGATTGCTGATTGGAAGTGTGACATCGAGAAGTGATCTATTATAACCAACAAATGTTCTTATTAATTATTTGATCTTTGGTAGTGATAAGCGGACAGTCCTTTAGTAGTTTATTTTCTCAGGAGGGATGTTTGACACTGAATGCATTTTGCATTCGTTGTCGAGCAATTCTGTCAACTCCAAAATAACCGTCGTTTTCGTGAAATTGTTCAAAAACCATATCCATTAATGAATGTCGTAACACCAGATGAAATTTTGCTTGGTTTCCTGTAGAATCTTGTGAAATAGAGTATTCCATCCTTCTGTATTAGCTATGCCGTAGCTTTTCCTTCTACCTTAAAATCGCTTTCATTGATAGTTTTTGTTGGCAAATATTCTCGATGAGTTTTTTTAATGGCTTTTATTACTTATTCAGTACTTAAACTTACATTTTCTGTTTCTGGCAGTCTTCATTCCAATTCATATTTACACGGATACTAGAACAAATCATCTTTCTTAAATTTCAAATCTCTGTTTTGTCTCATTTATTTTTGTAATTGCATTTTGATTTTGGGGTTTCTCAATTCATATATGAATTTGTCATTTATTGAATTGTCATTGATGTATTCATGAGTTGATATTCCTTTAAGCTGTTTTGCCATTTGTAACTGCAATGCATACTGACGAATGTTTTCCCCTCAAGTTGGCCTTGACATTTTGCATAGAATATCTGCAAAATTCTGTTTGATTGAGGCTTTACCACCATATACCGCTTAAACCGTTTCCTTAAATTTTGCTTCATCTTTCTGTGTATCCTCCAGTAATACTCTCTTCGCATCACATTTTAAATGTTTATAACACTCTTATGCTGTTATGGAGTGTTTCATGTCAAAAATGTTGCGTCGATTTGAGTTTGCTACTTCAAGAATATTTATGTGACCTGATCATTGTTAGCACAAACACTTTCAATGTGTTAAATTCATCTTCTCCTTCCATTAGGCATCACGTGCGTGAACGGGATGAAGATTTTATCCTTCATCCCTAACTTCCATTCTACCAGATTCAGTCACTGCTTCTTTTCGATAACGACATTTCTTGCCTGGTATGTCACCGTTCTTATCTTGTTCATGGGAACAATTTTTCCCAACTTTCATCAAGTTTGTTAAAGAGCATATCTTCCTTGGTGGGACTGGAAGGACGGAATTTTCTTCTTTTAAGATATGTTAATACCAGTAGGACCAAAGTTTTGTATCCCTTTGCAATAAAGTAAATCCCACAGTGTGCGTACATGTACTCCCTTTGTTTGTCATATGAGCTTCTCAAATCTACAACGTAAACATTGTGATATTGCCTTGTAATTGGTGAAATGTGGATTTTATGTGCTTCTCTATCGCCTCTACGCAGTATTCCTGAAATGGGAATGAGAGCACGGTAAATGTATTCTGTACATGCCTTTTGGTAGATAAGCACTGATGTGCTTTGTGTTTGGAATGTATGTGTCCAAGGTATTTGTTCCAACATGACTAAAAAGTACATTGGTTGCCCTTGTTTCAACATAATATCCCAGCCCTTTCGGCAAAATTACCACTGCAAAAGATATCACTGTTCTGCAGCTGTTAGAACATTAACAAAACAGTCGTCGATACCAAATCTAGAAAGATCACATAACTGGACGTCGAAAGATCACAAACTGGTTAACTGTATTTTTCTTGCTCCTGTACCGCCTGCAATTTTTCCTCTACTTGCCGGTTGTATTTCGTCTTCTTCACTAACTCGTTTTTCTGTTTCACTTCCTTCATATCCACTGCCGCCCAAATATATATCACTCGAGAGTGACATCAACTGTCACTAAGACCAGCTGTTGCCTTGCGTTCGTGCGTAGGTAGCTCTATTGTAGTTGTGTAGCTGTATCCTATTTCTGATCAATTTTCTCCTCGAATGAAAACAACACTTAATCTGTAATAACATTTTAAGATATGTCTATTTCTTAGCTGAAATTTAAAAGTAACGATTAGTAAAATAATGAAAAACTCTGAAGGAATTATTTCACGAGCATAAAATAAACTGTCACGAATTGAAAATTAACTGAGCGTATATCTCTGCAACTTAATCATTTCAAAACTTTTATCATCGGTCCAGTACGCGTTAACAGGTTAACGAATACCGTAACGTATATTTAGCCAATAAAGTACATGTTTCCCATGTCTCTATAAGTTATTCGAACATGTTGGGGGAGGGGAGGGGGGGAGGCGTGAGCAAACCAGCATCAAGATACAAGATATGCTGGCGCTTGTGTGTTCTTTAACAAATGTCACTCTCTCTCTCTTTCTCTCATATAGTTACCACTTGTCCTTTCCCGTCCTCGCGCTTAAGCTCCCGTAACAGTTGATATATTTTGCCATCCCCTGATATTCTACAAAGTTTTCAATACTTCACCTATACCTTATGCCGCTGATGCAAAATGTCAATGGTCTTTTTGCCGTCTTCAAAGCTCTGCGGAGATGGTTGCGTAGTTGACCACTTCATTTTTATCAGATGACCTTATCAGTTATATGAAAATCCGCAAATAAAAAGTACATATAACTTCTTTATATTTTCATGATATATCTCGTTGAATACACGACAACAAATTATTTTATATGGCTGCATATCTGATAATCATTACATGTGATCAATCAATTCTTGATCAATGTTGATAACTTCTTTATTTGTGCTGACAACAACATTTGCAATATACATCTTCTGAACTAGAAAAAAGGTGAAATATGTTGTATTTCTGGTTGCACATTCATTTTGGTTAATCGTGTACTCGTTTGGGTACTGTGGTCGATAAATCTTGAAAACTGCTTTATATTTGGTACTTCTGCTGTCAATAACCTTTGTAATATCTGACATTGATAGCTGGTTTATAATTGGGACTTGAAAAATTCGGTAGATGATACAAGATTGTATGGCAGTGGGTCATTGTCTTATTTGTGATGAAAACACTATTGATTGGTAGTGATGCAGTTATAGTGCTTGTAGCGGGCGTCCATATGAGCGGCAAATTTCATTGGTAGGATTTTGCAAACAGTTAATTAATTGCAGTTTAGTTGCATATCATGAGGAATGTTTTGAATGGTTTTAGGACTTTAAGGAATGTTGAGGCTCAATAGTGAGAAGGAGCAAAAAGTTTGTTAGGTTGTTGAAACAGTTCTTATGAGGGATCTCGGGCTATCACGAGCGCCGAGGGAGGTCTTGGTTGTATCTGAATGATAGATATAATAAGGGTTTGTGGAAGGGACGTTACTTCTAAGATTATATCTGACTGATAGAAATAAGGGTTTGTGGAAGGGACGTTACTTCTGGAAGTAAAGTAGTCGGTGAAGATAGAAGATTCATCAGAGAATGAAATCATTTGGTTGCAAAAAGTCGGTGTACTGTACTTCGGTATCATTGGCGCATGGAGGATTTTGCGAAGAATTTACTGCAACGGCAACGCAATAAAGCTCCAATTAAAGGTAGGTTGTTGTGATATCAAATATATGCCACGATTGTGTCATAGGCAGAATGGGATGGGATATTTAATACAGATGAATCCTTTCTGTTGTTTCTTTCTTTGTTTATAAACATGTGTGTTTAGGTTTTTAACAGCCAAAGCTGGAATCCCCCATACCAATTTCTCAAAAGTGTAATTCCCTCTTTTCGGAATTTTATATACTAAAAGACATGTGTCTTTTTTGCTAAGGAAGACTTCATTGGCCACGAGAACATTTCCTCTCAAACAAATTGAACATGAAAGTAAAAATTTCAAAAGATCGCACCAAAAAAACAAAAACAAAACCCATTGTGATGGGTCCCTCGCGTTTAAGTTCCCCACAATCTTATGGAAGTTTTCAATCTTCATAAACTTCATGAATGTTTAAACGATACTAAATAGAAATCCAAAAGCCAAGAAGAAACTTATGGAACAATAAGTTCAGTGTGTCTTAAACTCAACGTTCCAGAAGAAGCTTTAAATATAAAAGGAAAAAACACATGTACCATATTTGACGTATTAAACGACCGGGGGCTTACGAAAATATAATTGCACTGTTTTTAGACCTGAAGTTTTTCCTAATAAGCGCCCATGCTCCGGGCTGCGTATGGTGTGCTATTCGGACTGTATTGTGTGAAGTGGTTAAATATACTAGCCCTACAATAACCACCACAAAATCATCGTGAGCGTGAGACGTAAAATAAACAAATAATGTACTAAAACGCATTTTAAGTCTTTAACTAAATTATGTTTACAGACAAAAATGTTGTGTGGGCGCTTATAAGAGCAGAACGCTTAGTACGTCGAATACGGTATTCCTTTTAGGAATTATATGTATGAAAGATTATTTAAAGTCTAACACCAGTACTCATTCTCAAATTAATTAATACTGATCTATACTTTGCAATAGGAGGGTAACATCCCTCGAAAAAAATGTCTACTTATTTTGTTAAGGCTTGCCGTCACATCTTTGTTTTCCCTCACATAGCTCTGACCTCATAGCTATCAATTTACAATTCTGCATTTTATTGTTGAAGGTTTCATCCAGTTTGAAATGCCTCCTAATAAAATACAGACAGGCCACCAAGCTCATTTGCTACACTAAAGAATGCTTACTTTTTATTATGTTCATATGTATTTAATTATATCAGATGAATACATATTGTAACATAGTTACATAACAAATTTTGACTGATATCTTTTAGAAAGTCCATGCGACTTAGCTCTCTATCTGCTGTAAAGAGTGATATCCTTTAAAAGGCATTTTTCTTCATTGTATTAATCTGTAAGTCTATGATCACTCATATCTTCGTGAGCGTTGATGCTTTACTTGATATTGGTTAATTTATAGTAGAAAACTCAGATGATGCACTTTCAAAATTTCGGAGAAAGCGCTCAAATATTTTATATTCAAAACGTTTTCAATATAAACATTTTACCAAGCGCAGTATGTGATGAATGTTTTACTAATATCTTTTTGATAATGAACCACTGAACTCATTGTTTCATCTGTTCATATACTTGTTGTTTCCTTATTTTCTTCATTTATTTACTTCAGATATACTAAATCCAAATTCTTGAATCGAGAAAAGTTATCCAAACTGTCATCGATGCAATTGAAATAACCGTTCAATAGCTGGAGGTAAGACCGGTGTCCGGTTATTATCATCATGCCTTGGGAAGATATCTTCCAGCAGGTGGGTGCAGCAGAACAGGAAAATCCATGATGACCTACAGAGAGCGTTGTGGCGGGACAGATCGTTACGCACAAGAATAAGCTGTTGAAAACTTAGATAACCAATGTAGATGGAAAGTTGACGTAACTTTCATGGACGTCTCTGAAGGATGTTCAACGTCGGATTGTGTGACATTTTCGTAATACTGTGATATGGAAACTTCCCGCAACATGTCGCTTGGATTATTTCCAAAAACAGCCGCCATAAAACCATACACTTTCACTTTGAAAAATGATGAGACAAGCGTATTCCTTGATGTGTCTTTTCGCCTAAAAGACGGGCATATGATTACTTCAATACACATCAAAATATAACCGACAGATATGCAAACTTACAAATATCTGACTTACTACATCTTTCACCATGAGCACTTCAGAAAGATGAATGGCATATGGCCAATTTTTGAGATACAGGCGCATTTGTCGGACAAGGCTACCTTCAGCTCATTGGCACAAGCTGATATGGCACTGATGCTATTTATTTATCGACAGGTGTGTGGCCTAATCTTTGACTGTTGACAGTGTCGGCGGCAATTCAGGATCATAAGGATGGTAGGAATAGCCAACAGTATTTTGGTTATTGATTAAAGTTATTTAGTTTCTTGTTTCTTGCGTAATAGAGTACAAATTTGTTTTAATCGGTACACGTCTGTACTTCGATAATGATATGATACAACCTCACTTTGCCTTAGGTAGGAAATCAATCTCGCCAAATACCAACAATTATTGTTACTCCGTCAACTTTTTGGAGAATGTGACGTGTCTACTTATATGCCTCCGAGCTACTGTCACTGACATACTCAATTTATATGTCAGTGGCACTTAAGTGTATGGAAAATATAATTAGGCATCACAGTTTGTTGATTACGTAGAAGAGTATTCAACAGCTATTTTCATATTAAATTACAGCTTGCATAATGCTTATTGGACAGTGGGGCGGTGCTCGATTTTCGTTATAACCAACTAGCTGATGGACCATTACCAAAATAAAACCAGACTGGAAAAAGTAAATTAAGTGCATGCACATTTTAGTATCGTAAATGACAATTATACAAATTGAGAGCACTTGTTTTCCGAATACAATATGTAAAACTTGTAAGTGAATAGAAACTTCACTTACAATTTGGGGAGTATGAAATTGGTTCCTAGTTCCGAACTTCCAGTTATTGGTTCCTAGTTCCCAATTCGTTGTTCCTAGTTAGGGTTAGGGTTGGAGTCTCGCGTAACTCTTAAATGGTTTTTTTTGTTTGTAATCCATGCACATTTTCTAGAATCCGATCGACATTGAGCTTTTGAGACGATGCAGCAAGGACAAAGGAGAATAAGGTAATTATTGAAGGATTTTAAAACATTTTAAAACCTCAATGTAAAAACAATCCTTCAAAAATACATTGATTGAACCAATGTTGTAGATTCAAAGCTTAAGTATATTTTTGCCAGACGTTTTGGTTTTTGATATGATGTCAACTTTCGCGCCACTTGCAGAGTTTTTGAAAATTCTCATAAAGTAGCAGGTTAAATTGACAATCCCGATACTACATTGTGTGTATATCAGTGCACATCGGGGGCCATGGTGGAACAAGAGGCATCGGTTTTTCAAGGAGATTCTACTTATTTGATTATATATGCATGCCTTATTCAACCCAAAGAGTATTTAGTTTCCCCATTATCAGATTATTGATATTCAAATAGTGTACACTCGAAACCTTTTACGAGCCTTTCCTTATCATAGATCAAAATTTATGAAAACAAAATCAATTATAGGTTTGCACTGGGCATTTTCATTTGACACTCGCGTGTTTAATTTTGTCAGAAATCACACTAGTTTTGACATCACACCCTAAGATTTCTCAAAGCCTTGATGTATTCTATCATAGTTTATCTTGTGATTTGTTGCTTGAAAACTATTTAGCCGTTGGATATGTCAGGAAAGTAATGCTTAAAAAAGTAATCTAGTAAGGGTAAGTATAATTTACCACCTGAAGAAAATTTGAGGGAAAATATTTCAAATAGTAAAAAATTTAAATGAATTTTCATCACCCACATATACATATATGTGAGGATAAGATATTGTAGTCACTTTGCTGTATAGACAAATAACTGCCTATACATCCTACAATTCATGGCCACCCTCCCCCCACCCCTTTATATTATGGGGGCTGGTGGAGCATGCCAGGGTGTCTCATATGATGACCTCATGTTAAGGGTCACACGTTTTTGGAACGGACAAACTTTTGTGATTTTTGCGTCTGTCCGTGTTTGTGTGTGTGTGTGCGCGCATATGCAATAATTCATTTTGTGCCAAAAAGGTCATGAGTCAAAGGTCAAATAAGTGCTTTTTATTCAAAAGGTTGCAGCATTTTAAACTCAAAAAGTACAGGACCTATACCAACCCTATGCTGTACCATGATACCTTGGTACATGATTTTACTCGTAGACTCTTGGGTCAAAAGGTCAAAGGTCATAGAGCTATTGACCACTTTTCACCATTTCCCCTATAAGTTATGGAATGGTAAGTGTGACGTGGGCATGAATGGTGTCATACAGTAGGGTACAATAAATTTGAAATTTTTTACATGTGAAAAGTTGTTTCAGTGATTAGGGTCAAGAATCAGAGGTCAGAGATAAAATATGTGATTTTAGGCGGTAGTTATGTACTAATTTGAATATTTTGTCCCACTTTAAATTCTGAAATCCTGTTTGTATCATGATACTGTGCCACATAAACTTTTGTCAGAAGGTCAAAGGTCACGGAGCTAGCGAGCTCTTTTATCCATCCCTCCCCCCCCCCCTCCCTTAGTAAGAGTGAACTGAGCGTGGGCGGTGTCATATAGTAAGGTAAGATACATGCCAAACAATTTCTGATGTTGTTTTGGTGGTTAGGGTCAAAGGTCAAATGAAACAAGTTTTCGGTGATAGTTGTATCTTTTGAAGGAATTACTTGGTTACCTTTACAAATTGCATAGTTGGGTAGGGTTTAACATTCTAACAAAAATTAAACAAATTGGGCAAAAGGTCAATCAGTGCTTTTTATACAAAGTTTTGCGGCATTTTAAAGTAAAAAAGTACAATATCAACCCCATCTTGTACCATGATACCTTGGTACATGAATTTGTTTCCCGTAGACTGAGATTCAAAGGTCCCAGAGCTATTGACTACTTTTCAACATTTTCCCCTATATTTACTATGGAATGGTAAGTTCGTAAGCATGAATAGTGTCATTCAGTAGGGTACGATAAGTGTGAACATTTTTAGAAGTTCTTTCAGTGATTAGGGTCAGAGGTCAGAGATTAAATATGTAATTTTATTGGGTAATTATGTACCAATTTGTACATTTTTGTGCCAAAAGTTACAGAGCTATAGTAACCCTGTTAGCTATTTCCCCCACTATGCTGTATGCTTAAGGTGATGAGATCAGCAACTCCATGGATTGCTTTCTTGTTAATAAAGTGAAGTTGAGGGAGCCAAAAGCCACAGAGCTATTGTAACTGTGTAAGCTGTTCTCCCCACCAGGCTGTGTATGCTTGAACTTATGAGATCAGCAACTCCATGGAATGCTTTCTTTGTTTTCCTTTTCGTTGCTCATCCCGTTAACGATTTCAGCGTTAAATTACTCTGATAAGGAACTTAATGCATTTGTCTACCTTACATATTCCCACCTTCAAGAAAGATTAAGATTAATGTGAGTCAATTACTTCAGCTGTAAAAACGTGTTGTGTGTGTGTCTGTGTGTGTGTGTGTGAATGAATAAACATACCTTTCCATTTCTTTCAGGATACATTAAAAGATCCATTTCTCGTGGGAGTGTTAAAACTGCAGGATCTTTGTTCCAAATATAAAAGTAGGCCTACATCGAATCGAACAAGTGTCAGACGGTGGAAAACTCTTATCAATAGGTCACAGGAAAAAATGCGGAGTGAAAACCCAACAATCTTCTGTGTCAGTCACGAGACTATAAGTATATCTTGGAGGTACAATGGTTGAATTCTCTGAACAACTGGGCGGATGGCGGCAGATGGCGAAAAAAAAAAAAAACTTTTAGTGCAAGATGGCGTGACCAACAGAACATTAAAAATGGATATTTCATTTTCCAAAAGTAGCGAGTACTATCTCAAAACTTACTCAATACTCAAATCATTTACCTAGATGTATTTCCGACTGGTCATTATTTACAACACACTTATCCACCCATCTTTATTATTGCAAAATTATCCGGGGAATCCGTTTGTAGTTAAAAAGTTTCATTATTTTTAATGTCTCTTATTTGCAAACTCACCCCCTCCTTTTTTTCTTCTAACATTTGTAACATATTAAATGAAAATTAATACTTTAGGTATCAGTTAGGGAATCAACATGTACATATAAATTAATGGTATTTTGCCATTAATTCTTGCAAATTCTTTTACTGCTGTTAATGAATTGGACTTACAATATGAGCAATTCTGCAAAATTATTCCTACATCACTCGTATTCGTTCTTTAAATATAAACAAATATTTTTTACCCAAAACTTTGGAACTCTTTGGATCAGCATGATGATGTTTTAAGCTGTAAATCATTATCAGCCTTATCAACTTTTTGTTAAGAAGTAAATCAGAAATTTGACTTTTCTGTGGACTTACAAAATATAAAAGGGCTTGGATGAGGAGAGGTGTAGAGGGAAGGTAGGGTGGAGAGGGAAGGTGCGGTCAATAGGGGTGGGAATGGGAGGGAGGGAATGGAAGAGCCTCAGTTTAAGTTTAGGTATTACTTCTTTTTCATTTCTACTTGGTTCTCCTTATTAATTGATTTTTTTTTTTTAAGATTTTTTAAATAATGCTTTGCTTCTTTTGGTTTTGATCCCCTACTTGTTCCAAAAATATCTTATTTTGTTTTTCCGATCCATCATACATTTCTTTTTTAATTCATTCCTGTCCAGTGCAATGTGTAATTCATGTACATTATTCATATCTATAGATCTTATATTACATTTATATTATAGTAGTCTGTGAACATAAAAAAATGCATTTTTGAACTATGTGGAAATAAACATGACTTGTTTTAGTTACTGCACCGTCAGGTTATATTATGTTACTTTTTGATGATCTCAGTATACCACCAACTTCCAACATTTAATGGTATTAATTTTCCATCTCTTTATAATGAAAACATTTAAAATAATTCTCGGCTCATATATTTCTTTTCAACAAATATATATTACTCGACAACCTTTACGCTTGCCTGCAACCAATTATACCCCCAGGGGCGGGATTTGCCTAAGAAAAGTGTGTGTGGGGGAATTGTTCAAAACATTTATGGCACAACTTTTTCGAGAGCCAAGTGAAAATACCCCAAACAAAGCCTGATTAATACAACCCCCTCCGCCCTAAAATATTATAAACTTGGCATAAGAAACAAGAATGCAATAAAAAATATCTTTTCAGGCTTTTCACGAATTGTGCCTATAAGATTCATCCGTTTCACATGTACCTGAACTGCCTGTGTTTTTCATTTAAGCTCATTGGAAGTATGTCAAGATCGTTTTGCCAGAACGTTTAGCCATGGTGATTCTTAAAGCTCTCTTTAAACTCAGACTATGTATTTGTCTATCTATACGCACAAGTGGGGGTCTCGTGGCATACGTAATAACGTGCGTACGTACGGTATGTGTGTAGGTATGCCAATGGGGGTTCGCCATTGCATAAATTTAAAGAATGTGGATGGCTGTATTTGCACTCCTTGCCTCTCAATTACAAAATATTGGCTGATTGAAGTTAAATGAGTTCACAACTAAAACAAGAAAGTGTGTGACACTATTTTGCAAGTGCCCCTTTTGACTCCCGTATTCCTGCCCATAGGCTGGAATGCATATCTATGGGGAAAAAAGTGGGGATGGAAGTTGTCCCCCCCCCCTCGTAATTCCGCTCCTGATACCCCCTTCCCCCCACCCCCACCCCCTCTCTCTCTCTCTCTCCCTCCTCCTTCTTCTGGAATATTCCAAAACTTCACCTACGACTTAAACAACATCGTATACGCCTTCATAGTACACCACGTAAAATGTCTTGCCTCCAACTGCATCAGTAGTTGTCCGGGCCCCCTATATAGTTTAGACTGTGATTCAAGAAACACACACCCTCATAGCCCCTACGCTTCCACTTCCCCACGCCTTCTCCATCCACGCGCTCAAATATTTTTATTATAGGCTAAAAATACTGACTTCTTCCAAAGTGAGACAAATTTCATCCTTTTATGTTCAGTGTACATAATTTTGCTTCGCGTTTCCTGAGAAAACGAAAGAAGCTGTGAAGTTGAAACTTGATGGGGTGGTGTCTCCAAACATATGGGACATGTACTTTAAAGGTTAGAGGTCAATTGATTGATTAAGATATTACATTTTGTGTCGCGCTCTCTGGAAAAATGTTAAGGATCTTGGGTTTGTACTAGGCGGGTTGCTGTAGGATGATGCAAAATATGTCCTGCATATAATTGGACATGTCACTTAAATGTCAAAAATATTTTGATCGGTCTCGTGTCCTGGAAATACTGTAAGTACAATTGGGATGCTACTTGGTGGGTTGATGAAAAGTTGTGTTCCGCAAAAGATGTGACATGTCACTTAAAGGTCAAATACATTTTATGATGCATTTCTTCTGGAAAACGTAATTGTTATTGCATTGATCTTTCATGGGTTCTTGGACGGATACTACTTGGTCGGTGGAGGGTGGTGTAAATTGTTGTCCAACGCAAGATGCAAGATGTCACTTAAAGGTCAGAGGTCAAAAATGATATTGAATTGAGAGTCACATTTCCTGAAATAGCAGTAATTCCTATTGCGTTGTTACTTGGTGGGTAGATGAAGGATGGTGTAAATTGCATCCTGCTCATGATATGAAGCGTACAGGTTCAACTGATTACGGTAATTTTTTGGCCGTATCTTCCTGAGAAAATTAATTGTTATTAAGTTGGTACTTGGTGGGTTAAACTTGACAATTTGGTAAAGGATGATATAAAGTTAATTTTGTCAAATGCATATAACTTCACTTAATGGTCAGTTGTCAAAATAATTTTGGTAACATTTTTGTCACATTTCCTGGCAAAACTAAGTGATATTGGTTAGAACTTTGGGTTGTGGGTTAAAAGGTGATGTAAAAATGTTTTCCACACATCATGAAACATCACTTAAAGGTCGGAGGTAAAGTGACTGTTTTGAAATGTTTTATTTATAAAAAAACAAAAAAACTGGATTGTCATCTTGATAACTTTTTGGACCAGTTTAATTTTCTTTGAAAGAATGACTGTTTACTTCCCTAGATTGTCTTTTAATTCCCACGGCAAATAGAATGGTTGTACAAGTCACGAAATATCACAAGATTTATCATATTATGAAACAGTTGATAAACACGTGCGTATACGTTATTACGCTGCTTTTTCGATGAAAATTTGTACTCTTTATTTCCAAGAATTGTTTTTTCTAACAGAATATACGTCCCTTGGAGGACGTAGTCGACACAACAAAGCTTAGAGACTTAGTGCAATACATGTATGGCTATATAAGTGTGCATAGAATTATGCCAATCAAATTAAATAATAATTTCTTGATTGTATATAAAGTAAAAGTTGGTAGTCAGGTCGAGGGGGAGTCATAAGGATATTAAGACAGCTAAGATTACCATGGGGTGTTGCCAGGTTTGGGACATTTTGTAATTGAGGGAGTCGCTAAGAAACAATAAAATAAAACAAAGGTTAACGCTCCTTTTGGAGGGGGATCATGGAAACCTATTGACCTTCTGGTAACACACATGATTATAGACGTCATGTGATCATTTTGTGAAATGTTTGCGATATGATTTAACAGAAGGTGAAATGATATACCTATCATATGTAATGCTACAGTTTGTAAATGTGCGCCATGTACTTTTACTCAAAGTTTATATCTGCAATATCAAACAGTCAAAGACAAAAAATACATTTACAAGCATTTGAATGATTCAAATGACTGCATCTGGCCAACAAAACAATCCAGTTTTCCCTGGTTTTCCTTGTATTTCACGAATGGCGTGCTGAATGAACGAACATGTCATAAAAACATATTTAGGTACTTCAGCAAGTCTTATAAGTCTTACAGATTCCTATCGTGTAGTTAAATAATGTAAACACTTGAGTTTTCACGAGTGAAACATTCTTGTGAAAATTTTAATATTTTTGTTTTCAAATTACTACTGTGAAAGAAATGTGTAAACAACTTGTATAGATTCTTTCTTGATGTTTTTGTTCACTTCATCTTATCTTCATCATCTTATCTGCTTCGTGAAGCCACGACATTTTTGCAGACTTGCATGTACTGTGTAATATGCAATTAGAAAATTGCTCATTAACGTTCACTGGAAAACCAGCAAATTGAAATAAATATGATATTTCGAAAGACAAGTTTTTCTCTATGACCTCTCTTAGCGTTATTCAGAATATCGAATTTATTTACATGTTTATGAAGGAGCACTTCCTTAGTAACTTTGATCTGGTACTGACTTTCTCATATAGATGATATGGGCATCATGGTATCTTTTGTCAACTGTCCTCTTAAGCTTGAATTATTATCTTCATGCATGTAAATTTTCCATTATGTTCAGTCATCATTTTCGGGGTACTGAACTCATTGAAGCTGGGGAGCTTCCGCCCTAATTTTGTTGTCAGGTGGTGCCATAATTCATGGAAAACATTGTTATGTTCCATGGTTTAAAACACGTCCCCTTGCAATGCCTTAAATGAGGAAACTAAATAAAGCTATATATTCTGAGGAATTTAAGACATGGAATCTTTATAGCAAAGCTTTCGGGTGCTGCGCCCCTCCCACCCCCTCCCACCCCTTCCCACCATATACCTATAAATAGGCCCATAATCCCATAGTATAAGGTTTATGCTTTGCTTTCACATGCCGTATTCAGGTATTCGTGTTTGTTCGTTCTTCCCCATTTTGCTTTTCCGACATGGCTATGGAATCTGACTTTTCACAATCAATTCGTTAGACCTTCATTATTGGGGCGAAATGGAATTTGCCCCCACCCTCTTCTCCCAGGAAAATTATTGGGAGAACGCCTGCCGGATTCCCCGCTTCCTACGTTCCTGCATATATCCATAGCGGATTAATCATCTGATACATGTACCTCCAATATACCACTTAACAGCTTAAATATATTCAATTTGCCTGGTTGCTTTCTTCTCTTTTTGAGAAAAATTGGTGTCCTCGGAACCCATAACCTCCCCCCCCACCCTCCTCCCTATCCTTCTTTCTACTCCCGTGGTTACGTGCCTGCTTTGGATAATACGTTAAATATATGCAAAAGAAATTTTATCGGATTTTTTTCAATAATGATTCGGGGGGAAATGTAGAGCATGATTCGGATTACTGCCTTTCGGGTTGATCAATTCTGCGTAGGTATATTAAGAATAGGCCTTATACTCAGAGTAGGCCATTTAGCTGTTTTGTAAACCGTTGTCTTGGCCCGGGGCTACATTTCCTCCTTTTTATATGAATAGGTATTGTTGTTGTTGTAAAAATTAGGATTTGTTTGTTAGTTTAGATTATACATATCACCCATCGTTAATTCTCACCTTTTCACTACTCCTATCGCCTTTTTACTACTCCTATCTTCCGGAATCGGTAATTTCCGGAAATCTAATTTACATAATGTCTTATAAGTCTCACAGATTCCTATCTTGTAGTTGAACAAATAAATAATGCAAACTTTTGAGTTTCCACGAGTGAAACTTTCTTGTAAAAGTTTTAAAAATGTTGTCTTCAAATTACTACTGTGCAAGAAATGTGTAAACAACTTGTATAGATTCTTTCTTGATGTTTTTATTCATCTTATCTTCATCTTCTTCTGTTTCGTGAGGCCACGACTTTTTTGCATGTACTGTGTAATATGCAATTGGAAAATTGCTCATTAACATTCACTGGAAAACCAGCAAATTGAAATAAATATGATATTTCGAAAGACAAGTTTTTCTCTATGACCTCTCTTAGCGTTATTCAGAATATCGAATTCATTTACATGTTTATAGAGGAGCAGTTCCTTAGTAACTTTGATCTGGTACCGTATTTTCTGATATGGATGATATGGGCATCATTGTATCTTTTGTCAACTGTCCTCTTAAGCTTTATTTAACATCTTCATGCATGTAAAATGTTCCATGATATTCAGTCATTTTCGGGGTACTGAACTCATTGAAGCTGAGTCCTAATTTTGTTGTCAGGTGGTGCCATAATGTATGGGAAACTTTGTTATGTTCAATGGTTTAAAACACGTCCCCTTGCAATGCCTTAAATGAAGAAACTATATAAAGCTATATATTCTGAGGACTGTAAGACATGGAATCTTTATAGCAAAGCTTTCGGGTGCTGCGCCCCTCCCACCCCTTTCCACCATATACCCATAAGTAGGCCCATAATCCCATAGTATAAGGTTCCTGTTTTGCTTTCACATGCTGTATTCAGGTATTCGTGTTTGTTCGTTCTCCCCCATTTTGTTTCGACATGGCCATGGAATCTGACTTTTCATACTCAATTCGTTAGACCTTCATTATTGGAGGCGAAATAGAACTTTCCCCTTACCCCCTTCCCCCCACTTAGAAAAAATATTGGGAGTACGCCCGCCAGGTCCCCCGTTTCCTGCATATATCCATAGCGGATTAATAATCTGATACATGTACCTCCAATATACCACTTAACGGGTTAAATATCTTTAATTTGCCTGGTTCCTTTTTCGCTTTTTGAGAAAAATTAGTGTCCTCGCAACCTTACCCCCACCCCCACCCCCCCCCTCCCCACCATAGCTACGTGCCTGCTTTGGACAATACGTTAAATATATGGAAATTTATCGGATTTTTTCAATTATGATTCGGGGGAAAATGTAGAGCATGATTCGGATTACTGCCTTTTGGGTTGATCTCTATTTCGGTATTTGGTCTAGCACTATCACCAAATACTTTCCTGATTGCCACCGCTCCTCCTCTTTGTGCTGTTGTGCCTTAATTGATGATAAAGAGAGCCATCCACCAGACTGGATGTTGTTGAGGCGAATCTCACAATCCTTGTATCTAAGATACAAATTATGCTCTGAAACTTAAATAGATCATACTTTGGAGTACCATCAATTTTCTTATAATCGTAAAATTGGTCTACGAGCGGAAACTTGTCAACTTCACGTGTTGCTCTCTTATAGACAGATCAACGTTAGTTTCAGCCGCAGTGGATACATCGGGAAGGAAATCATCGGTTACATCAAAACCATTAAAGTACGGGTTATTAACCGTGTCATCAGCCAGGTCATCCTCTCGATCAAAATCATCCATTGGTATATCCTTCATTGTTATTATAACATGGTTTCTTAATTTCAATTTAACAAGAAATAAGCAGAGCCCATTCCAATCGTAGCGATTGCAGTAAAAGCAAACTCTCGGTTGTGTTGTTGAGGGGATGGTGAATAAAAGTCTTCTAGACGAGGTTTGGGACCTAGTTGAACAGAGTGCACCCTAATTTGATTGTAAATCTCATTGCATCATCTTCATTTTGGAAGGTCTGTGCAGCATGTCTTTCTGCTATAATTTTTTGATTCATCCTGCCCAGCTTCTCCTGCCTCTCACGAGCCCATTCAGTTTGAGCGGCCTGCAGTTTTTCTATGGCTGTATCATGACGGGTACGTTCTTTCTGCGCAGCAGGGTCCTTGGAGAGCTGACTAAATAAAAAGTTTGATCCTGAGAATGCTAGGGCGGTTTACTAAAGCCCCACCAACAAGCATGGCAATCGTAGCCATCACTAATATCTATCAGACACATATATTTAATTAGGAGGTGAAGTAATGACTTTATCAGGAATGATGTCTTGGGAAACTAACCACTCGCGAGTTATAGTTACTGCTGTAAGATTTAATATGGAGTGCCACATCACGGGGTTTCAGCCCTAATGGGGGTAATTGCTTCAAGCTTTTCATAACAGCACTTCCAAGGACCAGTCCGGTTCGCACTACCGATCGGGAGAACAGTTTTGTTCTCCCGATTGGGGGATCCTTTACACAAGTATCCCACAATTCAACTATCCAAATTCAAAGTTTGTATAGGAATAACATAAGAATCAGACATATTTTGAGCGCCGGGAACTCACCCACTACGAAGGGTTTAAATTTATTTTCACGATTTGAAATAATGGCGTATGAATTATCTTTTCACCGTGCGCTTTTAAAATTCACCATGCGGTTTTCGAGAAATTTAAAGAAAAGTGATGAATTTTTATTATGTGTTACCGTTAGGAAATCGCCCTTTAACAAGGTTTTCTGAAATTATGAGAAATAACTTGGGGATTTGTGCAAATTATTTAGCAATAACTGCGTGTTATTTAGCAATGACTGCGTAATAGTAACGAAGTTGTTTTACTTTCGCGAAATTGAACATGAACAAAGCAAACTTTGTTGCAAGCCTTCAATGAAACAACTGATTAGCGTCTATGACTGAAACTTCACAATAAAAATGGCGACTTCCAAATACCACTAAGCTCAGTGCGCATGCTTGAGTCTCCCGGTCGGGGAACTTATTGAGTCCCCCAATCGGCGGTCCAAACTGAGGACTGCATAGCCCGTGACTAGTAAGCTAAAAGCTTTGTAATCATAAAAACCCTTTGGAATAGGTCTATGTCATATTGAGGTATAATTACTTCCAATCCATGGGTGCTTTTTTTTTTAATTATATGGGTATAACTTATTGAAGTTGCTTTCAATTTGTTTGCAAAAGTTTCTCAAACTGTCAAGTTGGGAAGATAAAAAAGCTGCACTTTAAAATTTTGTTGTATGCAATTTCTCTTCTCTTTGATAGACTATCTTTAATTTTGCTTTCATTTTTTGTTTGGTTTGGTATCCAACGAACAAATTATTACAGTGCAATAGTATTCCAACTTTTCTCTTGTATGGGTAAAAATCATTGACTGTACTACAGGGTAATAATATTTTTTTCAATGTAATTTCATTTTGTACCAAATATTAGTGAGCTGAATACCTGTATATCATTTTGTAGTACACAATACCCTGCCCAAATGCTTTCTAATCTAGGCGCTTGTATAATAATTTTTCTGGGCAGTGGAATGTACTGTCATCAGGTTATGAGGAAATGAAATGGTAATTTTAGTGTACCCTCTTTAAACATAGAAATTTGTCTGCCTAACCAAAAAAAGACACCAACCCAAAGACTAAATATTCAACATCAAAACCAGGCTTTTATTTGCAGTAAACAGACATAAAAATCACACTTCAAAATGTCTTTTACAAGGCTTAGCTCAATGACTATAGGCCACTCTTGACAACCATGGTAATGTATAGTGTTTGGCTGCTAATGATGAAGAACCTCAAAGTTTGCTGATTTCAGCTAAAGCTGTAGTGATAAGTGGAGGACTTATGGCAGCACGGTCATCCACAGAAGATGTCTCATGAGGAAACTGCCATGAATGTTTGCACAGTTGATTTCCAGTTGACTATTGGAGTAAATCCAAATCAAAATTGTGATCTTTACTTATCTTTTGACTTATTTTTTGTAAAGTGGTTACTTCCAAAAATAAGTCCCAATTCCTCTGTCATAAATGTACATGAAAATTTAAAGGAATACTTTTAAGAAGTTTATGACAGATTAATATGTGTTGATCTGTTTTAAACACCTGAATTTACACACTATTTCATGTAACCTGTATTAATTGTTTTAGTCAATTGATATATATTTCCTGTATTATTTACAAATTATACTTTCGTTACCCTCCACACAATTGAATTATTTAATGTTTTCCATTCAACACCAGACAGTTTATAGGTTTGAGATAGGCATGGCAAAACTACCCAATTCATTCAGTTGAACTACATAAACTGATAATAAGAGGTGATAGCTTTTCCTGACAAAATGGACCCAACTGTAACAATGATAGCATGTGTCATAGAGCTAGTGTGTAGCCTACATAGTTATTTGCCTTCATCTTATGTTTGTTATAAATCATATTCCCTTCACAAATATGGGTTATTTCATTTCCCGTATTCCTCATGAATTATTTGCCAATTTTTGTTTGATTTCAGGCAGTATACACAAATCACCAGGCGAATTAGATTAGGCCTGGGCAGCTAATTTGAAGCAAGTCAAACCTAAATTCTTGTAAGTCAAGTTGTAACTTGCAAGTGGTCTTGCCATAATGTAGGCCTAACGGATAGGTGTGAATTTGAATAGCTTAAGTTGGTAACTTGAATTCTACAGCCTTTTTTTACACTACCCAAAAATCCCGATTCTAAACTAGGCTTCAATAAGTAGGCCTAGATCCACCTTAAATAATATTACATTGCAAATCTCCAGGACCACAGATGTCAGACTGCGCCGTACGCATTTGGCTAGCCTTTATAAAACGGCCGACAGCAATTCTTACAAAACGGGGACGTACAGGTGGCTAAACCCATCGCTAACGTTAATTAATAGGCCTACGGTGTCTGGGTGTTGGCCGACCTTCGCCAACTTGGCTAGGGCCTGGGCGTAATGCATGACAGCTTCGATAATGCTAGGAAGTAATTCCTTTTAGATGCTTTAACGTTTTAATCTGTCTTGTTCAGACAAACAATGAGTAATATGCGCATTGGCATCGTACCGTACCAGTATCGCGAAAAATACCTGCACTGTGTGTGCTTGGTTTGCCAGTTTTTTTCGCACTTGATCCATGGATTACGTAAAATTCAAAGTTGTTATATTATTGATATATACAAATATTTGTTTAATGTGAACTAAAAGTGCACAAAAAGTAAAGATAAAATTAAATCGGTATTAACACAATTTTGAAGCAAAAATTTACGTAGAATACTTCATTTACACACTTCTTTGTTATTTTATATTTTTCAAATGCTTGACTCTCTACTGCCCTTATTTTACTGCCCTTACTTGGAACCTGACTTATAAAAGTATCACGGTTGCGTAACACTGTAGGTATAGGAATGGCGTCACGCTCCCTGGTCATATCCTATACTTAGATGCGAATAACCTGTATGGTTGGCAATGAATCAAGCGCTACCTACAGGTGGATTTTAATGGGTAGAAGAGGTGCCTTCATTACATACACTTTCAACAGATGCGAAAAAAGGCTACATCCTCGAGGTGGACTTTGAGCAGTTAAGTACCCTAAAGAGCTTCAATACGTTCAAAATACATATCCACTTGCTCCAGAGCGAATAAAGGTGCGAAAGGAGTGGATGTCAGATTACCAACAAGGCCTTCTAGGCTCGTCAAGCGAGGCTGAAAAGCTAGTCCCCAGTCTCGGTGACAAGAAGCACTACGTAGTCCACTACCGCAATTTACAACTCTACCTCTCTCTAAGTATGAATCTAAAATCCATCGTGCAATCCACTTTAATCAAAGCAAGTGGATGGAGCCCTACATTCAGCTGAATACAGAACTCCGCAAAAGTTCAACAACCAGCTTTGATAAGGACCTCTACAAGCTAAAGAACAACAATGTCTTTGGTAAAACTATGGAAAATCTGCGCAAGCGTTTAGACGTCAAGTTTGTGCGGGCCTCTGAAGAAGAAGACAAGCTTCGGCGGTGGATAGCCAGTTCTGCGTTTGCAAGATATGAGATATTTGATCACGACCTAGCCGCCCTACACATACATAGGCGTCGACTAATGCTCAACCTCCCAGTCTACGCTGGGATGATCTTCCTAGATCTCAGCAAACATCTTATGTATGACTTTTACTACAATAAGCTAAAGGAGCAATATGGAGACCTCTGCAACCTTCTTTATACAGATACTGACAGCTTATTGCTTGAGATACAAACGGAGGATGTGTACGCTGATATGGCCTCTGAATCGCGTCTCTATGACACAAGCGATTATCCAACACATCACCCACTCCACAGTAAAACGAACAAAAAAGTCCTTGGAAAAATTAAAGACGAATATGCTGGAGTACCCATTAGCGAGTATATAGGACTTCGACCCAAAATCTATTCTGTCCTGAAGGAAGACAAAGAGGAAATCTGATTAGCAAAAAGGCGTTAAAAATTATGTTGTGAAAAAACATATACGACATCCGCAGTACAAAGAAACATTATATGAAAACAAAAACATTTCGCCATGGTATGAATCTATCAAGAAGTGAACACCACATTATATATATCATGCAATCGTTGGGTTGTGAGAGGAATTGTGCACTATTTTAGCTTTCGGCCATAACGATATAAGTATTAAATAACTTAATAAAAAGACTTCAAAAATCATAAGACTTAACAAATATATATATATATATATATATATATATATATATATATATATATATATATATATATATATATATATATATATATATATATATATATATATATATATATATATATATATATATATATATATATATATATATATATATATATATATATATATATATATATATATATATATATATATATATATATATATATATATATATATATATATATATATATATATACATATATATATATATATATGTATATATATATATATATGTATATATATATATATATATATATATATATATATATATATATATATATATATATAGATATATATATATATATATATATATATATATATATATATATATATATATATATATATATATATATATATATATATATATATATATATATATATATATATATATATATATATATATATATATATATATATATATATATATATATATATATATATATATATATATATATATATATATATATATATATATATATATATATATATATATATATATATATATATATATATATATATATATATATATATATATATATATATATATATATATATATATATATATATATATATATATATATATATAAAAGATAAGTTCCATGCATTGGCCATTACAAACAAAACAAAATCGGAAAAAATGACAATGTCTCTTGCCAACAGATTATTTTAATAACCAAATATTTCGAAAACTCCTGTTTCCTTCTTCAGTGGTATGAAGTTAACTTTATACCACTGAAGAAGGAAACAGGAGTTTTCGAAATATTTGGTTTTTTAAATAATCTGTTGGCTAGAGACATTGCCATTTTTTCCTATTTTGTTTTTATATATATATATATATATTTATATATATATATATATATATATATATATATATATATATATATATATATATATATATATATATATATATATATATATATATATATATTTATATATATATATATATATATATATATATATATATATATATATATATATATATATATATATATATATATATATATATATATCGTGCTCGACAACGTAAAGAACGAAAATACTGATGCATATATTATGAGAACAGTTATCATTCTTAATAAATACCTTGAAGTAGGGAAAGATGTCTACATCTGTTTCATAGACTATCAGAAGACTTTTGATAGGGTGTTTAATCATTTCATAATGGAGACATTAATGAAGTTGGATATTGATGGTTACAATCTGAGAGTCATCAGGTCATGCAAACATTATATTGGTATCATCTTACTACTGTGAAAGTTTGTGATGGCCAATCTGGAGAATCTTCCATTAAAAGAGAGGAGTCCGCCAAGCTATGTTATCTATACACAGAATGGCACAGCTTTACTAGCAGAGAGTGAAGAGCACCTGCAAAAAAAATGATTGAGATGGTCAAGATTCGTAGCGAAAGGTTGGGGCTAAGAATGCATGTGAAGGAAACCAAAGTTATGTTAGTGAATAGGTCAACTGAAGAAAATGGGATAAACATATACGTAGATGGGCAGAAATTAGATCAAGTAAAAAAAGTTTATGTATTTGGGACAGAGGATTACCGACGATGGGAAATGCGACACTGAGATTAGAGGGAGAATCCAGAAAGCAAGAAATTTAAACTAGCTACAAGGAAGAGAATGATCAGGTGTTATGTCCACACAATCCCACTGTATGCTCTAAAACTTGGACCTTATTTGAAGATATGGAAGATAAGCTGCCGGTGTGAAAGTAAGGAATTTTTTTCCTAGGAAATTTGGGCCCCCAGACAATTAATCCGTAGCCATCCAGTTAATTTGGTCCCCTTCATAGTAAAAATGGGCCGCTAGGATATTAAAGCCCCGGCCCTTCTTTCCTATGACATTTGGAAACAACAACTTGTCCCCCTTTTGCAAGAAAAAGCCAT
The DNA here is from genome assembly GCA_020152595.1 of Chiridota heheva. Lineage (NCBI taxonomy): Eukaryota > Metazoa > Echinodermata > Holothuroidea > Apodida > Chiridotidae > Chiridota > Chiridota heheva. The sequence goes on from JAIGNY010003617.1 coordinate 200,588, forward strand.
TCTTCTCCCTTCACACTAAATCTCACTGCCGTTTTGGATAACGCACGCTTTGTTTTTTCTTTAGTGTATTAGCTTATCACTTCTTATCACCTTTTAGCTTATCACTTCAGTACACAAAATTAATTGACGGAACCGTACAGACACACCAGTAAATTACCTAGTAAAATCAGTCCGGAGGGGACCAAATTCACTAGACAATCCTTAGGAAATAAGGTCGGGGGAAGGGGGGGGGGGGCAAATTTACGGGGGGCAAAATTTACTATCACACCGGCTTTTGAAATGCGGCTGTACAGAAAGATGCTAAGTGTTTCTTATGCAGATAAGATCAGCAATGTTCAGGTTCTTGAGAGAGTGAATGAAAGGAGAGCCTTAGTTTTTGAAATCAAAAGCAGGAAGATGCAGTTCATGGGTCACATGATCTGAGGAAGGTGTTCCAAAGGCAGCTGTTAGATGATAGGACAGAAGGAAGGAGAAAAAGAGATATACCAAGAAGAACATGGTATGCAGAGATCAAGACATGGAGTGGAGGTAAGTACAGCATTTTATTACGGGCAGCTGAAGATAGAGCTAGTTGGATGACCATGACCGCCAGAGCCTCAACAGGACCTGGCATCGGATAGCTGATAGCTGATGAGGACAACATGCAATTGGTCCATAGGATACGACTCATGGATATACGAAACCATCACACGTCACATATAGTGAGTTCGCCAAAAGGATCACATTTGATTGTGGTGTGGAAGCACTCTACTAATACCTTCATGAAATAGGTTGACACCTTCATCAAATAAGTTGATACCTTCACTGTATAAGTTGATACCTTCATGAAATGTGTTGACACCTTCCTCAAATATGTTAAAACCTTCACCATATAAGGTGATACCATCATAAAATAAGTTGACACCTCCATCACATGTATTCCTTTTGGCGTTCCATAGTATAAAGCCTCACAACATTTACGGTCACCCAGAATTCACTATACCGCTTTGACCAACTACATGCACATACCTTAAAGATTCTTTACATTTTATGCAAATGTTATGGTATATTACATATATTACATAGGCCTGTTTTAGAGGGTCGCCTTCATCCCCGAAATTACGCCGAGATGTGATAATCTAAAATTAAAGCTACACATTCGATATACAGTTATTTGTCCTTGCTTTTTTTCTCCAAAAAATCACGACTTTAGATGATTAATGCTTAAAGACTGCATGGAAAATGTATCAAAATATCTGAACTTTCCATAACTGTAAGCTAACTGAGCAATTCTTTAATGTTCACAACTGGTCAGAATATTTACGGAGGTTCCTCATGCAGCAGGCACTGTGCAGGATGGAATAAACGCAGAATACGTAAGGTCAGAGGGGATCAAGAATGGTGTGGATACGGCTGTAATAGTCCCATTATGTGAACATCTTTCATTTTATAGACGGTGTATCAATTCATAATCATATGCAGTTGGTTATCACTTGTTAATTCGAAATGTTGTGTAAGAAATTAAATGGGATAAAACTATATTGAAAAGATGTCAATCGAAATAAATTTCCAACAGTCCAATAGGCTTGCAGAAAAGCAGAGTCTGGGAAAACTACAAGAAACTGGTCAAAGTCCAAAGTTTGATACAAATCAGCAAATGACCATGTGTATGTGAAAAATCTGCTTCATCCTCTACAATTTGATCATTGCAATTGGTGGGTTGAACATAAGCAAGTGAAATGATTGATCGAAATGAGGGATCCAGAAAGTCACCTGCGGTCATAGGGGGGAAGTCTTAACCCCTTTTCTCGAATATGTATGGTAATTTTTTACATCTTAGCATGATTTTGTGGTTTTACCCCTCCTCCTTTTCACTCCACCCCACCCTCCCCCCGCCGCCACTTTCATTAGGCAAATCCCGCCCATGCATGTGGTTGTGTAAATTTACTTAATTTTTGTGTACATCTCATGCATATATCATATTAGGCATGTTATTGCAGATGTCTTTGTCTTTGTTTCTGGCCCATACAACAAGAAAAAGTGTGAATCGATCTCATTCGTTTGAATTCCTTTGCATTAGGATGATATCTACTAAAGTTTACCAAACAGATGTCATAGAGACCCCACTTGGTCCGGTGCCAGCACATGAAACTGCTTTGCCACCATTTAATGCCTATGCTGCAGCTGGGACTGTTACGGTTAGTCATCTTCTTCAGAAAGCCTTGTTTGGTATTTTCTTCATAATGACTCTTGTTCTCTTCTTCGGTTCTACTCGTAAAAAAATCCATAAATGTTCCAGATAAAGAATCCAGTTATAACTGCAGCTTAACCAATATCTGGACCCGCTATGAATCCCATATCTTATTTGATATAAATATCATGTCTGGGCAGATATAACTTAGTATTGGTATACAAATACAATTGAATCAAAATATTAAGTCAGTTAACAGGTTTCATCGGGTATACCGTATACTTTCATTTTCACAGATTCGAGTCAGATACGGACTTTTTTGTAAGGCAGTTAGACAAGTTAAGGAAGATATATTAACTGCTGGTTTTTATATGTGAGGTCTCCTTTTTGCATGTATCAAACATTTGATTCTTAAATTCAGAACAACGTAGGCTCTATTCTCTTTTATTGTAAATCTTAATACAAATAGGTACAATTTCTTTTCAGGGTGACCTTGTTTATGTAAAGTATGGCAGAGTTGAGGATTTTGAGAAGTTGTCTGGAAAATTGCACTCGCAAGATATGGCAAATTATTTAGAGTAGACAAGGTGACTGCTGTTATGTGCAATTTTAATAAAGTTAAATACTTTTTCCATGTTTCCTTTAACGTCTAACATGTTCCTCTGGGCCAAGTTGATAAACATACTTATATATCGTTGTTGACATTTGAATGATATTTTGAAACATATCTAAAATATGATATATGTAGAGGAGCAGTGGCTCAGTGGTTAAGGAGTCTTGCTGATTTTCGAAAGGTACCGGGATCGATTTCCGCTGCTGGCGCTGCATTGCGTCCTTGAGCAAAACACTTTACTCTACTTGTTCCAGTCCACTCAGCTTGAAAAAATGAGGCTTAGGGAGTCATGTGCTCTCATCTGCATACTTACGCCAAGGATACCGTGAATAATGACTCGCATTGATTTAGCTTGAACTATATAGAATATGTTTTGAAGTTGATAATATGTTAAAGTTTGTCAAGAAACGATCACACAACAATAAACTGATGCTTTTCCAAATATGAACTATTTATTATATCCAAAAAGCAGAATTGGAGTGTATTGATTGCATTTTGTTTTTTGTTTAGGCTAAATTTGCTCACATGTATGGTGCTGTTGGCCTTGTTATCTACTCTGACCCAAAGGATTATGCACCAGAGAGTGTAGATAAAGTCTACCCTGATACATGGTACCTTCCTGGATCAGGGGTGCAAAGAGGGTGTCTTTTCCTCCTTCAGCGTATGGGAGGAAACCCTCTTACACCTGCTTACCCTTCTAAAGGTACGTATTCGTAAGGCAATGTTTGTAAGATATACGTTTTGCAAATAAATTAAAAAATACTCTACCCATAGTGCTCAGAGGGATTGTTCATATATACAGCGTATCACAACACTTTCATTTTGTATATTTTAAATCTTGACGTCCAAAAATCCATCTAAGATTAAAGATGTTCATAATAAGAAAAAACTCCTACTCCTAACAACTGAACCTCCATTGGTCGATTCCTTCGTGGTGCCAGGTATTGCTGCAGTATAACAATTATTGGTCCCTCCTATTCAAACATTACAATCATTGTTTAAGTCAGGTGGTTTCCCTTACTCCATACCTCCCATAACAAGATATTGACGAATTTGCATCATTTTGGTTAAAGTCTACTGTGTGATGATATAACTAGCTTCATTATCTTCATCTGTCTTTATTGTTGTGTATGGGAAATTATTATTCTGTAAACTGGTAAAGTTAAGACTGTAAGAGGGTCCAATATATTCCCTCAATCTACAGTTTTTGTTGGCTATGGAGGCCGCTATTTATGAAGATTTCCCATGATACAATACGTTCCTAACAAAGATTGTCAAAGTATGATAACTAAAATGTTAAATGTGAAAAAAAGTAAAGATATTTGTGGTCCACGGAACCTGCCTTAAATCAGTTGCCAATATGGTCCTCAAAAGTTACCCAGACCAATTTTTAAGTTTACTATTCCAATTTGTAGATATTGAGAGAAATTCAAAACTGTGAAGGTTAAGTAGGTTAATTTTGGATGGAAAATAGTATCTTAAAATTAAGATATTATTTCAATTCATTAAAATGGATAGTTTCATCAAATTTGGTATCAATGTTACATGACATGAAGAGTAGTATATCCTGTTACCAAAAATATGAATGATACACTTTTGGGTAATCTCCATTTTATTTCTATGCTACATACATTATTTTTAGTGCATACATATTTTAGTACAAATTATCAAGGTTTGCACATTTGCTTTTTTAAAGGCAATATCCTTGACCGAGAGCTTCTCCTGGACTGACCACCATTTCTTCAAAATATTTAAAAGAAACTGTAATTGCAAACTGTTGTATATTCTTCCTTTGTTAGACTATACTTACTTATACTTGCCATAAATTCCTGTTCAACCAATGAGTTATAACAATGCCAAGAAATTTCTATATTTGTCTTAGTAGAAGTATATGATAATCTTTTGTGAACCATTATTCAATCTTCTCCATTTCAAGGCTATCTTTATGCTAAAATTGATATTTTACCTTGTATATCGGTGTGCATCACGGGGGTGGGGTGATCATTGACGTATTATTGTAACACAATTAGCAATAATACATGAATACTGATGACCTTTTGTTTTGTTTCGTTTTTCCCTTTGCAGTCACTCAATAACACATTTGCATCAATATTTTCGTTTTATGTAAATACCACACAATGTTGTGTATGGAGCAGGGAGTGGGTCTAAAAGCGATCAAACAGATTTCAAAGCTCTTAAGAGTATATCACTTACAGACAAAAGACATGTGCAACCTATTATATAATTGTAAGTAAACATTTTGTAATGTTCCTGATTTTGAAGCTCGGAGTTTATTAACCGAGATTTATTATGTTTTACTTCACATATTTGAGTCACATCTACGATTGATTTTGTATTCATTTACTGAGGGTGCAAAGTTTTTCATCTTGACTGTATATTTTAGGTTACTTGGTGGTTCAGATGTTCCAGACGGGTGGGCTGGGTCACTTCCTGGGATGACATACAGAACTGGACCTGGATTAACTGATGGCCAGTAAAGACCTTTCTGTATTTCGTAATAAATAAGAATGATTGTTTGAATGATTACACAGAAAAAGTAAAGAAATAGAGGTTAAGAGCATAGGGTCGTAGGATCTCTAAGAATTTCAATTTATGACTTATTATTTCACGGGAAGCAAATGATTTCATTTAATTTTGACATATTCCTTCGTTCTTCCGTTATTTATCAAGCTCAAACAAATTGCATCACCACGTAACAGATACAACTTATTTTTCTATCTGCAATCTTGCATTTCCTCTACTTTAAAATGGTGCCGACATTGGATGTACTGGAAATTGGTTGTAGTTTTCTCGGTGCAGGAAGTAGTTATATGTAGTGCTGAGCTTTAAAAATATGGGTTTAGAGCCCTTGCTTCCAAGGTCAATATCATAATTTAATTGATTTATGTTTGAAAGTAATGAGTTATGATATAACAGTTTCCTTCATTTTTTATTAAAGATGTCAATTTATATATTGTAACAGCAAAGTCAAACTTCAGGTACACACAACGAAAGACGCACAATAAATAACGTCATTGGGATGATAAGAAGTTCTGTAGAGACAGGTGAGTTTGTGAAAGTTTCACGTTCCTCGTCAAAGTTCAAATAAAGTCACACAGGCAAACAAACACTAAAACCATCATTGTTATGTGAAAATACAGAGAAATATTACTAAAGCTTCCTAACACTATCTTTCATTTATTTCATTGAGTTCATTTGATAACATTATTGTTAGACTGTTAGATAGAGAAAACCTACATGTCTTAATATTGCACTTACATGAGATTTGTTTTGCGTTTACATAGACCGCTATGTCTGTATGTGATCTTTGGAAATCATCCTGATGCATAGGTTTACGGGGCAGTCCACCCATCCAGCGCGTCTGTTACTATGGTGGAAGTGGCAAGAGTAATGGGACAAATGATTAAAGCAGGTAGTATTTGTCAAATAGTTGGTTTTGTTACTTTGTTTGCATACATTATGTTTCAATTCTCGGTTTTCATTTTATTATTTTTATTCTGGTAGGTAAGTGGATACCAAGAAGATCAATTTCGTTTTGCAGTTGGAGTGGAGAGGAGCAAGGTTTGATAGGCTCTACAGAATGGGTGGAGGTATGTATTTGAACATTTTCGAATTATATATGAGTAGCACTGACTCATAATGTTATCTCTGCCTGTCCAATTGTCTATGAAGGAGTAAGTTGGGTAGAATGGAAGGAAGTGACTAAAGCAGGGAAGCTAGGTGACTGGAGGTACGTTGGATAGGAATGGTATTTGGACGGTACGTACGGGAATATGGGTCGATAAATAGGAAGGGAAGGGTAGGTGACTGCACGGGATGAACGGATGGCTGAGTAGAAGACTTTGTGGCAGGACGACAGATGAAAGAATGTGTTAAATGGTGGGAAAGTGCGTAGAAAAGGAGATACGACGTTCAGTTGGTTGCTAGCAATAAGTGTGCAAGACATATATATTGATTAACATTGCCAGACTTTGTACATCCACCATTTGTTAATTTATAAACAATTAACGAGACAATTATAACCCAAAACTTTCAGAAAAAGGTGACTAATATGCCACTTCTTTTACAACAAAAGGGTTGTGTGTTTCTTATTTACTTAACCATTCGCTACCAATCCTCAGATGCACAAAGTGATTAAATGAAACATTTATTAGTCTACTTTTTTTATTTACATATTGAAATATCATAATTACCAACTAGCAATCGTAAACTCAGCAAATCATCTTTCTTTTGCATTTTTTCTTACGTTTTTGTTTCCCAACATGCATACACACATACAAAACCCACACTCGCAAATACGTTTTTTATGCCTAATCTGCGTGAGGGAAGATCATGTTTGAAATCTAAAAAATTAATCTAAGTAGAAATGCCCTTCCAACTTATATGACTTGTTATGCTTTGCAATGTCATCAGTGATTCGAAAACTTTAAATTCTTTAAATAATTACATCACTGTTTACAGGGAATGAAGCCATTATGAAAATATTTATGTTCTCTAATTGTTTCAGCAATTTTCCAAGTTTCTTGTAGAGATGGCTGTTGCATACTTGAACTTTGGTGGTGCTGTCCGGGGAAATTACACGTTACGAGTGAAGGCCACACCCAATCTATTCAATGTAATGTATGGAGTCTCAAAAAAGGTAAGACATCATATAGGTAAATGTTCAAAGATGTCTAGCTATATCGGTAATTTAGAACTTTGTTTTATTTTAAATTTTATCGTAGTTTTTCCAATGCTGTACCTTTTCTTACACCAGTGTCCGTAATGTCTAAAGATGAGAACATGGAACAATGAAATTAAAAATGAAATTGAACAACGAATATGCATGGCCAGAGATATCCTACAACATAGTTTGTTCCTCCTGACTGACTGACTGAATGAGAGGCTTAGTTTGACATAATTAATACATTTCATATAATGGGATCATCATTGAATATGAATCATAATTGATTGATTAGATATAATGTAATCTTGATCAAAAGATCAATTGGTACGTGTAAAATGTACGCCGCCGTGATTTAATCTTGATAGACATGATAGGTGGCCGTTGATAAAGCGAGAAATATTGCTTAAGTTGATATATTATTGTTGTTTATTATGAGAGCTATCTAATCTATCTTATTGTGCAGGTTAAAGATGTTCCTGAACAAAACAGAGGTGAAACAGTTTATGATACATGGCAAGGAGAGAACACGCACTGATGAAGGAGTCCCATCGTAAGTATTTAAAACAAACGATTAAATTTAGCATAACCCTCACAAAGTAGGATTTTTCAATAGTTGAGCTCTCATTAACCCCTGTATTGCCACCTATGTTTGCTTATGCACTTGCATGTCAAGAAAATGCAGAACCAATTTTCTGTTTTGTATGCTACATTTACAACATTGTGCATGACTTGTTGCAAGGTCAATTTAAATAAAGAGGAACTTGCTAAAGAGGGTTCTGTAGATTCCTGGAAGGGAGTGTAAAACACATATATTTTTACTTAAATGCATTACATACAAGTAAAATCTTAATGATGATTTTTCACATTTTCTAGTCCTGTGAAAATAAATTAAGATATGTGCAACAATAAAACAGAAAGAAAAAGAAAACAATTGGGAGAGTGCTTGTTTTTATAATAAGGTCCTAGCTAGATCTAACCTGCTGTGCGCTCTGTAGTGTATGATGTTCCAAAATGGCTACCGGTCGTCTTGGATCGATATCAGTATATTTATAGTAAATCAAATTAAATTTATTTACAGTATCACAAACCTTGGTTCCGGCAGTGAATATGCAGCGTTTATTGGAAGAATTGGTGTTCCTGCTTTAGATTTAAGGCACAACCATCATTCTGTAAGTATCTTGAAGATAAAAAGCAAAACCTGTAAAAGAAAATGTTTAACAGGGATTGCAAAAGAGACAAGGGAACGGTGGAATTGTAATCTATTTATAAAGATTTTCATTTATGCTTTAATTGCTCATTGTGTGTGTACCCTTGAATAACTTTAATTGTACTTATTTAAGAATCAAAAGTTGCATTGAAAGCCTTTTTTAATCATACACATTTTCACACAATATTTCAGAGTGTGTCGAGTTTTTCTCTATATCACACACTGTATGACAACTTCCACCGAGTTAATAAGTTCATTGACCCCACCTTTGGCTACCATTTAGCGACTGTCAGGTCTGGGCAGAAACTGGCAGGACCTTAGCAGACTCCATTCTACTTCCACTGGAGTGCAGTGCCTATTCTACACATATTGAAACCGAAGTTGGAAACCTTAAAGATGCATTTGGTGTTACGTTGTCTCCATTAAGCTTGTTAAACTGTGAAATATATTTTCCGTATTGCTAGCAACATTTGTAAGAGTAATCGTAATATTTTGATATCATATTCTGGCAATATCTGCAAAGATATTAAATCTGAAAGTCATAGTTATGAACACATACTGAAATGGCTAGTTGCAGGCCCGCTTTAAAAAAAAAATTAAGTTAAGTTTGTATTTACCTCCAAAATCATCTGATTGAAAAGAAAACAATCAAAAATATTACTTTCATCACTACTTGATGATTTTAAGTTTCATTCAATTTCTTTCTCTACAGATATAATTGATGCTGCTCTGGAAGTATTGAAGACAGCGGCTCAAAAACTCATTAACAAAATTGTAAATTTAGACTTACAAGAGTGAGATATATTAATGTGTTGATGTTTGTTGTGTTGATTGGATTTTGAACTTATAAAGGTAGTGTTGATTGATGATTCCCAAACAAGAGAACATTTTGAGACTATAGATAGTATATATAGATTTTGCAAATGCTCGTAAATGACATGAATTTTCGTTGTGAATATTCCCAGTCAATCATGATAAAATTTATAACATGAATACTTCTACTTATTCTCAAATTTCAGTGGTAAAATTTTGGATGCACAAATAACAAAAATGTTGTGATTTAATTCTTATTGGTCATCTTTCCTCGTGTCATTGTCTGTAATCATGTTCTGTTATCTATTTATAGATACCCAAAACTAACAGACTAATGGTATTTTGCTCTATATTTCTTTTAAAAAGTCAATATTGTAGACCTGCAATAATCTTTGTCACTAACAGACTATTAAGTTGGTGTATTATTCATGGTCAGTATCTTACATTTTCTTGTACATTACATGATCCTGTATATGCTAAATTATCAAAAAATGGAAATTTGTGTCAAAAACTAATTCGGTGCAGAATATTCCTCTTTTACTTTCATTAGAATTACAGTTTTCAAACTAGAATTGTTGAAACCTTTTATCAGGATCAAACTGACTAGGCTGCTTGCTCTTCAGAATGACAATTGTGAAGGTACATTTTTTACTCCCCCTCAGCTGTAAAATGAGTACCAGTACTGGGAAGTAACCTGCGATGAACTGGTGTCCTTTCCAGGGGAGTCATGTGCTCTTATCCGCTTACGCCTATGAAACCGGTGATAGTCACCAGTATAATGGGCCTTAATAGCTGAGTATAGATTTAATTTAAATTAAACAAAAACCAGTAAAGTTTTAAGTAACAATGAGGTAATTTGGTATTAAAAGTAGAAGTCCTTAAATGTGTTTTGCCATGCATGGAGCTCTCCTTTACCATATAGGGATATGTAAAAAAAATGTAACACTAAAGCTTCTACTTAAGTTGAAAATGATTATTGTAGACGGAATTAAGAAGGTTATTTAGCATTTTATATGCAAACATTGCCTCCCCCATGCAGTCCGTTTGCCATCAGGGAGGTGAATGACCAGCAGATGCTTTTTTAAAGGGCGTTCATCGATCCTCTGGGACTGCCTGAAAGAAACTTGCAGAGGTATGTGTTTGATCGGTTGTCTCCTTGTAATTGTATTCAAGAGTAATTCTTTTATTTTGTGCTTATTTTAGTTTCAGTTTAGCTAATTATTCAAATTTAAATTGGGAATAAGCACAAGAGATATATATGGATTGGAATGTTATACTTGGAATGAAACATTGTTCATGGTTTTCTGTCACGTGGATCACAATATATGTTCAATGAATAGGTGATTGAAATGACGGAATTTCAGGTTGGGTGGTTGGTGAGGTTTAATGGCACCACGGCAGAGGTGGTCAAATTGTCTATGTGCCAGAGAGAGAGAGAGAGAGAGTAGACTACGTCGAAGGTAAACAGAAGTTTAAAGGAGATAGTAAGTTGTTCAGGGCATATGTAGGGGAAAGAGATGTTAAGATGCTGCTGTAGTGGTTGATGTTATGCAGGAAGGAGGGGTATTTTTAAGTTGAGTTATTACGGAAGATCTGTGCAAGGGCTTTAAGTGACGGCTGTAGCGTTTTGAATGAGATGGCACGTTTGGAGAAAGAAACAAAACATGTGTCTACACAGTCCAATAGTATTGTAAGTCGGAGATGATTGCGCCGGGCCTGCAGAGAAAGCTTATTAAAAAAAAAAATCAATTGAAGAATATTTTTGTTTGTTACTCATTGCATTCTACTATTGTATCAGAATTGCAAGTAAACCATCGAAACATTGTCCAAATAGGAGGCAAATTCGCACACATAATGCAATGTTGTAGAAATTTGTACAATTTTGTTACAAGACCTTTTTGGGCTTTGAACAGGTCTCTGTTGTAGTCTGGTAGTGGTCTCTTTGAATCTGCCCAAGAATCACAATCAATGCCATTCTAATTTTGATCTATATGTAAGGAATCTTAACTGTGCATAGCAAGAAGATGCATCAAGTTTGTGTAAGTTTTCAGAAAATATAAATGCGATCAAAGGGCACAAATGCATATTGATCAATTGATGAGACAGCATTTTTTACGTTTTAAGTTGCTTAATAGATGCAAGTTCGTGCAACTAGGATTACATTACTTTTGATCCATCAAAAATCATGAAAATAGCAACAAATTAATCAAAAGTGGTAAAATTTCATACCGTTTTTTATTTCTCAGTATTAATATTCAAAATATTATGTAAAATGTTGATAATAGGCCTATGTGTACGGGCATTATCTCTTTATTTTCATATATGTTAAACCATTGTTTATTAATCATCTGCCATGAAAGTATGAGTAACTATTTATGATAATTAAAACTGGGATCTTAGTTCAGCAGTTATTTGTTGTAAATGTTGATAATCTGTAAACGTTGTAAATCTGTTGACGATATAACTCAGAAAGCAAAAACCTGAAGGCTTGTTTTAGGTCATCCTTTGATATGATTTGAATGACAAGAAGAAAAGCGAGAGTGAATCAAAAACAAAATCAAAAACGTTCAGCATTATCACAAACAGTTGTTTCACTCCCACCCCCATTCTAACCCCACCCACCCACGCTCATCCAAATTCATATTTCTGCCCTGCTTGATACACACAATATTATTATAAAAAAATAAACGGATATTTGATATTTGAATAGCACTGGTACCAATGAACAATTTAGAACAATATCGTTTTAAAGATGTGGTGCCAACTATTCATTTCAGTTCGATGGATTAAATAACAATGACTGAATTGTGTCACTTTCCTTAATTTCAAAGCTAAGAACTTAAGTTTTTTTAATTCCTTTTATTATTTTATTATAGACATATTTTTTTGCACCAAATTCCAAAAACAGCTACAATAGAAACGACGGTTCATTGACCTTGTGTCAGGAATAGAGGATCTGAGTGGCCCTAAACTTCAGAACCAACTGACTGGTGTAAAACAGCACATGTCAGTCATAGCTTTCACGATTCGTTCTGCAGCATCCACCATCATTGGTACCGATGTACTAGCAACTGAACAATAATGAGATTCACATAGTAAGGGAATATTCATGCGTGAAATATGCTACTTTACTTTAAGAATTAACATCAAAATACACATTTAGAAAACTTGAAATTAAAATTGATGAAACATTGAATCATACTAAGGATACAATTCTAAAGACGCTCAACACGGGAAGATTGGTGGATTTGCAGCTTCAAAATAGGTTACAAACATCCACGTCTTAAATAACAAATCAAAGAACCGCTTTGATGAATGCATCAAATCGTCCACTGCGCAGGACATTGAGAACTGATTTGAGTATAAGTCCTCTTCATATGCTTTCTCTTTGATTGATAGCAAAATCATGATTATGTAAAGTATATCGTCATTATTTTCTTTCCTCATGATGTGTAAAATGAAGAGTTTGTTCGTAGTAACAATCCCATCTTATGTTGATCTAAAAAAACATTAAGAAAACATGAATAAAACTTTCACAGCCAATATTCACTATAGTATTTGTATGACATTTCTTTCTCCATTCGTGAATCATTTGTATTCTTCCAGCGGGATTCCTCTGCATGCCCCATCTACTATGTTATGAGTTTCCTTTTCAGTTTATATGTTAGAATTATAAAACTATTCCAACTTAGCAGCAAGGGAGAAAAAAATGTTTCGATCAACCTAGACCCAACCAAGTTAAAGTAGATTGTAACCTTTGTGTTCTAAGACAATAAAGAGATCGCCTCAAGGACAGTTACCAGTCCGGTAGCATGCCTATTAATGGGAACATAAATGTTCCTCTTCATGGGAACATTTTGCTACATGGAAGCCGCCATTTTGTAATATTTCACATGATCCTTTGCTATCCAAACGTTAAAGCCTTATGCAATGTTACATTTTTCAAATTTGAAATACGTCTGGGAAATTTGTTTTTGCTAAGGGCAACTTGAAACTTATGAAAACACCTTCATTACTGTCATGGCTACAACTTTTCCACTCCCATTGGATATGTTCACCACGCCGTTTTCGAAATATTAGGCAAAATAGACAATAGAGCTAGGCTTTTAGGCGCAAAACGGACTTTTTGAAAATTCAAATGTTTTTCAACACAATGATTTGTAATATTTCAAGTACATAAATTAGAAACTATGACATTTTATCGCAACATCTCAACAATATGGCTGCATGACTTCTATAGTCTAGTGTGTTATAAATGTTCCTAATAATAGGCATGCTTCCGGACTGGTTACTGGCTATTAAGCACACAAAATGCATGTTGATCATGTATTTTTATTCCTCCAAATAGTTAAAGTTTTTAAGCTCTGGAAGAAACGTATAATAAAGAGTTGTTGTTTACAAAATAGATAGCTCATGTTTACAAAATATAAAGTTAGAACTCGCCATTGTTGCGCTGATAAGCAGGTGTGGTTGGGTTTAAAGTCCGAAGTATACGTGTTGTTTGCTGTACCAACAATAAATCGTTTTATTGATAGTTACTTTCTATTAGCTTTGCATAATCCAAACGTTTGCCATTACACATGGATACATCTGTTCTAGCTACACTTTAACAATATTCGTTTAAACATTAAAAGACGAATTTTTGCAACAATATCAACTTAGAAGGATCGATAATGAGTATCTGGAAACGCGCACGTCCCGGTGGTTACTCCATCTTTCCATGATTGTTGCTTTTACTGTGGCAGCAGCAGTCGGTACTGGTGTGGGTTTTCTTATTGGTTGGTTTTCACAGGATTGTATTACGGAAGACAACAAGGCATTTCAGGCATGGTCAGATGCATTGAAAAGAGAGGATGACTCCATGTCAGAAATGCTCATGAATGAGATGAAGCCTTGGAATATTAGAGAATATTTAGCGTAAGTATATCTCAGTTACTGTTCTTTATGATAAATGTATCTTTGTTGGGTAAACATTCGTTATCATTCAGAAAGTGAATGTAGATTCATGAGCTATGTAAAATAAGTTTTAAAACTATTGAAATTACAATATATAAGTTGAATTTTCCAAATACAAGGCAGGAGAGGCACACGCAATATTCGGACCGAGCCCTTTGCAGAGGATCTAAGGATAAGTATCAGCTATTTTTCATAACTCATTTGGAAATGTACAAATTTTCATTTCCTTGTTTTAAAGCGATCTTCAGGTATAGCAGCTCTCAAATACAGCAAAGAATTCATATGAAAATGGCATACAATTAAAATATCATTCCTTGGTTTTACTTTACACTTACTTTTAATTTTGACTATGAACTAATTCAGATCTTATATCTCAAGTATTGCTTATACAGTTATAGGAAATATCGCTCACAATTTCAACGATAAGAAGTACAAATTAAAAACTTGAACGGAGATTTTTCCTTCAGATATCTTACAGAAGTACCAAATGCAGCGGGTACCATGCGTTCTCTAGAAACAGCCGAGTATGTCAGAAATGATTGGATCAAGTCTGGTTTTGATTCTGCTAAGATCGTATCGTATGATGTTTTGCTGTCATACCCTGATACTGAGAAACCCAATTATGTAAGTATATGAGGCCCCACATACAAAATATTGACCGCCTGATTGTGATGGCATGTACGTATAAACACATGTATGTGAGTTATGTCAGGCGTTATGAACTTTCCCGTCCTAGTCTTTCTTCATTGCAATTTCTTAACTATATCAAAAATGTCAATCGTGGGCAAATATTTTTCGGTTTATTCGTGTACTCTTTCTCTTAACTATTTCTTTTTAATTGATGTAAGCCTATTTAAAGCATAAGCTTCTTTCAAGTTGGCCGATTCTAGAAATTACGCTTCAGCTTCAAGGTTTGGATAGTTCTTTAAGCTAGTTGCTTTTACATGTATGTGTGATTTGAGTATAAAAACCTTTTGGTTTAGGCACCATACATGTACATGGAAATTTGTGATTACATCAATTGAAGCGTTGTATTACCAATTTATTTTATAGCAAAATAGGATCCACAATGTAATATTGTTTTTTCTGTTTATATTTTCTTTACTTAAAGTTAAGCCACTGCTGTTGGGTTACCTTTGTTCCTCTACTGTGTTGCGCGTTTCTATACAGTGTACACACTCCCTATTCTCCACATCTAACACACCATCCAGACAGTTTTGAGTAGTGATTTCAGCATACTCATAATTTCCCTTGTTGAAAGCGGTATAGTCCCTTCCCAACCAACACGTTTAAAGAGGCAAAGTGGTCTCAAAACAATCTACAATGGCGTCAGCAAGTGCATGCCATGTACTTACACACGTCATCAACGTATTACAAGCGCCTGCGTATATTATACAATGTGTATGGAGATTAGTACATGCCCGTTGTACGTACAGTATTTATGTGTTGTAACATCATGACACAGCCGAGTTGAAGAGCTATACAAATTCGTCGTTAATTTAATATCGGAGCTTTTAACTGAAATTAACTCGGTTAATAGCTACATATTTTACTTCAAATGAGAGGGGGCGCTTTTTTTCTGCAGCCCAAAATTGCCATTACAGATTTTTGTCAGCCAATTATATACAAGAATGACGATGACGTAATTAAATATGAATATTCATATACAACTTATGACATATCGTCTGACAAAATAGTTTGGGACTTAGTTATTCCATGACCGCAAGTGAATGATATTACTTTGCAGAAAAACAATGGAAAAAACCTGACACTACAGATATGGCACAATTTAAAAATGTGCTATGAAGCGAATCCTCCTTTGAATATCGAGAAAGTAGTTAACAATATCTCGGTAAGTGGTGTTCTGAGTGAAGTTCTAACACTCGATCCTTGTATGAAAATTAAGACCTAATTTATAAAGTAGTAGTTAGGCAACTTTCCTTTGCATTAACACTTTCCCTTAACACGTGTTGTAGGTACGGAGTTTTTGGTTAGTGTCTAATCCTTTATCCTTTTGGAACATTTTTCTCCAAGTTCTGATTTTCTTTTTTGGACGGAGTGCGTAGTCGTAGTGAGTTAAATTTCTTCTTTGATTCAATTTGTTTTTTGAAATTTAATATTTATTTTCAAAAGTTGTAGAGCCTATGTAGTTTCAAGAATATATGAAACAACATATGCGTGATGAAGTTGTAAATATAGTTAATTATACATGTATAAAACACATTATTGAAATATTTAAAAGTCCTGATTTTCCTTTTTTGGACGGAGTGCGTAGTCGTAGAGAGTTTCGAAAAAGGTGCTTAAAATTTTGACTACGACTCTGCCGCACTTTATGCCACACTATGATTTTATTCGAATTAAGCATCAATTAAGAATAAGAAGTTCCATAAAATCAACAAGTAACAAGTAAAATAAGTCAACGTAGGCTTAATAGCATTAGCCTAGGCCTAATAATAACATAACATCTCACCGACTATCACCCCTATGTACTCCATGCATACATTACATACTATACAGGCTATAGTATACAGTCCTATGTTATAGGACTAATGTTGTATATGAATATTCATGTTTAATTACGTCATTGTCATTCTTGTATATGATAAGCTGAAAAAAATCTGTAATGGCAATTCTGGTCTGCAGAAAAAAAAAGCGCGAGGGGGGGAAAAATGTTGCCTTGACGAGATTCGAACTCGTTATATTTGGCACAAAAGAAAATCCGAAACCTGTCACCTTATCCATTAGGCAACAGCGACGCTGAATTGAAATATTGTGCGCATGATCGAACGAGGCGGGTATAGCCATTGGTTGAAATTGCAACCAATCAAAAATTTGAACTGACTGCACTTCTGCCAATATCGCACCTTTAAATTTTAGAGCAGAAAACACATTGCTCTACATCGATTCATTTGGCAAAACCGCAATGATGACGCCTTCTAAATTAAAATTCGGCGATGCCGTTTGTATGCAAACAATCTGAATTTAAAGTTCAAAAGAATTGTTTACTTGATACCCTTGGAATAAATAACAACCATGTGGAAGTTACAGACTATACTCATTAATTTGGAGTGCTTAAATATAATTCCAACTTCATAAGTTGAGATTTATATACAAAGTAAATAATAAGCTTTACAGGGATTTCATTACGTGACTTAATCTCAAGTGGACTCCACTTTGCAGGGCAGCGGAGTCGTTGTGTTTCACGCATCTTCAACCAGCTCAGTCACATCACATGTACAACAAACATAATACATGCTAACCTACCAGTTCAGCGAATTTTACTAATTACATTTGTTTGCTTGATTCCGATTTTACTTCATATTTGTCTAAAGTTGTATATTTTCACCGGGTATACGAAGACTAACTTTAACGTTAACGCTAGCTGATTATTCGTCATACTCAGGAAAAGTCTACATACTTGGTATAAAGCGTTCACTGCAAATCCTAGTGTGAGCCGTACAACAGAAACCTACTACGAACGTATATCAAGATCAGATGGAAATCGGGAAATTGTCTTTTTATTCCCCGGCACACATCTATTAGTGCAACCAACGGCACAGCAAGATTCTCACATAATCATCTTAAAAATAATCTTATATAACAACATGCAAACGTACGTAAGTTTAAATAAGAGTACAGCCTGACAGCAGTCGACGGTGTCTTTTCCGACAAAATGGTGATATAAACAAAGTCATGTGACCTCGTGACGTCAGCATAATCACTTTTAAATGCCGATTATTAATACTTGTATTGAGATTTATACTATCTGTACTTGTTTCAAATCCCCAAATTGTATGGGTACAAATGATGACGATTATGAACAGCAATTAGGGTTCATGATCAGAAACAGATTTCCTATGGTTCACAGTGCATGACGTGGTTTTGTGCTAAACTGCGAATCACATCATCAAGTTTTATTTGATAATCTGGAATACTCTCTGTATACGTTTTAGGTTTACATCCTTGAGGACGATGGAAGTGAATCATATAAGACTGCCAAAGAGGAGGCGGAATTGGAGCAAGATGACTTGCATCCAGATGCCATACCACCTTTTAATGCATATGCAAAGGCTGCAACCGTAGAGGTTAGTCATGTGACATAGAAGTATAACATTTAAGTGCCACTTAAAGAAGGAGTTTAGCGGTCAAGCATGTTTAGATCTTATATGAAAGAGGACTTTAATAGAAAAATAGTGAAGAAAACATTCAAAGTTCTTATTCCGTTAATAAGATATTCAAGTTTAAAGCCTTGTCTTATCTTGATGAAGAAATGATTGGTGTAATAAGTCTACAATGGAAGGTTCATGACGTCATTGTCACATTCTTAACAGTTGTTAATATATTTGAAAGAAAATTCATTTAACTTTTTACTATTTAAATTTCTCAAACTTTCTTCAGGTGGTATATTATAATTATCCATACTAGTTGGTTTTACTGGTTTTACTAGTTTTCATGATATACAATGGTTTTTAAGCCATAAAATTGCATGAGAAAATATCATAGTGCATATAAATACTTTGAGAAATATGAGCCTGTGACGTCACAACTAGTCTGTTTTCAGTCGTTTCTACACAAATGATTCCAAACTTTAAACTTAGATATCTCCGGAATAATATTTGTGAATGCTTTCTTCACCTTTTTGAAAACCTTTTTTATATAAGATGAACTTGCTTGACCCCTAAACTAATCCCTTAACAGATGCAATTTATTTTTCTATCTCAGCAAGAGTATAGCTATCAGAAAAATAATATTCATTATTCATAAAATGTATCAAAATACTGATAAAAACATAAACCGTTTGATTTCTTACAGGGTAAACTAGTATATGCAAATTATGGAAGAGTTGAAGATTTCCACCAGTTAGAGCGTGAATTAAACATTAATGTCACTGGTAAAATTGTTATTGCGAGGTATGGACGGATATTTAGAGGGGATAAGGTAAGAAAATTGCAGTCTGCACCTCTTCTTCTTGTTTATGATTTTACTCAGAAAAAAAAATACTCACAAGTTTGTAAAATGGATCTCCACCACTGGCTAGATGACTAGGGGCATGGGTATTTGTAGTATTTTTGCATAAAACGATAACAAATATATGATATAAATATATAATAATATAATATAAAAGTAAGCATACTTGTGATGTCATCGCTTTAATAATTTTCCAGTTCCTTACATTAGTTATCAATCTTCTGCTTCAATGCTTTTTAAATATCACAGCTTAAACTTATTTGTTCTACTCATACTCCCATAATGTATCAATATAAATCATTAATGTAGAATGTGATAAATGAATTTGATAGAATTGCACAACAGTGTTGAGCATTTACTCAACGTACATTGTCGCGAAATTTGCTTACAATTTCGACATCAAAAACTAAACAAGCTTTGTACAAAGTTTAAAGTATTTTTTTTTTTATGTAAGCTATCATTTACCAGGTGTCACTAGGCATTGAAATGAAATATCGTTTCACCTTTAGGCAAAATTTGCCCAGCAGTTTGGTGCCATTGGCCTCATCCTTTATTCAGATACTGCTGATTATGTATTGGAGGGCGAAAGTGCAGTTTATCCATCCACATGGTACCTACCAGGGACGGGGGTACAACGAGGTTCCTTGTTTGTCCTACAAGGAATGGGCGGTGACCCTATCACTCCTGGCTATCCTTCAAAGGGTAAGTACAGATGTATGATATATATATATATATATACATATATATATATATATATATATATATATATATATATATATATATATATATATATATATATATATATATATATATATATATATATATATATATATATATATATATATATATATATATATATATATATATATATATATATATATATATATATATATATATATATATATATATATATATATATATATATATATATATATATATATATATATATATATATATATATATATATATATATATGTATATATATATATATATATATATATATATATATATATATATATATATATATATATATATATATATATATATATATATATATATATATATATATATATATATATATATATATATATATATATATATATATATATATATATATATAAACTGGCAGTTTATAAGGCTCACAAGTTCAAATCATGTATTTCCAGAAATTCCAGTTTATAAGGTGATCGCAATCTTTCACTGTATTAACTTACAAATTACAATATAACAATTTCCTTAGTTAATGTGTATATATATATATATATATATATATATATATATATATATATATATATATATATATATATATATATATATATATATATATTTATATTTTTTTTTTTTTTATATATATATATATATGTGAAAATATATGTATATAGACTCGCAAGTTAAACCTTGTACATTTTATTTGACAGATCTGTTTCGTAAGGGCAAGACCCTTACTCATCAGAAATGAAATGCACAGTGATAGGGATGGTGAATTACAATGCACAACTCTTTAAAGTGTGGTATATGCGAACAATGGAGAAAATAGTTCTTATCTATAGTTATCTATCTGTGTCTGCATGCTACGTGTGGCTTGTATATAACAATACAGAATTTCTTTTTCAAGCATTGGTTGCACATTTTGCTTGATGATGCGTATGGCTTGGCTTTATCAATAATCTTCCATTTCAATGAGTACTGCACAATATCGTATTTTAGGTTCCAGATGTATTCACTTAATGTTGTGGCATACCATTGATCCTCGTTTCTGAAACTATGCGTGTCCATTGTACTGTGTTTTGAATGTATTTTCCGTTAATGGTATATAAATCTCTTCTTTAAGGTTATCTTGCCGTGTAACTGTGGCTTGGTAAATGACCCCTGATGTGAGGCATTTGCCTTCAAGTGGGCATGATTTGTCCTTTCTGCAATTGCAGTTGTTTTGTGGTGTTTCTTTTGTATGCCACTAATTCCACATACAATCGTGTGCTGACGCTGTATGCACTCATTTCAAATAATTCAGTATGATTGGTTTAAGTAAATAATAGATTCAAACGTAATCTTCAAAATCAAGTTCGAAGTTCTTGAACTGCAGTATTTTTTGTATGACTATATGCAACATATAGAGCGCCATGCATATATTTTGTAACTACTTACACACATTTTGATACAATCTGTTAATCAAAATTTGGTATAACAGTCACCGCATCTTTTTTTCATTATGGCGGCGGCCACTGCGTTACGGCTAATCAATATATAACCTATATACACGATAATTCATTGGAGAGAAAATTCGAAATCCTTATACGATCCTTTAAATTTCTTTACAAAATTTCAATCATTAAAAATTTGATTGAATATCTGTTTTTTAAATCCTTAATCCTATGAAATCCGCTGAAAATATATAATTTTTGTACATAGGGCCAGATTATTACCAATAGGTAGAATAATTTTGTGAAGAATAAAAACCCGTCTGAGTTTTGTCACATGATTTTTCACAGATTACTCCTACAAAGAAGATGAAGATAGTGTTGGTCTGCCTGAAATTCCTGTTCATTGCATTGGTTACGATGATGCAAAGAAGTTTCTTGAGTATGTTTTCATTCTATCTCACATATTCTTTTATGCCAGAGCCCACCAGAGGAGTACAGTTATAGAAAATGTCACCAATCTTTAAGGAAGTGCTTAGTCAGCAATGAAAAAAAAATTATAGTGATTTTGCACATCTTTTGTAGACCTTTCGTAGAGACCATTTAGCATGTCAATATGCTATGACCATTAACTATGCTTTCGTAAACTTTGTATTTTTGATACATCTTACCAATGTCCAAGTTATTGCTCCATTTCTGTTTCTTGTATCATGTGATTATAGGGCTAATAAATCAGAGCTTGTATCTGCCGTTTGTTTTCCTCAGGGCCATGAGTGGAGATGAAGTACCCGATGGGTGGGCAGGTAATATTCCAGGTTTACCCACATACAGACTTGGCCCTGGTCTTACAAATAACAGGTAAGGGACTAGCTATTTGGTTGGTATTTGACATTTTCGTACTTCTTACGCTGTTCCGACAAAGGTAATTTACTGCATAAGAGGACGGAATCTGGGTCAATTTGCGGTTCATCATGAAAGCGTTCATCACCAAATACATGTAGATATTTAAGAATTTTCACGATTCTTTTAAGTAATCAAAGCTGTGTTTTTCCAAGTATACTCATATTCAATAAAACAGTTGATAAAGAGTTCATGCATCATGTGTTATTGTGTAACGCACACACAACTTTAAGGGAGGTTATGAAAGAACGGTTTATAACACTGTTTTCCCAGCAGTTTACTTAGAATTTGCAAGACAACATAAACAATCAGTTCATAGCCAGGAGCTTGATTCTATAATCAAAAGCAATTTTTTTTAACTTATTGTTAGCTGACATTGTTTCTTTACACATTATGTAACTTATTCCAACCAGTGACTTTCAATTGTTCTCCTTCTCTGATAGGACGGTAAAGCTGGAGGTCCATACATACAACCAAATCAAAACCATCTACAACGTGATTGGATTGATTGAAGGTGCTATTGAGCCAGGTGAATACGTCACTTACCTAGCTGAATGCATATATATATATATATATATATATATATATATATATATATATATATATATATATATATATATATATATATATATATATATATATATATATATATATATATATATATATATATATATATATATATATATATATATATATATATATATATATATATATATATATATATATATATATATATATATATATATATTATATTATATATATATATATATATATATATATATATATATATATATATATATATATATATATATATATATATATATATGTATATATATATATATATATATATATATATATATATATATATATATATATATATATATATATATATATATATATATATATATATATATATATATATATATATATATATATATATATATATATATATATATATATATATATATATATATATATATATATATATATATATATATATATATATATTAGTGTATGGGTTGCCATTACGCTAGGAACGCCTGCAGTCTGTGCGCTTGATGCTTTGACAGAGTATTACAACTGAATATGATGAGATAAATAGCATTTCCCTCTCACCCTCACAAAGGTTTTGGAAGGTTCAATTCATTCAAGGGGACGGATGCAGCAAAAGTAAAGGAGGTACCCATTCAGCTTAGTGACCACAGGAAGTGAATTCGTCACATTGTTTACACTAATACACTTGTAATGGTGATTTTAATCAGATCAGACATCTTCTATAGACTTATACAATTTCCAAAATTTTAAACAAATCCAGCTGTTACTGCAAACAAAACATTTTATCCTTTAAAAGTACAGCAGAAGATTCTAATCGCAATACATAAAATCAAGAATGTTTGCATGCCGATACATTTTTGTTCCATATTAATCTTGTAATGGTTGTAAAAAGGTCATCAACATATTGCGGCAAAGTGTGCTAATTTCATTTCAGTATCGCTGATATCTAGTATCAGAGATGCATGCCTCTAATGTGATGAATTGCAGTGAAAAAGTTTCCATTGATTAGAGAAAAACGATATTAAGTGGAAATGGGGAATTCGAACAAATTAATTGAACCTTTTTCACCAATTATATTGTATAAATGTTCTTTTGACAGATCGCTATGTGATGATAGGAAGCCATCGCGATGCCTGGGTATTTGGGTCAATTGATCCCAGTAGTAGCACAGCCGCCTTGATGGAGGTCTCAAGATCCATTGGAGCAGTGATGAGATCTGGTAGGCATAAATAAAGTCAAAGTGATCATAATATAAACGAAGAAAACTGAACAACTTAGTACATAGATGTTTATCATTCTGAATAATGGTATTATTAAGAAATAACGTAGTACTCGAATGAAAAGAGAGAGCGTATTATTCGAGCTTCGACTCCATTGCCGAGCTCTGCAGCAAAAACTTCCCAGAAAAAATCATATCTTTCCTACGTCATACCTGCTTTTATCTTAAGCTACCCTATTTATGCTTATATATAATAACCGCATTCATTTAGACCATAACCTGATAACTGTCAGACTGTCGTTGTGCCTGTAAATTTCACTAAATATATCAACTTGAATATTTGAAGATATTTCGTTCCCATGTCACTACGGTACTGATGGTCTTCACTACATAATATATCATATTCAAATAAATCCACCATGATGAAATCATTAACTCTTTATATTAATATATATAAATATGTTTTCACCATTAATCAGTGGTCTAACTTGTAATAGAATATGAACCATTACTAAACTTACTAATACAAGTATTGGACTTGTCATCGATTTTTCGTTTGTGCTCAAAAAAATATAAAAAATAATAATGAATTTATACTTCCTTCTTTTTAGCTAACTGGCGCCCTCATAGATCAATGGCGTTTTGCAGCTGGGGTGGTGAAGAACAGGGAATCATAGGGTCGACTGAGTGGGTTGAAGTAAGTGAATTATCTTTAGTAAAATCTTATTCTCTGTAGCTTATAAACTGACGGCTGCGGGATGTCTAACTTACCTAAAATAGCTTGATGTTACTATTGAATATCAGTTTCTAAATAATAATTAATGCTAATATCGGCTTCCTTCAGTAGCCCATCTACCTTGCACAGGGGCGCATATACTCTGAGAGGCTGACACCTTTGGTCCCATAGACATATAGATAAGAGCAAAAAACAGCCAAATCTGCTCGAAAAAATGAGTTAGTGATAAGGATTGTTTCCTATACTTATATTTATTTAACCTTGTTTAACGATAAGATCAGATATAGAATACTTTACCCACTGTTTTAAAAGAGCATTTTCCATCAACGAGCAATTAAAAAGATTACATTCAACCTAACGGAAACATTCGTTATTCCGTTATTCCCTCTTCTTGTCGCTGCCCACCTGTCGCTGCCACAAACATTGTCAAGTTAACTGTCAACTTAATTTTAAAACAATGTCTGCTTATTATTCCTTTAACCAATGAAAAGATAAATATCGGCAACAGAGTGAGCGGGAGAGATGGCGAATGTTTATCTTCTTTCATTACATAAATGTCACTTAAAGAAAACATCATTATCACTGCCTAATTTGTTTTTGTTTTTAGTTTCAAACAAAATCTTTACTTTCAAAACTTTACTTTAGTATTTTATAATGGTTCGTCTGAAAAGAAAGCGATACTTCATTCTTTAGTTTTGTTTTTAAGTTTTTGTTTAAGGTAAGTAGGGAAAAAGTTATAGTTATTGGGCTACTGGGAAAGGGGTATTAATATTAATCCCACTACATTAAGCTATTTGTTAGGAAAGTAACACATCCACGTACACATTATGCCATGTATGTGTAGAATTGCCAAAAACATAATTTCATTTTTGGGGAGGCTCGGATGAAGATGTTCTTTCAGGGAACCTCAAACCGCATGCTAGTTTGAATATGTTAAGCTAAACAACTTCAACTCTACTATTGTACAGATTGTATATACTCGGTAAAATTACATCAGCTAAACTATTACAGTTACGTTTTTACAGTATCTCATTATATCTATTTCTCTGTTACCAGGAATTTACAAAGACTCTTGGGGAACGTACTGTTAGCTACATTAATTGTGATGGTGCTGTTAGTGGCAATCATGTGCTTTCAGTTGGTGCAACCCCAAGCTTGTATGAGCTGGCGTATAAAGCCGCGAAACTGGTATGTTTGCTTCAGTTTCATTTTTTCTCATAATGGTACGTATATAATTGATGTTGCATGTTGCAAGTTAACTTTGTACATCTCACTTTATCTGTTTATACAGCCTTATTCAGGTATAAAGGATTTTCCCAGTGGTTAAACATATTGCTCTAGAATAAAAGAGGATGCGAGGACAAACGGTGTTTTAAACACAAAAGAACTTACATCATCTATCTGATCTTGTAAAAGATCTGATCTTAAGAGAAAAAAAACCTACTTTTGTCTTTTGATGGTCTATTATGCTTACTTTCACCCCAACATTTCATTTGCCTCTTCTTTTATGTGTATTTGCAATCAGGAGAAACATAAGCTGAAATTCTTGAAAATAACTAGTGTAAACATGAAAGTAGCCAAAACTTTCCATCAAAATTGGTTCCAAATTGAACAATGTTCACCGTTTCCACTTTCAGGGTTCATAGGCATTTTTAATGAATGGGCATTCCTCGATGTTTTCTTTTGATAATTCCTAATGTTTAAATCTAGGTACAATGCCCGATAAGAGATGGCGAACTATTGTTCTTCTCAGAAATAATGCCATGCATGATATAAAGAGAAAAAGTTATAACTGTCCATATACTTTTCCAGTACATGAAACAAACACCTTTTTAAAGTAAAGTTTACTATATAGTTTAGAGTGTATCATACATTTATTCTTTTTATAATCTTAATGCTGGAGTTTCTCAGTTATTAAATCAGTTATTTTATCGCAGGTTCTTCATGCTGT
>JAIGNY010003617.1:232500-400000 GCA_020152595.1 Chiridota heheva
GTTCCCGGTTTTGATCACGCGTTGTCTAATCTGCATGCACATAGTCACGGATGAGACGGTATCTCTCCCGAGGAATCACGTGATCAAACCGGGAACTTTGTCCTGTGATTCTTCTTACGTGGTTTAATTGCAAATTGAAATAAATATGATATTTCAAAAACAAGTTTTTCTCCATGACTTATTATAGCGTTATTCAGAATATCGAATTTATTTACATGTTTATGAAGTAGCAGTTCCTTAGTAATTTTGATCTGGTACCGTACTTTCTGATATGGATGATATGGGCATCATGGTATCTTTTGTCAACTGTCCTCTTAAGCTTTATTTATTATCTTCATGCATGTACATTTTCCATGATGTTCAGTCATCATTTTCGGGTTACTGAACTCATTGAAGCTGAGGAGCTTCCGCCCTAATTTTGTTGTCAGGTGGTGCCATAATTCATGGAAAACTTTGTTATGTTCCATGGTTTAAAACACGTCCCCTTGCAATGCCTTAAATGAGGAAACTAAATAAAGCTATATATTCTGAGGAATTTAAGACATGGAATCTTTATAGCAAAGATTTCGGGTTTGCGCCCCTCCCACTCCCTCCCACCCCCTCCCACCATATACCTATAAGTAGGCCCATAATCCCATAGTATAAGGTTTATGCTTTGCTTTCACATGCCATATTCAGGTATTCGTGTTTGTTCGTTCTCCCCCATTTTATTTTTCCGACATGGCTATGGAATCTGACTTTTCAAAATCAATTCGTTAGACCTTCATTATTGGGGGCGAAATGGAACTTGCCCCCCCTCCTAGGAAAATTATTGGGAGAACGCCTGCCGGCTTCCCCGCTTCCTACGTTCCTGCATATATCCATAGCGGATTAATCATCTGATACATGTACCTCTAATATACCACTTAACAGCTTAAATATCTTTAATTTGCCTGGTTGCTTTCTTCTCTTTTTGAGAAAAAGTGGTGTCCTCGGAACCCATAACCCCCTCCTCCTCCTCCTCCCCTCCCCTTCTTTCTCCTTCCATGGTTACGTGCCTGCTTTGGACAATACGGTAAATATATGCAAAATAAATGTTATCGGATTTTTTTCAATTATGATTCGGGGGGAAATATAGAGCATGATTCGGATTACTGCCTTTGGGGTTGATTAAGAATAGGCCCTATACTCAGAGTAGGCCATTTAGCTGTTTTGTAAACCGTTGTCTTGGCCCGGGGCTACATTTCCTCCTTTTTATATGAATAGGTATTGTTGTTGTTGTTGTAAAAATTAGGATTTGTTTGTTAGTTTAGATTATACATATCACCCATCGTTAATTCTCGCCTTTTCACTACTCCTATCGCCTTTTCACTACTCCTATCTTCCGGAATCGGTAATTTCCGGAAATCTAATTTACATAATGTCTTATAAGTCTCACAGATTCCTATCTTGTAGTTGAACAAATAAATAATGCAAACTTTTGAAGTTTCACGAGTGAAACTTTCTTGTAAAATTTTAAAAATGTTGTCTTCAAATTACTACTGTGCAAGAAATGTGTAAACAACTTGTATAGATTCTTTCTTATAGTTTTTATTCATCTTATCTTCATCTTCTTCTGTTTCGTGAAGCCACGACATTTTTGCAGACATGCATGTACTGTGTAATATGCAATTGGAAAATTGCTCATTAACATTCACTGGAAAACCAGCAAATTGAAATAAATAAACAAGTTTTTCTTTATGACTTATTATAGCGTTATTCAGAATATCGAATTCATTTACATGTTTATGAAGGAGCAGTTCCTTAGTAACTTTGATCTGGTACCGTACTTTCTGATATGGATGATATGGGCATCATGGTATCTTTTGTCAACTGTCCTCTTAAGCTTTATTTATTATCTTCATGCATGTAAAATGTTCCATGATATTCAGTCATTTTCGGGGTACTGAACTCATTGAAGCTGAGTCCTAATTTTGTTGTCAGGTGGTGCCATAATGTATGGGAAACTTTGTTATGTTCAATGGTTTCAAAACACGTCCCCTTGCAATGCCTTAAATGAAGAAACTATATAAAGCTATATATTCTGAGGACTGTAAGACATGGAATTTTTATAACAAAGCTTTCGGGTGCTGCGCCCCTCCCACCCCTTCCCACCATATACCCATAAGTAGGCCCATAATCCCATAGTATAAGGTTCCTGTTTTGCTTTCACATGCCGTATTCAGGTATTCGTGTTTGTTCGTTCTCCCCCATTTTGTTTCGACATGGCCATGGAATATGACTTTTCATACTCAATTCGTTAGACCTTCATTATTGGAGGCGAAATGGAACTTTCCCCTTACCCCCTTCCCCCACTTAAAAAAATTATTGGGAGTACGCCCGCCAGGTCCCCCGCTTCCTGCATATATCCATAGCGGATTAATAATCTGATACATGTGAGAGTTGAGAGAGAGAGTTGAACACACAATTACAATGACGGGGTCGTCGCCTGCGTATTCGGTTATGACAGTACAAATGCTATCACGAAACGCTTAATACGACCCGGACGAGAACACAGGTACGACGTACGGACAGACATAACATCGACAACCAAGTCAATGTCCACGGCCTTTGATAACCAGTTATGGTGCACTGGCGTCTGATACATGTACCTCCAATATACCACTTAACGGGTTAAATATCTTTAATTTGCCTGGTTCCTTTTTCGCTTTTTGAGAAAAATTAGTGTCCTCGCAACCTTACCCCCTCCCCCTCCCCTCCCCCACCATAGCTACGTGCCTGCTTTGGACAATACGTTAAATATATGCAAATGGTAATTTATCGAATTTTTTCAATTATGATTCGGGGGAAAATGTAGAGCATGATTCGGATTACTGCCTTTTGGAATGATCTCTATTTCGGTATTTGGTCTAGCACTATCACCAAATACTTCCCTGATTGCCACCACTCCTCTTTGTGCTGTTGTGCCTTGATTGATGATAACGAGAGCCATCCACCAGACTGGATGTTGTTGAGGCGAATCTCACAATCCTTGTATCTAAGATACAAATTATGCTCTGAAACTTAAATAGATCATACTTTGGAGTACCATCAATTTTCTTATAATCGTAAAATTGGTCTACGAGCGGAAACTTGTCAACTTCACGTGTTGTTCTCTTATAGACAGGTTAACGTTAGTTTCAGCCGCAGTGGATACATCGGAAAGGAAATCATCGGTTACATCAAAACCATTAAAGTACGGGTTATTAACCAGGTCATCAGCCAGGTCATCCTCTCGATTAAAATCATCCATTGGTGTATCCTCCATTGTTATTATAAGATGGTTTCTTAATTTCAATTGAAGAAGAAATAAGCAGAGCCCATTTCAATCGTAGCGATTGCAGTAAAAGCAAACTCTCGGTTGTGTTGTTGAGGGGATGGTGAATAAAAGTCTTCTAGACGAGGTTTGGGACCTAGTCGAACAGAGTGCACCTTAATTTGATTGTAAAATCTCATTGCGTCATCTTCATTTTGGAAGGTCTGTGCAGCATGTCTTTCTGCTATAAGTTTTTGATTCATCCTGCCCAGCTTCTCCTGCCTCTCACGAGCCCATTCAGTTTGAGCGGCCTGCAGTTTTTCTATGGCTGTATCATGACGGGTACGTTCTTTCTACGCAGCAGGGTCCTTGGAGAGCTGACTAAATAAAAAGTTTGATCCTGAGAATGCTAGGGCGTTTACTAAAGCCCCACCAACAAGCATGGCAATCGTAGCCATCACTAATATCTATCAGACACATATATTTAATTAGGAGGTGAAGTAATGACTTTATCAGGAATGATGTCTTGGGAAACTAACCACTCGCGATTTATAGTTACTGCTGTAAGATTTAATATGGAGTGCCACATCACGGGGTTTCAGCCCTAATGGGGGTAATTGCTTCAAGCTTTTCATAACAGCACTTCCAAGGACCAGTCCGGTTCGCTTTTACCGATCGGGGAGAACAGTTTTGTTCTCCCGATTGGGGGATCCTTTACACAAGTATCCCACAATTCAACTATCCAAATTCAAAGTTTGTATAGGAATAACATAAGAATCAGACATATTTTGAGCGCCGGGAACTCACCCACTACCAGACTACGAAGGGTTTAAATTTATTTTCACGATTTGAAATAATGGCGTATGAATTATCTTTTCACCGTGCGCTTTTAAAATTTACCATGCGGTTTTCGAGAAATTTAAAGAAAAGTGATGAATTTTTATTATGTGTTACCGTTAGGAAATCGCCCTTTAACAAGGTTTTCTGAAATTATGAGAAATAACTTGGGGATTTGTGCAAATTATTTAGCAATAAGTGCGTGTTATTTAGCAATGACTGCGTAATAGTAACGAAGTTGTTTTACTTTCGCGAAATTGAACATGAACAAAGCAAACTTTGTTGCAAGCCTTCAATGAAACAACTGATTAGCGTCTATGACTGAAACTTCACAATAAAAATGGCGACTTCCAAATACCACTAAGCTCAGTGCGCATGCTTGAGTCTCCCGGTCGGGGAACTTATTGAGTCCCCCAATCGGCGGTCCAAACTGAGGACTGCATAGCCCGTGACTAATAAGCTAAAAGCTTTGTAATCATAAAAACCCTTTGGAATAGGTCTATGTCATATTGAGGTATAATTACTTCCAATCCATGGGTGCTTTTTTTTTAATTATATGGGTATAACTTATTGAAGTTGCTTTCAATTTGTTTGCAAAAGTTTCTCAAACTGTCAAGTTGGGAAGATAAAAAAGCTGCACTTTAAAATTTTGTTGTATGCAATTTCTCTTCTCTTTGATAGACTATCTTTAATTTTGCTTTCATTTTTTGTTTGGTTTGGTATCCAATGAACAAATTATTACAGTGCAATAGTATTCCAACTTTTCTGTTGTATGGAAAAAAATCATTGACTGTACTACAGGGTAATAATATTTGTTTCAATGTAATTTCATTTTGTATCAAATATTAGTGAGCTGAATACCTGTATATCATTTTGTAGTACACAATACCCTGCCCAAAGGCTTTCTAATCTAGGCGCTTGTATAATAATTTTTCTGGGCAGTGGAATGTACTGTCATCAGGTTATGAGGAAATGAAATGGTAATTTTAGTGTACCCTCTTTAAACATAGAAATTTGTCTGCCTAACCAAAAAAAGACACAAACCCAAAGACTAAATATTCAACATCAAAACCAGGCTTTTATTTGCAGTAAACAGACATAAAAAATCACACTTCAAAATGCCTTTTACAAGGCTTAGCTCAATGACTATAGGCCACTCTTGACAACCATGGTAATGTATAGTGTTTGGCTGCTAATGATGAAGAACCTCAAAGTTTGCTGATTTCAGCTAAAGCTGTAGTGATAAGTGGAGGACTTATGGCAGCACGGTCATCCACAGAAGATGTCTCATAAGGAAACTGCCATGAATGTTTGCACAGTTGATTTCCACTTGACTATTGGAGTAAATCCAAATCAAAATTGTGATCTTTACTTATCTTTTGACTTATTTTTTGTAAAGTGCTTACTTCCAAAAATAAGTCCCAATTCCTCTGTCATAAATGTACATGAAAATTTAAAGGAATACTTTTAAGAAGTTTATGACAGATTAATATGTGTTGATCTGTTTTAAACACCTGAATTTACACACTATTTCATGTAACCTGTATTAGTTGTTTTAGTCAATTGATATATATTTCCTGTATTATTTACAAATTATACTTTCGTTACCCTCCACACAATTGAATTATTTAATGTTTTCTATTCAACACCAGACAGTTTATAGGTTTAAGATAGGCATGGCAAAACTACCCAGTTCATTCAGTTGAACTACATAAACTGATAATAAGAGGTGATAGCTTTTCCTGACAAAATGGACCCAACTGTAACAATGATAGCATGTGTCATAGAGCTAGTGTGTAGCCTACATAGTTATTTGCCTTCATCTTATGTTTGTTATAAATCATATTCCCTTCACAAATGTGGGTTATTTCATTTCCCGTATTCCTCATAAATTATTTGCCAATTTTTGTTTGATTTCAGGCAGTATACACAAATCACCAGGCGAATTAGATTAGGCCTGGGCAGCTAATTTGAAGCAAGTCAAGCCTAAATTCTTGTAAGTCAAGTTGTAACTTGCAAGTGGTCTTGCAATAATGTAGGCCTAACGGATAGGTGTGAATTTGAATAGCTTAAGTTGGTAACTTGAATTCTACAGCCTTTTTTTACACTACCCAATAATCCCGATTCTAAATTAGGCTTCAATAAGTAGGCCTAGATCCACCTTAAATAATATTACATTGCAAATCTCCAGGACCACAGATGTCAGACTGCGCCGTACGCATTTGGCTAGCCTTTATAAAACGGCCGACAGCAATTCTTACAAAACGGGGACGTACAGGTGGCTAAACCCATCGCTAACGTTAATTAATAGGCCTACGGTGTCTGGGTGTTGGCCGACCTTCGCCAACTTGGCTAGGGCCTGGGCGTAATGCATGACAGCTTCGATAATGCTAGGAAGTAATTCCTTTTAGATGCTTTAACGTTTTAATCTGTCTTGTTCAGACAAACAATGAGTAATATGCGCATTGGCATCGTACCGTACCAGTATCGCGAAAAATACCTGCACTGTGTGTGCTTGGTTTGCCAGTTTTTTTCGCACTTGATCCATGGATTACGTAAAATTCAAAGTTGTTATATTATTGATATATACAAATATTTGTTTAATGTGAACTAAAAGTGCACAAAAAGTAAAGATAAAATTAAATCGGTATTAACACAATTTTGAAGCAAAAATTAACGTAGAATACTTCATTTACACACTTCTTTGTTATTTTCTATTTTTCAAATGCTTGACTCTCTACTGCCCTTATTTTACTGCCCTTACTTGGAACCTGACTTATAAAAGTATCACGGTTGCGTAACACTGTAGGTATAGGAATGGCGTCACGCTCCCTGGTCATATCCTATACTTAGATGCGAATAACCTGTATGGTTGGGCAATGAATCAAGTGCTACCTACAGGTGGATTTTAATGGGTAGAAGAGGTGCCTTCATTAGATACACTTTCAACAGATGCGAAAAAAAGGCTACATCCTCGAGGTGGACTTTGAGCAGTTAAGTACCCTAAAGAGGTTCTTCGTTCAAAATACATATCCACTTGCTCCAGAGCGAATAAAGGTGCAAAAGGAGTGGATGTCAGATTACCAACAAGGCCTTCTAGGCTCGTCAAGCGAGGCTGCAAAGCTAGTCCCCAGTCTCGGTGACAAGAAGCACTACGTAGTCCACTACCGCAATTTACAACTCTACCTCTCTCTAAGTATGAATCTAAAATCCATCGTGCAATCCACTTTAATCAAAGCAAGTGGATGGAGCCCTACATTCAGCTGAATACAGAACTCCGCAAAAGTTCAACAACCAGCTTTGATAAGGACCTCTACAAGCTGAAGAACAACAATGTCTTTGGTAAAACTATGGAAAATCTGCGCAAGCGTGTAGACGTCAAGTTTGTGCGGGCCTCTGAAGAAGAAGACAAGCTTCGGCGGTGGATAGCCAGTTCTGCGTTTGCAAGATATGAGATATTTGATAACGACCTAGCCGCCCTACACATACATAGGCGTCGACTAATGCTCAACCTCCCAGTCTACGCTGGGATGATTTTCCTAGATCTCAGCAAACATCTTATGTATGACTTTTACTACAATAAGCTAAAGGAGCAATATGGAGACCTCTGCAACCTTCTTTATACAGATACTGACAGCTTATTGCTTGAGATACAAACGGAGGATGTGTACGCTGATATGGCCTCTGAATCGCGTCTCTATGACACAAGCGATTATCCAACACATCACCCACTCCACAGTAAAGCGAACAAAAAAGTCCTTGGAAAAATTAAAGACGCGAATATGCTGGAGTACCAATTAGCGAGTATATAGGACTTCGACCCAAAATCTATTCTGTCCTGAAGGAAGACAGAGAGGAAATCTGATTAGCAAAAAGGCGTTAAAAATTATGTTGTGAAAAAACATATACGACATCCGCAGTACAAAGAAAAATTATATGAAAACAAAAACATTTCGCCTTGGTATGAATCTATTAAGAAGTGAACACCACATTATCATGCAATCGTTGGGTTGTGAGAGGAATTGTGCACTATTTTAGCTTTCGGCCATAACGATATAAGTATTAAATAACTTAATAAAAAGACTTCAAAAATCAAAAGACTTAACAAATATATATATATATATATATATATATATATATATATATATATATATATATATATATATATATATATATATATATATATATATATATATATATATATATATATATATATATATATATATATATATATATATATATATATATATATATATATATATATATATATATATATATATATATATATATATATATATATATATATATATATATATATATATATATATATATATATATATATATATATATATATATATATATATATATATATATAAAATATAAAAAGTTCCACGCATTGGCCATTACAAACAAAACAAAATCGGAAAAAATGACAATGTCTCTTGCCAACAGATTATTTTAATAACCAAATATTTCGAAACTCCTGTTTCTTCTTCAGTGGTATGAAGTTAACTTTATACCACTGAAGAAGGAAACAGAGTTTTTTGAAATATTTGGTTTTTTAAATAATCTGTTGGCTAGAGACATTGCCATTTTTTCCTATTTTGTTTTATATATATATATATATATATATATATATATATATATATATATATATATATATATATATATATATATATATATATATATATATATATATATATATATATATATATATATATATATATATATATATATATATATATATATATATATATATATATATATATATATATATATATATATATATATATATATATATATATATATATATATATATATATATATATATACTCGACAACGTAAAGAACGAAAATACTGATGTATATATTATGAGAACATTTATCATTCTTAATAAATACCTTGAAGTAGGGAAAGATGTCTACATCTGTTTCATAGACTATTAGAAGGCTTTTGATAGGGTGTTTCATCATTTCATAATGGAGACATTAATGAAGTTGGATATTGATGGTTAAAATCTGAGAGTCATCAGGTCATGCAAACATTATATTGGTATCATCTTACAACTGTAAAAGTTTGTGATGGCCAATCTGGAGAATCTTCCATTAAAAGAGAGGAGTCCGCCAAGCTATGTTATCTATACACAGAATGGCACAGCTTTACTAGCAGAGAGTGAAGAGCACCTGCAAAAAAAATGATTGAGATGGTAAAGATTCGTAGCGAAAGGTTGGGGCTAAGAATGCATGTGAAGGAAACCAAAGTTATGTTAGTGAATAGGTCAACTGAAGAAAATGGGATAAACATATACGTAGATGGGCAGAAATTAGATCAAGGAAAAAAAGTTTATGTATTTGGGACAGAGGATTACCGACGATGGGAAATGCGACACTGAGATTAGAGGGAGAATCCAGAAAGCAAGAAATTTAAACTAGCTACAAGGAAGAGAATGATCAGGTGTTATGTCCACACAATCCCACTGTATGCTCTAAAACTTGGACCTTATTTGAAGATATGGAAGATAAGCTGCCGGTGTGAAAGTAAGGAATTTTTTTTCTAGGAAATTTGGGCCCCCAGACAATTAATCCGTAGCCATCCAGTTAATTTGGTCCCCTTCATAGTAAAAGTGGGCCGCTAGGATATTAAAGCCCCGGCCCTTCTTTCCTATGACATTTGGAAACAACAACTTGTCCCCCTTTTGCAAGAAAAAGCCATTCTTCTCCCTTCACACTAAATCTCACTGCCGTTTTGGATAACGCACGCTTTGTTTTTTCTTTAGTGTATTAGCTTATCACTTCTTATCACCTTTTAGCTTATCACTTCAGTACACAAAATTAATTGACGGAACCGTACAGACACACCAGTAAATTACCTAGTAAAATCAGTCCGGAGGGAACCAAATTCACTAGACAATCCTTAGGAAATAAGGTCGGGGGTGGGGGCAAATTTACGGGGGGCAAAATTTACTATCACACCGGCTTTTGAAATGCGGCTGTACAGAAAGATGCTAAGTGTTTCTTATGCAGATAAGATCAGCAATGTTCAGGTTCTTGAGAGAGTGAATGAGAGGAGAGCCTTAGTTTTTGAAATCAAAAGCAGGAAGATGCAGTTCATGGGTCACATGATCTGAGGAAGGTGTTCCAAAGGCAGCTGTTAGATGGTAGGACAGAAGGAAGGAGAAAAAGAGATATACCAAGAAGAACATGGTATGCAGAGATCAAGACATGGAGTGGAGGTAAGTACAGCGTTTTATTACGGGCAGCTGAAGATAGAGCTAGTTGGATGACCATGACCGCCAGAGCCTCAACAGGACATGGCATCGGATAGCTGATAACTGATGAGGACAACATGCAATTGGTCCATAGGATATGACTCATGGATATACGAAACCATCACACGTCACATATAGTGAGTTCGCCAAAAGGATCACATTTGATTGTGGTGTGGAAGCACTCTACTAATACCTTCATGAAATAGGTTGACACCTTCATTAAATAAGTTGATACCTTCACTGTATAAGTTGATACCTTCATGAAATGTGTTGACACCTTCCTCAAATATGTTAAAACCTTCACCATATAAGGTGATACCATCATAAAATAAGTTGACACCTCCATCACATGTATTCCTTTTGGCATTCCATAGTATAAAGCCTCACAACATTTACGGTCACCCAGAATTCACTATACCGCTTTGACCAACTACATGCACATACCTTAAAGATTCTTTACATTTTATGCAAATTTTATGGTATATTACATATATTACATAGGCCTGTTCTAGAGGGTCGCCTTCATCCCCGAGTTTACGCCGAGATGTGATAATCTAAAATTAAAGCTACACATTCGATATACAGTTATTTGTCCTTGCTTTTTTTCTCCAAAAAATCACGACTTTAGATGATTAATGCTTAAAGACTGCATGGAAAATGTATCAAAATATCTGAACTTTCCATAACTGTAAGCTAACTGAGCAATTCTTTAATGTTCACAACTGGTCAGAATATTTACGGAGGTTCCTCATGCAGCAGGCACTGTGCAGGATGGAATAAACGCAGAATACGTAAGGTCAGAGTGGATCAAGAATGGTGTGGATACGGCTGTAATAGTCCCATTATGTGAACATCTTTCATTTTATAGACGGTGTATCAATTCATAATCATATGCAGTTGGTTATCACTTGTTAATTCGAAATGTTGTGTAAGAAATTAAATGGGATAAAACAATATTGAAAAGATGTCAATCGAAATAAATTTCCAACAGTCCAATAGGCTTGCAGAAAAGCAGAGTCTGGGGAAACTACAAGAAACTGGTCAAAGTCCAAAGTTTGATACAAATCAGCAAATGACCATGTGTATGTGAAAAATCTGCTTCATCCTCTGCAATTTGATCATTGCAATTGGTGGGTTGAACATAAGCAAGTGAAATGATTGATCGAAATGAGGGATCCAGAAAGTCACCTGCGGTCATAGGGGGGAAGTCTTAACCCCTTTTCTCGAATATGTATGGTAATTTGTTACATCTTAGCATGATTTTGTGGTTTTACCCCTCCCCTTTTTCACTCCACCCCACCCCTCCCCCGCCGCCACTTTCATTAGGAAAATCCCGCCCATGCATGTGGTTGTGTAAATTTACTTAATTTTTGTGTACATCTCATGCATATATCATATTAGGCATGTTATTGCAGATGTCTT
Organism: Chiridota heheva; assembly: GCA_020152595.1. Taxonomy (NCBI): domain Eukaryota; kingdom Metazoa; phylum Echinodermata; class Holothuroidea; order Apodida; family Chiridotidae; genus Chiridota; species Chiridota heheva. The sequence continues at coordinate 244,302 of JAIGNY010003617.1, forward strand.
TGTCTTTGTTTCTGGCCCATACAACAAGAAAAAGTGTGAATCGATCTCATTCGTTTGAATTCCTTTGCATTAGGATGATATCTACTAAAGTTTACCAAACAGATGTCATAGAGACCCCACTTGGTCCGGTGCCAGCACATGAAACTGCTTTGCCACCATTTAATGCCTATGCTGCAGCTGGGACTGTTACGGTTAGTCATCTTCTTCAGAAAGCCTTGTTTGGTATTTTCTTCATAATGACTCTTGTTCTCTTCTTCGGTTCTACTCGTAAAAAAATCCATAAATGTTCCAGATAAAGAATCCAGTTATAACTGCAGCTTAACCAATATCTGGAACCGCTATGAATCCCATATCTTATTTGATATAAATATCATGTCTGGGCAGATATAACTTAGTATTGGTATACAAATACAATTGAATCAAAATATTAAGTCAGTTAACAGGTTTCATCGGGTATACCGTATACTTTCATTTTCACAGATTCGAGTCAGATACGGACTTTTTTGTAAGGCAGTTAGACAAGTTAAGGAAGATATATTAACTGCTGGTTTTTATATGTGAGGTCTCCTTTTTGCATGTATCAAACATTTGATTCTTAAATTCAGAATAACGTAGGCTCTATTCTCTTTTATTGTAAATTTTAATACAAATAGGTACAATTTCTTTTCAGGGTGACCTTGTTTATGTAAAGTATGGCAGAGTTGAGGATTTTGAGAAGTTGTCTGGAAAATTGCACTCGCAAGATATGGCAAATTATTTAGAGTAGACAAGGTGACTGCTGTTATGTGCAATTTTAATAAAGTTAAATACTTTTTCCATGTTTCCTTTAACGTCTAACATGTTCCTCTGGGCCAAGTTGATAAACATACTTATATATCGTTGTTGACATTTGAATGATATTTTGAAACATATCTAAAATATGATATATGTAGAGGAGCAGTGGCTCAGTGGTTAAGGAGTCTTGCTCATTTTCGAAGGGTACCGGGATCGATTTCCGCTGCTGGCGCTGCATTGCGTCCTTGAGCAAAACACTTTACTCTACTTGTTCCAGTCCACTCAGCTTGAAAAAATGAGGCTTAGGGAGTCATGTGCTCTCATCTGCATACTTACGCCAAGGATACCGTGAATAATGACTCGCATTGATTTAGCTTGAACTATATAGAATATGTTTTGAAGATGATAATATGGTAAAGTTTGTCAAGAAACGATCACACAACAATAAACTGATACTTTTCCAAATATGAACTATTTATTATATCCAAAAAGCAGAATTGGAGTGTATTGATTGCATTTTGTTTTTTGTTTAGGCTAAATTTGCTCACATGTATGGTGCTGTTGGCCTTGTTATCTACTCTGACCCAAAGGATTATGCACCAGAGAGTGTAGATAAAGTCTACCCTGATACATGGTACCTTCCTGGATCAGGGGTGCAAAGAGGGTGTCTTTTCGTCCTTCAGGGTATGGGAGGAGACCCTCTTACACCTGCTTACCCTTCTAAAGGTACGTATTCGTAAGGCAATGTTTGTAAGATATACGTTTTGCAAATAGATTAAGGAACACTCTACCCATAGTGCTCAGAGGGATTGTTCATATATACAGCGTATCACAACAGTTTTATTTTGTATATTTTCAATCTTGACGTCCAAAAATATATCTAAGATTAAAGATGTTCATAATAAGAAAAAAAAAACTCCTACTCCTAACAACTAAACCTCCATTGGTCGATTCCTTCGTGGTGCCAGGTATTGCTGCAGTATAGCAATTATTGGTCCCTCCTATTCAAAGATTACAATCATTGTTTAAGTCAGGTGGTTTCCCTTACTCCATACCTCCCATAACAAGATATTGACGAATTTGCATCATTTTGGTTAAAGTCTACTGTGTGATGATATAACTAGCCTCATTATCTTTATCTGTCTTTATTGTTGTGTATGGGAAATTATTATTCTGTAAACTGGTAAAGTTAAGACTGTAAGAGGGTCCAATATATTTCCTCAATCTACACTTTTTGTTGGCTATGGAGGCCGCTATTTATGAAGATTTCCCATGATACAATACGTTCCTAACAAAGATTGTCAATGTATGATAACTAAAATGTTAAATGTGAAAAAAGGTGTAGATATTTGTGGTCCACGGAATCGCCTTAAATCAGTTGCCAATATGGTCCTCAAAAGTTACCCAGACCAGTTCTTAAGTTTACTATTCCAATTTGTAGATATTGAGAGAAATTCAAAACTGTGAAGGTTAAGTAGGTTAATTTTGGCGGGAAAATAGTATCTTAAAATTATGATATTATTTCAATTCATTAAAATGGATAGTTTCATTAAATTTGGTATCAATGTTACATGACATGAAGAGTAGTATATCCTGTTACCAAAAATATGAATGATACACTTTTGGGTAATCTTCATTTTATTTGTATGCTACATACATTACTTTTAGTGCATACATATTGTAGTACAAATTATCAAGGCTTGCACATTTGCTTTTTTAAAGGCAATATCCCTGATCAAGGGCTTCTCCTGGACTGAGCACCATTTCTTCAAAATATTTAAAAGAAACTGTAATTGCAAACTGTTGTATATTCTTCCTTTGTTAGACTATACTTACTTATACTGGCCATAAATTCCTGTTAAACCAATGAGTTATAACAATGCCAAGAAATTTCTATATTTGTCTTAGTGGAAGTATATGATAATCTTTTGTGAACCATTATTCAATCTTCTCCATTTCAAGGCTATCTTTATTCTTAATTGATATTTTACCTTGTATATCGGTGTGCATCACGGGGGTGGGGGTAATCATTGACGTATCATTGTAACACAATTAGCAATAATACATGAATACTGATGACCTTTTGTTTTCTTTCGTTTTTCCCTTTGCAGTCACTCAATAACACATTTGCATCAATATTTTCGTTTTATGTAAATACCACACAATGTTGTGTATGGGGGAGGGAGTGGGTCTAAAAGCGATCAAACAGATTTTAAAGCTCTTAAGAGTATATCACTTACAGACAAAAGACATGTGCAACCTATTATATAATTGTAAGTAAACATTTTGTAATGTTCCTAATTTTTAAGCTCGGAGTTTATTAACCGAGATTTATTATGTTTTACTTCACATATTTGAATCACATCTACGATTGATTTTGTATTCATTTACTGAGGGTGCAAAGTTTTTCATCTTGATTGTATATTTTAGGTTATTTGGTGGTTCATATGTTCCAGACGGGTGGGCTGGGTCACTTCCTGGGGTGACATACAGAACTGGACCTGGATTAACTGATGGCCAGTAAGGACCTTTCTGTATTTCGTAATAAATAAGAATGATTGTTTGAATGATTACACAGAAAAAGTAAAGAAATAGAGGTTAAGAGCATAGGGTCGTAGGATCTCTAAGAATTTCAATTTATGACTTATTATTTCACGGGAAGCAAATGATTTCATTTAATTTTGACATATTCCTTCGTTCTTCCGTTATTTATCAAGTTCAAACAAATTGCATCACCACGTAACAGATACAACTTATTTTTCTATCTGCAGTCTTGCATTTCCTCTAGCTACTTCAAAATGGTGCAGACATTGGATGTACTGGATATTGGTTGTAGTTTTCTCGGTGCAGGAAGTAGTTATATGTAGTGCTGAGCTTTAAAAATATAGGTTTAGAGCTCTTGCTTCCAAGGTCAATATCATAATTTAATTGATTTATGTTTGAAAGTAATGAGTTATGATATAACAGTTTCCTTCATTTTGTATTAAAGATGTCAATTTATATATTGTAACAGCAAAGTCAAACTTCAGGTACACACAACGAAAGACGCACAATAAATAACGTCATTGGGATGATAAGAAGTTCTGTAGAGACAGGTGAGTTTGTGAAAGTTTCACGTTCCTCGTCAAAGTTCAAATAAAGTCACACAGGCAAACAAACACTAAAACCATCATTGTTATGTGAAAATACAGAGAAATATTACTAAAGCTTCCTAACACTATCTTTCATTTATTTCATTGAGTTCATTTAATAGCATTATTGTTAGACTGTTAGATAGAGAAAACCTACATGTCTTAATATTGCACTTACATGAGATTTGTTTTGCGTTTACATAGACCGCTATGTCTGTCATGTCTGTATGTGTCCTTTGGAAATCATCCTGATGCATAGGTTTACAGGGCAGTCGACCCATCCAGCGCGTCTGTTATCATGATGGAAGTGGCAAGAGTAATGGGACAAATGATTAAAGCAGGTAGTATTTGTCAAATAGTTGGTTTTGTTACTTTGTTTGCATACATTATGTTTCAATTCTCGGTTTTCATTTTATCATTTTTATTTTGGTAGGTAAGTGGAGACCAAGAAGATCAATTTCGTTTTGCAGTTGGAGTGGAGAGGAGCAAGGTTTGATAGGCTCTACAGAATGGGTGGAGGTATGTATTTGAACATTTTCAAATTATATATGAGTAGCACTGACTCATAATGTTATCTCTGCCTGTCCAATTGTCTATGAAGGAGTAAGTTGGGTAGAATGGAAGGAAGTGACTAAAGCAGGGAAGCTAGGTGACTGGAGGTACGTTGGATAGGGATGGTATTTGGACGGTACGTACGGGGATATGGGTCGATAAATAGGAAGGGAAGGGTAGGTGACTGCATGGGATGAACGGATGGCTGAGTAGAAGACTTCGTGGCAGGACGACAGATAAAAGAATGTGTTAAATGGTGGGAACGTGCGTAGAAAAGGAGATACGACGTTCAGTTGGTTGCTAGCAATAAGTGTGCAAGACATATATATTGATTGACATTGCCAGACTTTGTACATCCACCATTTGTTAATTTATAAACAATTAACGAGACAATTATATAACCCAAGACTTTCAGAAAAAGGTGACTAATATGCCACTTCTTTTACAACAAAAGGGTTGTGTGTTTCTTATTTACTTAACCATTCGTTACCAATCCTCAGATGCACAAACTGATTAAATGAAACATTTATTAGTCTACTTTTTTTATTTACATATTGAAATATTATAATTACCAACTAGCAATCGTAAACTCAGCAAATCATCTTTCTTTTGCACTTTTTCTTACGTTTTTGTTCCCCAACATGCATACACACATACAAAACCCACACTCGCAAATACGTTTTTTAGAAGATCATGTTTGAAATCTAAAAAAATAATCTAAGTAGAAATGCCCTTCCAACTTATATGACTTGTTATGCTTTGCAATGTCATCAATGATTCGAAAACTTTGGATTCTTTAAATAATTACATCACTGTTTACAGGGAATGATGCCATTATGAAAATATTTATGTTCTCTAATTGTTTCAGCAATTTTCCAAGTTTTTTGTAGAGATGGCTGTTGCCTACTTGAACTTTGGTGGTGCTGTCCGGGGAAATTACACGTTACGAGTGAAGGCCACACCCAATCTATTCAATGTAATGTATGGAGTCTCAAGAAAGGTAAGACATCATATAGGTTAATGTTCAAAGATGTCTAGCTATATCTGTAATTTAGAACTTTGTTTTATTTTAAATGTTATCGTAGTTTTTCCAATGCTGTACCTTTTCTTACACCAGTGTCTGTAAAGTCTAAAGATGAGAACATGGAACAATGAAATTAAAAATGAAATTGAACAACGAATAAACATGGTCAGAGATATCCTACAACATAGTTTGTTCCTCCTGACTGACTGACTGACTGACTGACTGACTGACTGAATGAGAGGCTTAGTTTGACATGATTAATACATTTCATATAATGGGATCATCATTGAATATGAATCATAATTAATTGATTAGATATAATGTAATCTTGATCAAAAGATCAATTGGTACGTGTAAAATGTACGCCGCCGTGATTTAATCTTGATAGACATGATAGGTGGCCGTTGATAAAGCGAGAAATATTGCTTAAGTAGATATATTATTGTTGTTTATTATGAGAGCTATATAATCTATCTTATTGTGCAGGTTAAAGATGTTCCTAATCAAAACAGAGGTGAAACAGTTTATGATACATGGCAAGGAGAGAACACGTACCGATGAAGGAGTCCCATCGTTAGTATTTAAAACAAACGACTAAATTTAGCATAACCCTCACAAAGTGGGATTTTTCAATAGTTGAGCTCTCATTAACCCCTGTACTGCCACCTATGTTTGCTTATGCACTTGCATGTCAAGAAAATGCAGAACCAATTTTCTGTTTTGTATGCTACATTTACAACATTGTGCATGACTTGTTGCAAGGTCAATTTAAATAAAGAGGAACTTGCTAAAGAGGGTTCTGTAGATTCCTGGAAGGGAGTGTAAAACACATATATTTTTACTTAAATGCATTACATACAAGTAAAATCTTAATGATGATTTTCCACATTTTCTAGTCCTGTGAAAATAAATTAAGATATGTGCAACAATAAGACAGGAAGAAAAATAAACAATTGGGAGAGTGCTTGTTTTGATAATAAGATCCTAGCTAGATCTAACCTGCTGTGCGCTCTGTAGAGTATGATGTTCCAAAATGGCTACCGGTCGTCTTGGATCGATATCAGTATATTTATAGTAAATCAAATTAAATTTATTTACAGTATCACAAACCTTGGTTCCGGCAGTGAATATGCAGCGTTTATTGGAACAATTGGTATTCCTGCTTTAGATTTAAGGCACAACCATTATTCTGTAAGTATCTTGAAGATAAAAAGCAAAACCTGTAAAAGAAAATGTTTAACAGGGATTGCAAAAGAGACAAGGGAACGGTGGAATAGTAATTTATTTATGAAGATTTTCATTTATGCTTTAATTGCTCATTGTGTGTGTACCCTTGAATAACTTTAATTGTACTTATTTAAGAATGAAAAGTTGCATTGAAAGCCTCTTTTAATCATACACATATTCACACGATATTTCAGAGTGTGTCGAGTTTCCCTCTATATCACACACTGTATGACAACTTCCACCAAGTTAATGAGTTCATTGACCCCACCTTTGGCTACCATTTAGCGACTGTCAGGTGTGGGCAGAAACTGGCAGGACCTTAGCAGACTCCATTCTACTTCCACTTGAGTGCAGTGCCTATTCTACACATATTGAAACCGAAGTTGGAAACCTTAAAGATGCATTTGGTGTTACGTTGTCTCCATTAAGCTTGTTAAACTGTGAAATATATTTTCCGTATTGCTAGCAACATTTGTAAGAGTAATCGTAATATGTTGATATCATATTCTGGTAATACCTGCAAAGATATTAAATCTGAAAGTCATAGTTATGAACACATACTGAAATGGCTAGTTGCAGGCCCGCTTTAAAAAAAAATTAAGTTAAGTTTGTATTTACCTCCAAAATCATCTGATTGAAAAAAAAAATAATCAAAAATATTATTTTCATCACTACTTGATGATTTTAAGTTTCATTTAATTTCTTTCTCTACAGATATAATTGATGCTGCTGTGGAAGTATTGAAGACAGCGGCTCAAAAACTCATTAACAAAATTGTAAATTTAGACTTACAAGAGTGAGATATATTAATGTGTTGATGTTTGTTGTGTTGATTGGATTTTGAACCTATAAAGGTAGTGTTTCTTGATGATTCCCAAACAAGAGAACATTTTGAGTACTATAGATAGTATATACAGATTTTGCAAATGCTCGTAAATGACATGAATTTTCGTTGTGAATATTCCCAGTTAGTCATGATAAAATTTATAACATGAATACTTCTACTTATTCTCAAATTTCAGTGGTAAAATTTTGGATGCACAAATAACACAAATGTTGTGATTGAATTCTTATTGGTCATCTTTCCTCGTGTCATTGTCTGTAATCATGTTCTGTTATCTATTTATAGATACCCAAAACTAACAAGACTAATGGTATTTTGCTCTATATTTCTTTTAAAAGTCAATATTGTAGACCTGCAATAATCGTTGTCACTAACAGACTATTAAGTTGGTGTAGTATTCATGGTCAGTATCTTACATTTTCTTGTACATTACATGACCCTGTATATGCTAATTTATCAAAAAATGGAAGTTTGTGTCAAAAACTAATTCGGTGCAGAATATTCCTCTTTTACTTTCATTATAATTACAGTTTTCAAACTAGAATTGTTGAAACCTTTTATCAGGATCAAACTGACTAGGCTGCTTGCTGTTCAGAATGACGATTGTGAAAGTACATTTTTTACTCCCCTCAGCTGTAAAATGAGTACCAGTACTGGGAGGTAACCTGCGATGAACTGGTGTCCTTTCCAGGGGAGTCATGTGCTCTTATCCGCTTACGCCTATGAAACCGATGATAGTCACCAGTATAATGGGCCTTAATAGCTGAGTATAGATTTAAATTAAATTAAACAAAAACCAGTAAAGTTTTAAGTAACAATGAGGTAATTTGGTATTAAAAGTAGAAGTCCTTAAATGTGTTTTGCCATGCATGGAGCTCTCCTTTACCATATAGGGATATGTAAAAAAATGTAACACTAAAGCTTCTACTTAAGTTGAAAATGATTATTGTAGACGGAATTATTAGCATTATTTAGCATTTTATACGCAAACATTGCCTCCCCCATGCAGTCCGTTTGCCATCAGGGAGGTGAATGACCAGCAGATGCTTTTTTAAAGGGCGTTCATCGATCCTCTGGGACTGCCTGAAAGAAACTTGCAGAGGTATGTGTTTGATCGGTTGTCTCCTTGTAATTGTATTCAAGAGTAATTCTTTTATTTTGTGCTTATTTTGGTTTCAGTTTAGCTAATTATTCAAATTTAAATTGGGAATAAGCACAAGAGATATATATGGATTGGAATGTTATACTTGGAATAAAACATTGTTCATGGTTTTCTGTCACGTGGATCACAATATATGTTCAATGAATAGGTGATTGAAATGACGGAATTTCAGGTTGGGTGGTTGGTGAGGTTTAATGGCACCACGGCAGAGGTGGTCAAATTGTCTATGTGCCAGAGAGAGAGAGAGAATAGACTACGTCGAAGGTAAACAGAAGTTTAAAGGAGATAGTAAGTTGTTCAGGGCATATGTAGGGGAAAGAGATGTTAAGATGCTGCTGTAGTAGTTGATGTTATGCAGGAAGGAGGGGTATTTTTAAGTTGAGTTATTACGGAAGATCTGTGCAAGGGCTTTAAGTGACGGCTGTAGCGTTTTGAATGAGATGGCACGTTTGGAGAAAGAAACAAAACATGTGTCTACACAGTCCAATAGTATTGTAAGTCGGAGATGATTGCGCCGGGCCTGCAGAGAAAGCTTATTAAAAAAAAAAATCAATTGAAGAATATTTTTGTTTGTTACTCATTGCATTCTACTATTGTATCAGAATTGCAAGTAAACCATAGAAACATTGTCCAAATAGGAGGCAAATTCGCACACAGAATGCAATGTTGTAGAAATTTGTACAATTTTGTTACAAGACCCTTTTGGGCTTTGAACAGGTCTCTGTTGTAGTCTGGTAGTGGTCTCTTTGAATCTGCCCAAGAATCACAATCAATGCCATTCTAATTTTGATCTATATGTAAGGAATCTTAACTGTGCATAGCAAGAAGATGCATCAAGTTTGTGTAAGTTTTCAGAAAATATAAATGCGATCAAAGGGCACAAATGCATATTGATCAATTGATGAGACAGCATTTTTTACGTTTTAAGTTGCTTAATAGATGCAAGTTCGTGCAACTAGGATTACATTACTTTTGATCCATCAAAAATCATGAAAATAGCAACAAATTAATCAAAAGTGGTAAAATTTCATACCGTTTTTTATTTCTCAGTATTAATATTCAAAATATTATGTAAAATGTTGATAATAGGCCTATGTGTACGGGCATTATCTCTTTATTTTCATATATGTTAAACCATTGTTTATTAATCATCTGCCATGAAAGTATGAGTAACTATTTATGATAATTAAAACTGGGATCTTAGTTCAGCAGTTATTTGTTGTAAATGTTGATAATCTGTAAACGTTGTAAATCTGTTGACGATATAACTCAGAAAGCAAAAACCTGAAGGCTTGTTTTAGGTCATCCTTTGATATGATTTGAATGACAAGAAGAAAAGCGAGAGTGAATAAAAAACAAAATCAAAAACGTTCAGTATTATCACAAACAGTTGTTTCACTCCCACCCCCATTCTAACCCCACCCACCCACGCTCATCCAAATTCATATTTCTGCCCTGCTTGATACACACAATATTATTATAAAAAAATAAACGGATATTTGATATTTGAATAGCACTGGTACCAATGAACAATTTAAAACAATATCGTTTTAAAGATGTGGTGCCAACTATTCATTTCAGTTCGATGGATTAAATAACAATGACTGAATTGTGTCACTTTCCTTAATTTCAAAGCTAAGAACTTAAGTTTTTTTAATTCCTTTTATTATTTTATTATAGACATATTTTTTTTGCACCAAATTCCAAAAACAGCTACAATAGAAACGACGGTTCATTGACCTTGTGTCAGGAATAGAGGATCTGAGTGGCCCTAAACTTCAGAACCAACTGACTGGTGTAAAACAGCACATGTCAGTCATAGCTTTCACGATTCGTTCTGCAGCATCCACCATCATTGGTACCGATGTACTAGCAACTGAACAATAATGAGATTCACATAGTAAGGGAATATTCATGCGTGAAATATGCTACTTTACTTTAAGAATTAACATCAAAATACACATTTAGAAAACTTGAAATTAAAATTGGATGAAACATTGAATCATACTAAGGATACAATTCTAAAGACGCTCAACACGGGAAGATTGGTGGATTTGCAGCTTCAAAATAGGTTACAAACATCCACGTCTTAAATAACAAATCAAAGAACCGCTTTGATGAATGCATCAAATCGTCCACTGCGCAGGACATTGACAACTGATTTGAGTATAAGTCCTCTTCATATGCTTTCTCTTTGATTGATAGCAAAATCATGATTATGTAAAGTATATCGTCATTATTTTCTTTCCTCATGATGTGTAAAATGAAGAGTTTGTTCGTAGTAACAATCCCATCTTATGTTGATCTAAAAATACATTAAGAAAACATGAATAAAACTTTCACAGCCAATATTCACTATAGTATTTGTATGACATTTCTTTCTCCATTCGTGAATCATTTGTATTCTTCCAGCGGGATTCCTCTGCATGCCCCATCTACTATGTTATGAGTTTCCTTTTCAGTTTATATGTTAAAATTCTTAAACTATTCCAACTTAGCAGCAGGGGAGAAGAAAAAAAAGTTTCGATCAACCTAGACCCAAGCAAGTTAAAGTAGATTGTAACCTTTGTGTTCTAAGACAATAAAGAGATCGCCTAAAGGACAGTTACCAGTCCGGTAGCATGCCTATTAATTAGAACATAAATGTTCCTCTTCATGGGAACATTTTGCTACATGGAAGCCGCCATTTTATAATATTTCACATGATCCTTTGCTATCCAAACGTTAAAGCCTTATGCAATGTTACAATTTTCAAATTTGAAATACGTCTGGGAAATTTGTTTTTGCTAAGGGCAACTTGAAACTTATGAAAACACCTTCATTACTGTCATGGCTACAACTTTTCCACTCCCATTGGATATGTTCACCACGCCGTTTTCGAAATATTAGGCAAAATAGACAATAGAGCTAGGCTTTTAGGCGCAAAACGGACTTTTTGAAAATTCAAATGTTTTTCAACACAATGATTTGTAATATTTCAAGTACATAAATTAGAAACTATGACATTTTATCGCAACATCTCAACAATATGGCTGCATGACTTCTATAGTCTAGTGTGTTATAAATGTTCCTAATAATAGGCATGCTTCCGGACTGGTTACTGGCTATTAAGCACACAAAATGCATGTTGATCATGTATTTTCATTCCTCCAAATAGTTAAAGTTTTTTAAGCTCTGGAAGAAACGTATAATAAAGAGTTGTTGTTTACAAAATAGATAGCTCATGTTTACAAAATATAAAGTTAGAACTCGCCATTGTTGCGCCGATAAGCAGGTGTGGTTGGGTTTAAAGTCCGAAGTATACGTGTTGTTTGCTGTACCAACAATAAATCGTTTTATTGATAGTTACTTTCTATTAGCTTTGCATAATCCAAACGTTTGCCATTACACATGGATACATCTGTTCTAGCTACACTTTAACAATATTCGTTTAAACATTAAAAGACGAATTTTTGCAACAATATCAACTTAGAAGGATCGATAATGAGTATCTGGAAACGCGCACGTCCCGGTGGTTACTCCATCTTTTCCATGATTGTTGCTTTTACTGTGGCAGCAGCAGTCGGTACTGGTGTGGGTTTTCTTATTGGTTGGTTTTCACAGGATTGTATTACGGAAGACAACAAGGCATTTCAGGCATGGTCAGATGCATTGAAAAGAGAGGATGACTCCATGTCAGAAATGCTCATGAATGAGATGAAGCCTTCGAATATTAGAGAATATTTAGCGTAAGTATATCTCAGTTACTGTTCTTTATGATAAATGTATCTTTTGTTGGGTAAACATTCGTTATCATTCAGAAAGTGAATGTAGATTCATGAGCTATGTAAAATAAGTTTTAAAACTATTGAAATTACAATATATAAGTTGAATTTTCCAAATACAAGGCAGGAGAGGCACACGCAATATTCGGACCGAGCCCTTTGCAGAGGATCTAAGGATAAGTATCAGCTATTTTTCATAACTCATTTGGAAATGTACAAATTTTCATTTCCTTGTTTTAAAGCGATCTTCAGGTATAGCAGCTCTCAAATACAGCAAAGAATTCATATAAAAATGGCATACAATTAAAATATCATTCCTTGGTTTTACTTTACGCTTACTTTTAATTTTGACGATGAACTAACTCAGATCTTATATCTCAAGTATTGCTTATAGGAAATATCGCTCACAATTTCAACGATAAGAAGTACAAATTAAAAACTTGATCGGAGATTTTTCCTTCAGATATCTTACAGAAGTACCAAATGCAGCGGGTACCATGCGTTCTCTAGAAACAGCCGAGTATGTCAGAAATGATTGGATCAAGTCTGGTTTTGATTCTGCTAAGATCGTATCGTACGATGTTTTGCTGTCATACCCTGATACTGAGAAACCCAATTATGTAAGTATATGAGACCCCACATACAAAATATTGACCGCCTGATTGTGATGGCATGTACGTATAAACACATGTATGTGAGTTATGTCAGGCGTTATGAACTTTCCCGTCCTAGTCTTTCTTCATTGCAATTTCTTAACTATATCAAAAATGTCAATCGTGGGCAAATATTTTTTCGGTTTATTCGTGTACTCTTTCTCTTAACTATTTCTTTTTAATTGATGTAAGCCTATTTAAAGCATAAGCTTCTTTCAAGTTGGCCGATTCTAGAAATTACGCTTCAGCTTCAAGGTTTGGATAGTTCTTTAAGCTAGTTGCTTTTACATGCATGTGTGATTTGAGTATAAAAACCTTTTGGTTTAGGCACCATACATGTACATGGAAATTTGTGATTACATCAATTGAAGCGTTGTATTACCAATTTATTTTATAGCAAAATAGGATCCACAATGTAATATTGTTTTTTCTTTTTATATTTTCTTTACTTAAAGTTAAGCCACTGCTGTTGGGTTACCTTTGTTTCTCTACTGTGTTGCGCGTTTTTATACAGTGTACACACTCCCTATTCTCCACATTTAACACACCATCCAGACAGTTTTGAGTAGTGATTTCAGCATACTCATAATTTCCCTTATTGAAAGTGGTATAGTTTCTTCCCAACCAACACGTTTAAAGAGGCAAAGTGGTCTCAAAACAATCTGGCAATGGCGTCAGTAAGTGCATGCCATGTACTTACACACGTGATCAACGTATTACAAGCGCCTGCGTATATTATACAATGTGTATGGAGATTAGAACATGCCCGTTGTACGTACAGTATTTATGTGTTGTAACATCATGACACAGCCGAGTTGAAGAGCTATACAAATTCGTCGTTAATTTAATATCGGAGCTTTTAACTAAAATTAACTCGGTTAACAGCTACATATTTTACTTCAAATGAGAGGGGGGGGCGATTTTTTTTTCTGCAGCCCAAAAATTGCCATTACAGATTTTTGTCAGCCAATTATATACAAGAATGACGATGACGTAATTAAATATGAATATTCATATACAACTTATGACATATCGTCTGACAAAATAGTTTGGGACTTAGTTATTCCATGACCGCAAGTGAATGATATTACTTTGCAGAAAAACAATGGAAAAAACCTGACACTACAGATATGGCACAATTTAAAATGTGCTACGAAGCGAATCCTCCTTTGAATATCGAGAAAGTAGTTAACAATATCTCGGTAAGTGGTGTTCTGAGTGAAGTTCTAACACTCGATCCTTGTATGAAAATTAAGACCTAATTTATAAAGTAGTAGTTAGGCAACTTTCCTTTGCATTAACACTTTCCCTTAACACGTGTTGTAGGTACGGAGTTTTTGGTTAGTGTCTAATCCTTTATCCTTTTGGAACATTTTTCTCCAAGTTCTGATTTTCTTTTTTGGACGGAGTGCGTAGTCGTAGTGAGTTAAATTTCTTCTTTGATTCAATTTGTTTTTTGAAATTTAATATTTATTTTCAAAAGTTGTAGAGCCTATGTAGTTTCAAGAATATATGAAACAACATATGCGTGATGAAGTTGTAAATATAGTTAATTATACATGTATAAAAACACATTATTGAAATATTTAAAAAGTCCTGATTTTCCTTTTTTGGACGGAGTGCGTAGTCGTAGAGAGTTTCGAAAAAGGTGCTTAAAATTTTGACTACGACTCTGCCGCACTTTATGCCACACTATGATTTTATTCGAATTAAGCATCAATTAAGAATAAGAAGTTCCATAAAATCAACAAGTAACAAGTAAAATAAGTCAACGTAGGCATAATAGCATTAGCCTAGGCCTAATAATAACATAACATCTCACCGACTATCACCCCTATGTACTCCATGCATACATTACATACTATACAGGCTATAGTATACAGTCCTATGTTATAGGACTAATGTTGTATATGAATATTCATGTTTAATTACGTCATTGTCATTCTTGTATATGATAAGCTGAAAAAAATCTGTAATGGCAATTCTGGTCTGCAGAAAGAAAAAAAAAGCGCGAGGGGGGAGAAAAATGTTGCCTTGACGAGATTCGAACTCGTTATATTTGGCACAAAAGAAAATCCGAAACCTGTCACCTTATCCATTAGGCAACAGCGACGCTGAATTGAAATATAGTGCGCATGATCGAACGAGGCGCGTATAGCCATTGGTTGAAATTGCAACCAATCAAAAAATTTGAACTGACTGCACTTCTGCCAATATCGCACCTTTAAATTCTAGAGCAGAAAACACATTGCTCTACATCGATTCATTTGGCAAAACCGCAATGATGACGCCTTCTAAATTAAAATTCGGCGATGCCGTTTGTATGCAAACAATCTGAATTTAAAGTTCAAAAGAATTGTTTACTTGATACCCTTGGAATAAATAACAACCATGTGGAAGTTACAGACTATACTCATTAATTTGGAGTGCTTAAATATAATTCCAACTTCATAAGTTGAGATTTATATACAAAGTAAATAATAAGCTTTACAGGGATTTCATTACGTGACTCTAACTCAAGTGGACTCCACTTTGCAGGGCAGCGGAGTCGTTGTGTTTCACGCATCTTCAACCAGCTCAGTCACATCACATGTACAACAAACATAATACATGCTAACCTACCAGTTCAGCGAATTTTACTAATTACATTTGTTTGCTTGATTCCGATTTTACTTCATATTTGTCTAAAGTTGTATATTTTCACCGGGTATACGAAGACTAACTTTAACGTTAACGCTAGCTGATTATTCGTCATACTCAGGAAAAGTCTACATACTTGGTATAAAGCGTTCACTGCAAATCCTAGTGTGAGCCGTACAACAGAAACCTGCTACGAACGTATATCAAGATCAGATGGAAATCGGGAAATTGTCTTTTTATTCCCCGGCACACATCTATTAGTGCAACCAACGGCACAGCAAGATTCTCACATAATCATCTTAAAAATAATCTTATATAACAACATGCAAACGTACGTAAGTTTAAATAAAAGTACAGCAGTCGACGGTGTCTTTTCCGACAAAATGGTGATATAAACAAAGTCATGTGACCTCGTGACGTCAGCATAAACACTTTTAAATGCCGATTATTAAGACTTGTATTGAGATTTATACTACCTGTACTCGTTTCAAATCCCCAAATTGTATGGGTACAAATGATGACGATTATGAACAGCAATTAGGGTTCATGATCAGAAACAGATTTTCTATGGTTCACAGTACATGACGTGGTTTTGTGCTAAACTGCGAATCACATCTTCAAGTTTTATTTGATAATCTGGAATACTCTCTGTATACGTTTTAGGTTTACATCCTTGAGGACGATGGAAGTGAATCATATAAGACTGCCAAAGAGGAGGCGGAATTGGAGCAAGATGACTTGCATCCAGATGCCATACCACCTTTTAATGCATATGCAAAGGCTGCAACTGTAGAGGTTAGTCATGTGACATAGAAGTATAACATTTAAGTGCCACTTAAAGAAGGAGTTTAGCGGTCAAGCATGTTTAGATCTTATATGAAAGAGGACTTTAATAGAAAAAATAGTGAAGAAAACATTCAAAGTTCTTATTCCGTTAATAAGATATTCAAGTTTAAAGCCTTGTCTTATCTTGATGAAGAAATGATTGGTGTAATAAGTCTACAATGGAAGGTTCGCGACGTCATTGTCACATTCTTAACAGTTGTTAATATATTTGAAAGAAAATTCATTTAACTTTTTACTATTTAAATTTCCTCGAACTTTCTTCAGGTGGTATATTATAATTATCCATACTAGTTGGTTTTACTGGTTTTACTAGTTTTCATGATATACAATGGTTTTTAAGCCATAAAATTGCATGAGAAAATATCATAGTGCATATAAATACTTTGAGAAATATGAGCCTGTGACGTCACAACTAGTCTGTTTTCAGTCGTTTCTACACAAATGATTCCAAACTTTAAACTTAGATATCTCCGGAATAATATTTGTGAATGCTTTCTTCACCTTTTTGAAAACCTTTTTATATAAGATGAACTTGCTTGACCCTAAACTAATCCCTTAACAGATGCAATTTATTTTTCTATCTCAGCAAGAGTATAGCTATCAGAAAAATAATATTCATTATTCATAAAATGTATCAAAATACTGATAAAAACATAAACCGTTTGATTTCTTACAGGGTAAACTAGTATATGCAAATTATGGAAGAGTTGAAGATTTCCACCAGTTAGAGCGTGAATTAAACATTAATGTCACTGGTAAAATTGTTATTGCGAGGTATGGACGGATATTTAGAGGGGATAAGGTAAGAAAAATTGCAGTCTGCACCTCTTCTTCTTGTTTATGATTTTACTCAGAAAAAAATACTCACAAGTTTGTAAAATGGATCTCCACCACTGGCTAGATGACTAGGGGCATGGGTATTTGTAGTATTTTTGCATAAAACGATAACAAATATATGATATGAACATATAATAATATAATATAAAAGTAAGCATACTTGTGATGTCATCGCTTTAATAATTTTCCAGTTCCTTACATTAGTTATCAATCTTCTGCTCCAATGCTTTTTAAATATCACAGCTTAAACTTATTTGTTCTACTCATACTCCCATAATGTATCAATATAAATCATTAATGTAGAATGTGATAAATGAATTTGATAGAATTGCACAACAGTGTTGAGCATTTACTCAACGTACATTGTCGCGAAATTTGCTTACAATTTCGACATCAAAAACTAAACAAGCTTTGTACAAAGTTTAAAGACTTTTTTTTTTTTATGTAAGCTATCATTTACCAGGTGTCACTAGGCATTGAAATGAAATATCGTTTCACCTTTAGGCAAAATTTGCCCAGCAGTTTGGTGCCATTGGCCTCATCCTTTATTCAGATACTGCTGATTATGTATTGGAGGGCGAAAGTGCAGTTTATCCATCCACATGGTACCTACCAGGGACGGGGGTACAACGAGGTTCCTTGTTTGTCCTACAAGGAATGGGCGGTGACCCTATCACTCCTGGCTATCCTTCAAAGGGTAAGTACAGATGTACGAATATATATATATATATATATATATATATATATATATATATATATATATATATATATATATATATATATATATATATATATATATATATATATATATATATATATATATATATATATATATATATATATATATATATATATATATATATATATATATATATATATATATATATATATATATATATATATATATATATATATATATATATATATATATATATATATATATATATATATATATATATATATATATATATATATATATATATATATATATATATATATATATATATATATATATATATATATATATATATATATATATATATATATATATATATATATATATATATATATATATATATATATATATATATATATATATATATATATATATATATATATATATATATATATATATATATATATATATATATATATATAAACTGGCAGTTTATAAGGCTCACAAGTTCAAATCATGTATTTCCAGAAATTCCAGTTTATAAGGTGATCGCAATCTTTCACTGTATTAACTTACAAATTACAATATAACAATTTCCTTAGTTAATGTGTGTATATATATATATATATATATATATATATATATATATATATATATATATATATATATATATATATATATATATATATATATATATATATATATATTTTTATATATATATATATATATTTATATATTTTATATATTTTTTTATATATATAATATGTGAAAATATATGTATATAGACTCATAAGTTAAACCTTGTACATTTTATTTGACAGATCTGTTTCGTAAGGGCAAGACCCTTACTCATCAGAAATGAAATGCAGAGTGATAGGGATGATAAATGACAATGCACAACTCTTTAAAGTGTGGTATATGCGAACAATGGGGAAAATAGTTCTTATCTATAAGTTATTTATCTGTGTCTGCATGCTGTTTCTTTTGTTTAGTGATGTTACGTGTGGCTTGTATATAACAATACAGAATTTCTCTTTCAAGCATAGGTTGCACATTTTGCTTGATGTTGAGTATGGCTTGACTTTATCAATAATCTTCCATTTTAATGAGTACTGCACAATATTGTATTTTAGGTTCCAGATGTATTCACTTAATGTTGTGGCATACCGTTGATCCTCGTTTCTGAAACTATGTGTGTCCATTGTAC
The DNA here is from genome assembly GCA_020152595.1 of Chiridota heheva. Lineage (NCBI taxonomy): Eukaryota > Metazoa > Echinodermata > Holothuroidea > Apodida > Chiridotidae > Chiridota > Chiridota heheva. The sequence goes on from JAIGNY010003617.1 coordinate 263,639, forward strand.
TGTGTTTTGAATGTATTTTCCGTTAATGGTATATAAAGCCTTCTTTAAGGTTATCTTGCCGTGTAAATGTGGCTTGGTAAATGACCCCTGATGTGAGGCATTTGCCTTCAAGTGGGCATGATTTGTCCTTTCTGCGATTGCAGTTGTTTTGTGGTGTTTCTCTTGTATGCCACTAATTCCACATACAATCTTGTGTTGACGCTGTATGCACTCATTTCAAATAATTCAGTATGATTGGTTTAAGTTAATAATAAATTCAAACGTAATCTTCAAAATCAAGTTTGAAGTTTTTGAACTGCAGTATTTTTTGTATGACTATATGCAACATATAGAGCGCCATGCATATATTTTGTAACTACTTACACACATTTTGATACAATCTGTTAATCAAAATTTGGTATAACAGTCACCGCATCTTTTTTTTTTTCATTATGGCGGCGGCCACTGCGTTACGGCTTAATCAATATATAACCTATATACACGATAATTCATTGGAGAGAAAATTCGAAATCCTTATACGATCCTTTAAATTTCTTTACAAAATTTCAATCATTAAAAATTTGATTGAATATCTGTTTTTTAAATCCTTAATCCTATGAAATCCGCTGAAAATATATAATTTTTGTACATAGGGCCAGATTATTACCAATAGGTAGAATAATTTTATGAAGAATAAAAACCCGTCTGAGTTTTGTCACATGATTTTTCACAGATTACTCCTACAAAGAAGATGAAGATAGTGTTGGTCTGCCTGAAATTCCTGTTCATTGCATTGGTTACGATGATGCAAAGAAGTTTCTTGAGTATGTTTTCATTCTATCTCACATAATCTTTTACGCCAGAGCCCACCAGAGGAGTACGCTTATAGAAAATGTCACCAATCTTTAGGGAAGTGCTTAGTCAGCAATACAAAAAAAATTATAGTGGTTTTGCACATCTTTTGTAGACCTTTCGTAGAGACCATTTAGCATGTCAATATGCTACGACCATTAACTATGCTTTCGTAAACTTTGTATTTTTGATACATCTTACCAATGTCCAAGTTATTGCTCCATTTCTGTTTCTTGTATCATGTGATTATAGGGCTAATAAATCAGAGCTTGTATCTGCCGTTTGTTTTCCTCAGGGCCATGAGTGGAGATGAAGTACCCGATGGGTGGGCAGGTAATATTCCAGGTTTACCCACATACAGACTTGGCCCTGGTCTTACAAATAACAGGTAAGGGACTAGCTATTTGGTTGGTATTTGACATTTTCGTACTTCTTACGCTGTTTCGACAAAGGTAATTTACTGCATAAGAGGGACGGAATCTGGGTCAATTTGCGCTTCATCATGAAAGCGTTCATCACCAAATACATGTAGATATTTAAGCATTTCTACGATTCTTTTAAGTAATCAAAGCTGTGTTTTTCCAAGTATACTCATATTCAATAAAACAGTTGATAAAGAGTTCATGCATCATGTGTTATTGTGTAACGCACACACAACTTTAAGGGAGGTTATGAAAGAACGGTTTATAACACTGTTTTCCCAGCAGTTTACTTAGAATTTGCAAGACAACATAGACAATCAGTTCATAGCCAGGAGCTTGATTCTATAATCAAAAGCAAAATTGTTTAACTTATTGTTAGCTGACATTGTTTCTTTACACATTATGTAACTTATTCCAACCAGTGACTTTCAATTGTTCTCCTTCTCTGATAGGACGGTAAAGCTGGAGGTCCATACATACAACCAAATCAAAACCATCTACAACGTGATTGGATTGATTGAAGGTGCTATTGAGCCAGGTGAATACGTCACTTACCTAGCTGAATGCATATATATATATATATATATATATATATATATATATATATATATATATATATATATATATATATATATATATATATATATATATATATATATATATATATATATATATATATATATATATATATATATATATGTATATATATATATATATATATATATATATATATATATATATATATATATATATATATATATATATATATATATATATATATATATATATATATATATTTATTTATATATATATATATATATATATATATATATATATATATGTATGTATATATATATATATATATATATATATATATATATATATATATATATATATATATATATATATATATATATATATATATATATATATATATATATATATATATATATATATATATATATATATATATATATATATATATATATATATATATATATATATATATATATATATATATATATATATTAGTGTATGGGTTGCCATTACGCTAGGAACGCCTGCAGTCTGTGCGCTTGATGCTTTGACAGAGTATTACAACTGAATATGATGAGATAAATAGCATTTCCCTCTCACCCTCACAAAGGTTTTGGAAGGTTCAATTTCATTCAAGGGGACGGATGCAGCAAAAAGTAAAGGAGGTACCCATTCAGCTTAGTGACCACAGGAAGTGAATTCGTCACATTGTTTACACTAATACACTTGTAATGGTGATTTTAATCAGATCAGACATCTTCTATAGACTTATACAATTTCCAAAATTTTAAACAAATCCAGCTGTTACTGCAAACAAAACATTTTATCCTTTAAAAGTACAGAAGATTCTAAGAAGATTCTAATCGGGTTCAATCCTGGGGTGGGTAGACACGACATAAAATCAAGAATGTTTGCATGCCGATACATTTTTGTTCCATATTAATCTTAACTGTAATGCGTTGACCCGTCATTGTAATTGTGTGTTCAACTCTCTCTCTCTCTCTAAAAAGGTCATAAAATCAACATATTGCGATACATTTTTGTTCCAAATCTTGTAATGGTTGTAAAAGGTCATCTTGCGGCAAAGTGTGCTAATTTCATTTCAGTATCGCTGATATCTAGTATCAGAGATGCATGCCTCTAATGTGATGAATTGCAGTGAAAAAGTTTCCATTGATTAGAGAAAAACGATATTAAGTGGAAATGGGGAATTCGAACAAATTAATTGAACCTTTTTCACCAATTATATTGTATAAATGTTCTTTTGACAGATCGCTATGTGATGATAGGAAGCCATCGCGATGCCTGGGTATTTGGGTCAATTGATCCCAGTAGTAGCACAGCCGCCTTGATGGAGGTCTCAAGATCCATTGGAGCAGTGATGAGATCTGGTAGGCATAAATAAAGTCAAAGTGATCATAATATAAACGAAGAAAACTGAACAACTTAGAACATAGATGTTTATCATTCTGAATAATGGTACTATTAAGAAATAACGTAGTACTCGAATGAAAAGAGAGAGCGTATTATTCGAGCTTCGACTCCATTGCCGAGCTCTGCAGCAAAAACCTCCCAGAAAAAATCATATCTTTCCTACGTCATACCTGCTTTTATCTTAACCTACCCTATTTATGCTTATATATAATAACCGCATTCATTTAGACCATAACCTGATAACTGTCAGACTGTCGTTGTGCCTGTAAATTTCACTAAATATATCAACTTGAATATTTGAAGATATTTCGTTTACATGTCACTACGGTACTGATGGTCTTCACTACATAATATATCATATTCAAATAAATCCACCATGATAAAATCATTGACTCTTTATATAAATATATATAAATATGTTTTCACCATTAATCAGTGGTCTAACTTGTAATAGAATATGAACCATTACTAAACTTACTAATACAAGTATTGGACTTGTCATCGATTTTTCGTTTGTGCTCAAAAAAACAAAAAAAATTAATGAATTTATACTTCCTTCTTTTTAGCTAACTGGCGCCCTCATAGATCAATGGTGTTTTGCAGCTGGGGTGGTGAAGAACAGGGAATCATAGGGTCGACTGAGTGGGTTGAAGTAAGTGAATTATCTTTAGTAAAATTTTATTCTCTGTAGCTTATAAACTGACGGCTGCGGGATGTCTAACTTACCTAAAATAGCTTGATGTTACTATTGAATATCAGTTTCTAAATAATAATTAATGCTAATATCGGCTTCCTTCAGTAGCCCATCTACCTTGCACAGGGGCGCATATACTCTGAGAGGCTGACACCTTTGGTCCTATAGACATATAGATAAGAGCAAAAAACAGCCAAATCTGCTCGAAAAAATGAGTTAGTGATAAGGATTGTTTCCTATACTTATATTTATTTAACCTTGTTTAACGATAAGATCAGATATAGAATACTTTACCCACTGTTTTGAAAGAGCATTTTCCATCAACGAGCAATTAAAAAGATTATATTCAACCTAACGGAAACATTCGTTATTCCGTTATTCCCTCTCCTCTTGTCGCATCCCACCTGTCGCTGCCACAAACATTGTCAAGTTAACTGTCAACTTAATTTTAAAACAATGTCTGCTTATTATTCCTTTAACCAATGAAAAGATAAATATCGGCAACAGAGTGAGCGGGAGAGATGGCAAATGTTTTATCTTCTTTCATTACATAAATGTCACTTAAAGAAAACATCATTATCACTGCCTAATTTGTTTTTGTTTTTAGTTTCAAACAAAATCTTTACTTTCAAAACTTTACTTTAGTATTTTATAATGGTTCGTCTGAAAAGAAAGCGATACTTCATTCTTTAGTTTTGTTTTTAAGTTTTTGTTTAAGGTAAGTAGGGAAAAAGTTATAGTTATTGGGCTACTGGGAAAGAGGTATTAATATTAATCCCACTACATTAAGCTATTTGTTAGGAAAGTAACACATCCACGTACACATTATGCCAGGTATGTGTAGAATTGCCAAAAACATAATTTCAACTTTGGGGAGGCTCGGATGAAGATGTTCTTTCAGGGAACCTCAAACCGCATGCTAGTTTGAATATGTTAAGCTAAACAACTTCAACTTTACTATTGTACAGATTGTATATACTTGGTAAAATTACATCAGCTAAACTATTACAGTCACGTTTTTACAGTATCTCATTATATCTATTTTTCTGTTACCAGGAATTTACAAAGACTCTTGGGGAACGTACTGTTAGCTACATTAATTGTGATGGTGCTGTTAGTGGCAATCATGTGCTTTCAGTTGGTGCAACCCCAAGCTTGTATGAGCTGGCGTATAAAGCCGCGAAACTGGTATGTTTGCTTCAGTTTCATTTTTTCTCATAATGGTACGTATATAATTGATGTTGCATGTTGCAAGTTAACTTTGTGCATTTCACTTTATCTGTTTATACAGCCTAATTCAGGTATAAAGGATTTTCCCAGTGGTTAAACATATTGCTCTAGAATAAAAGAGGATGCGAGGACAAACGGTGTTTTAAACACAAAAGAAGTTACATCATCTATCTGATCTTGTAAAAGATCTGATCTTTAGAAAAAAAACCTACTTTTGTCTTTTGATGGTCTATTATGCTTACTTTACCCCAACATTTCATTTGCCTATTCTTTTATGTGTATTTGCAGTCAGGAGAAACATAAGCTAAAATTCTTGAAAATAACTAGTGTAAACATGAAAGTAGCCAAAACTTTCCATCAAAATTGTTTCCAAATTGAACAATGTTCACCGTTTTCACTTTCAGGGTTAATAGGCATTTTTAATGAATGGGCATTCCTCTATGTTTTTTTTGATAATTCCTAATGTTTAAATCTAGGTACAATGCCCGATAAGAGATGGCGAACTATTGTTCTTTTCAGAAATAATGCCATGCATATAAAGAGAAAAAGTTATAACTGTCCATATACTTTTCCAGTACATGAAACAAACACCTTTTTAAGTAAAGTTTACTATATAGTTTAAAGTGTATCATACATTTATCCTTTTTATAATCTTAATGCTGGAGTTAATCAGTTATTAAATCAGTTATTTTATCGCAGGTTCTTTATGCTGTACACGTTTGGTATCATTTAATCTTACAAAAAGACAAAGACAGAATCAGGATTTTTTTAACGTATACCTCAAAGATTCTTAACTCATATTTTTCATGCTTATTGATATCTTAAATAACAGGTTGAAGTATGTATGTATGTATGTATGTATGTATGTATGAATGTATGTATGTATGTATGTATGTATGTATGTATGTATGTATGTATGTATGTATGTATGTATGTATGTATGTATGTATGTATGTATGTATGTATGTATGTATGTATGTATGTATGTGTGTATGTATGTATGTATGTATGTATGTATGTATGGATGTATGTATGGATGTATGTATGTATGTAGGTATGTATGTATGCATGCATGCATGTATGTATGCATACATGCATGTATGTATGCATTTATTTATTCATTTATACTCTTTTTAATTTCTACATGTGTGTTATCATGTATATGTATGTACATTTTTGTTTTTTACAAATGTTTTAATTTGTACTGGAATACAATTAATTGTAATTGTGAATTGTAATTTCTTAATGTTTTTAAGTGCTTTGAACTTTGTATTAAAACTTTGACAGAAGTAGTCGCACATGAAAGTTATGAACAATATCAAGCATGCATTTTCTGATTTCAGTAAGTTTTTAAGCAGCATATATCAGTGTATCAGTTCCAATCGAATCAATATTGTCATTAAAACGAAGTTTTCTTAAACATTCCACAAGGTACCTGACGTTGATGAAGAGGGACATGGCTCTACTCTATATGATACTTGGCTTGAACGTGCCCCAAAATCTGATGCTTCCCTTCCAAGGTAAGAAATACATTTACAAAATTGCTTTAATCCTTAATCAAAGGTATATAGAACAAGAGAGCAGGAAAAACTAAAAAAAATATGGAAAACTCGAAAAACTTGCATGGATACGATTCTCGAGAAACAGGCAGGGCAAATGACCCAAAATCTTAGAACAATATATAATGAAAAATTGTACCAAAATTAACATGAAATCGTAAAATATTTTGCAAGAAGTAGAAATCTTATGAGATATTTTTCTGAAAAATAACTTGACCCCTGACAGTGTTGTGTTCGTGTATAACGGCAATTTATTATACTAAAACATTGTTCTTTCAACAGAATTGGTAATTTGGGATCTGGTAGTGATTTTGCGCCTTTTGTTGGAAATACTGGGGTTTCATCTATTGCTCCTGGTTACATAATTGATTACGTAAGAATGATGCCGTATACCAGGCTCGGATCCAGAGGTTCCGGACTTAGTCTCTTTTACTAAAAGCTAATGGAAATGATGGTTAATCTCTACATACATATGGAAATATGGCAATCATTTGCTTTAATTTTAAACCCCGCCCTTTCTACACTGTATGAATAACTGAAACAAAAGGCACTTCACGACCTATTAATACATTTATATTTTAGTTTTTCATTTCAGCTAAAAACTGGTTCAAACATTTATTTTATATCCAATAAAATTGGATTCTTTTTTATAAGTTGAATGTTGTTTCGTCATAAATGCTGTATTTATAAACCTGTTTTGCCATCATTTTTAATGAGACGGCGTCCAATTTCTATGGTGAAGTCACAAACTAGGCAGGTTTTATCTTATTTCCTCGAAAATGATAATTCCAGCTAAACTGATTTTCGTAACTTTGATGTGCCACCTATCCAACTATATAACAATTATTCTAATTGGATGCTTCCCTGCGTCGTAAATACCCCCTTCCAAAAATACTTATTGCTTTTTAAGCCTAACTTAAGCCATTGTTTTTTTGTTTTTTTTATGAACGTCAACCGCATACTAAGAATAAGACCAAAAATTGAATGCAGTAGTATATAAAAGTGTGTGTGTGTCTGTGGAAGGAGGGGGAAGGGAGAGGGGTGTGGGGTTCTGGCGCACTTCTTATAACCACGGTTTTATTTATGTTTTTTACTTTAAACCAGTTGGGGGTTCTGGCGCACCCATTTCAATTTTTCGCCCTAAATCAGCTGGGGTTCTGGCCCACCCCGGGATGGTAATCTTGTTTACCCCTATCTTAAAAATGTATCACGGAAAGTCTTTTCCTGTAATTATATATATATATATATATATATATATATATATATATATATATATATATATATATATATATATATATATATATATATATATATATATATATATATATATATATATATATATATATATATATATATATATATATATATATATATATATATATATATATATATATATATATATATATATATATATATATATATATATATATATATATATATATATATATATATATATATATATATATATATATATTTGTATATTTATTTTTAGAGTATTTTTATTATTATTTAATATATATTATACTTATATCGGAGGGTAACTCGGTATCAGGAGGGATAACCATGAGTTCTTCTTTCACAAAAGATCTTTGGGGTCAACTCTCCAAGTAATATAACACAGCTTCCTTGTATAACAGCACAATTCCTAATGGAGTATGTCTTGATAGACCATACAGGATCAGTGGCTCGCCGTCTGGTATCTTTTTCTGCCTCACCCGGGGCATAAGATATCTCACTTTGAATAACCAGGGATTATCTGCTCCATGCTACCCTTAGGTCTATTTGCCGATGCACTAGATTGTTGTAGAACTGATTTCAGTTTGATAGCATCTTTAGGTTTCATTCCAATGAGACGAGTTACCTCATTAATCAAAGCTGCAACAACAGCAGCTACCCTCCCAATCCACTTGGTCTGTTGGTCGACCGTTGTTGTGACTGCTTTGACATCTCCTATGCATACTGATGTCCAAATGACCTTTCTGCTTGTGTTCTATTAAATCCCTCAACAATTGCTCGTGCTCTATGATTTCCGACCTCCTCTCTTTGACAGTCGGAAACATGACCACGATTGACCCGAAAACTTTAAACAAAATCACGTGACAATCAATTTGAATTCAAGTGATGAATTTCCATTTAATCTCTGTTCTAGTTTAGGACAATTTGCTCTAAAACCGAAGTACACATATTTATCGTATCGATACACGATAACAGATACAACTTTTAGGAATTAACGAAATTGTTTTAATGTCACAATGTGAGCACTACTTTGCGCACAACAGCCTACGAAAAAAAAAAAAAACTGTGATGAAATGGACAACCGATTGATACAAAAAAAAACAACTTACCAATTCGTGAAGTAAAACCAAATGTTGTTTAAGCTATACAAAAAATAATTTCAAATTCATCTTAGGAGAAATCACAAACCAAGAGCATAAGAAAAGTTCTATCACAGTTCGATTAGACCCGCTGTCGGCTTGAATTGGACGCCATGATTATAACGCATACGCATTGAGTGTATGTCCGTAAAACGGATGTACAACACCAATAGACGATCTACATCGCTCCTGCCTCTCTAGAACAACTGATGCTATTGGAGGAGAAATAATCGCTCGAGGTTTACAAAATACTTTAAGAATCGATTGTATATCAAAAGAAAGAGTTCATTTTGTGATTTATAAGAGTAATTTCATACCTAATTTCGAGACTACCCGTCATATCAGCTTTAGCGTTTGAAAAACTAGATACCTCCTAATTTGTATAACTATCAAGTTTTTATAGATAAGTAGTCCCCATAAGTATTTTACGGACCCAATATAACTCATTTAATAATATGAAGTAACATTTATTACAAATCTAGACATTTTCATATTTTTGTATTCCTATCAACCAACAATCAAACACAATGTTCTGAAATTGAGTGAGAGTGGCTCTGGGCCCCAAAGCGTGACAGCGTTCATATTTCGCCTGGAAAATGAGGTGTTTATTTATTACTTTTTGGTATTTTGTGGCAAAAGTTGGGCTTTATTATCATGGACCCCTAATAGGTCAGAACTGTTTAATGGGCGCCCCCTTGTTGAATTATTTAGAACACATCACTGTGAAAGGGCAGGCTCCCAAAATAAGTTGAAAAAATGCTAATTTGCAGTTATTCTCCTATACATAGGGACTTCAACATGCTCTGTAGTCAGTGGTGTAGTTACTGGGTGAATTAGGGGAAATTTTCAAAAATTGGGATAATCTTTGTTGTTTATATATATTTCGCTTTTCAAAATTGCCTTAAGAATTAAGCTAAATTTGAACACTTTTGTCTTTGGAGGGGGTCTTGGAGCCCTCACTTTTTGAATGCTGGTTACACCACAATCAGTGGTGCAGCTATCGTCCATGGGGGAGATTGTGCTCGGGCCCTTGTCCAAGTGTTTGCAATACGACATTGCTTGAGCCGCTTACATTTACGGTGAGATGTATGCAAACATTTTAATCACATTGGCATAGTATGGAGGTTTACCCATTAAAATTGGTACCTCATTAGAGACCCTGGGAATAGAAGCACAGACCTGATATGCTGGCACTTTTATCTCCAAGTCACTTCTGTCTCCTTACCAAGAACGTCGCTGGGGTGTTCTGATTGGGCTCAGGGTCTTCTTGGAACTCATGGAACTTCAGACTTGGTTTAATTAACATTCCAGCTTTAGATAAGTTTGTCCGTCTGTCATGATTTTAAGTGGTTCTTCTTCTGTGCAATGTGGGGCAAACTGTTAGTTTGGAGTGAATAGGGTGGGACATGAAGAGCACTGTCACTAAGCAATCCATTGGAGAATAAAACTCTTGACCAATAGAAGATCATAAATAGTTGCACGTAAAGGGTAGACATAACACCGCTTGGGAGCAGTCCCTACCACGGGAGCTCGGTGACCTATATCATTAAAGCACTATTATGAGGGTGGGGCAACCTATGGGAAAGACCTAAGAGGAGTAAAATGATAGGGAAATCAGTGACTATAAGGCGCACAAGTGATATAGTCAGAGAGCTGTGCCGGGTTGCCTTGTCACTAACTGTCAGTATGTCAATGTTGTAATACTTTTTTCATCTGGATGTGCTTGAAGATAATCTGAATGATCCAAGGTGCTTCCAAGTTCCAAACAGAAATCAAGTTATTTTGAAGTCACTGCAAATTTCCATTCACCGAGTTCCATCCCCTCTTCTGTGTAAATGAGCCGTTTTCAGAAAAGAATGAATGTTTAATACAGGGTCTTATCTAAGGCTTCACATGAGTGGTATAACCCAATAAATAACCAAATGTGGCACCACCACAGAGAGTCCCCAAACCAATGAGCATATCTAAACTAAGATCATGATAGCAAGTTTTCATTTTTAAGGGAAAATGTACCTCTGTAACAGACAAACATCAATATTTGAATGAAAGGTAAGTTTTAACACAATGTGGTTTACCTCCCCCCTTGGAAAATCTGCCTCAAACTTTTCAATGAAATCATTGTAGCACTTTTGCTTGTTTTTTCAAATCCAGTTAAATTTTACAACTGATGGTGCATTACTCTTTTTCCGTTATTTATCAAATCTTTCAAGAATAAGCATTTCAAAATTGGTCATAACTTTTCTCTGGGCTGTCAGATTGCATAGTAAATATTTTCAATATTACTTTTATACTTTCCATCCTTGTTTTTGACAAAAATAAACAAATAAATTATTGGATTGATTTAGTGTTACACAACACATTACTTTGCAAGTGCAGACCATTCATGTGTTCCTTCTAGATCTGTTACAATAAGCCTGTCTGCTATTTCAATTGAAAAAGTGGCTCCATCAGATCTACAGCAACATAAAACACACAATACTTATGAAACTGGTATGTCTATCCTTGTTTGAGGCAGATGAATTTATAGATAAATAATTAGGGGATAAATGGTACACAAATAAAACACTTACATAAAACTGAAGAAAAGTCAAAGAAAATACTTTATTTGATAGTACAATTTATTTATCTCTTTTAGTTCAAATGTAAGTCTGGTTTCAACTTCATCGCTAATAGGCATTGCATTAAACCCTTTTATGTATAAGTGCTTCTTTAAAGATATATGGATGTGTAGCAGCAACTTACGCTAAATTCCTTTAAATTCCATGGGAAATAGCAAAAAACAAATAATCAAAATCGCTTAAAAATTGACCGTTTTTGAGCATTTTCAATTTTCAGGCCAAAATATGCAAATTTGTGTTCCTTTTTATGTTCCTCTTCTGATGGATGAGTGGGCGGAATTTTTATTTCCTTATGTAACCCCTTTCTTATGTTTTTTAATTCATTGTCACACATTTGTGAAAAATGAAAAGGAATTTTAACCAAACGTTTTTAAGTGTTGACCATACCTTTAACCATAATCTAGCAGGAATAGACTTTGTCTTTATTTTCAAGAACTGAAATTTATGAAGGAAATATAACGAATACATAAAGTTTTTCACCTACCCATTCGTAGACTTTTAAACTTTGATTTAGACTACAGGTATATTTCGCTTTACATCTGAGCAAGCTTTATATGTTTGTTTTAAAGACCAGGATATCAGTTAATGATGTAAATTAAATTTACTTTTAAATTGAGTATTTTAAACCTTTAGTGAAATAACACAACAAATAATTGTTCACACAAATGCAAAGTGTTGGTTGTCTCGTGAGTTGAATTGCCCTTCATTTTCTGTTTTTTTTTTTCTTTTTCGAAATTGTAATCTACAGTAGTTTCAAAGAGAGCAACTAGCTTTTCTTCCTTTGTCATATTCCACAGTGAAAAATAAATTATCTCAGTTAATAGAGGAAAAAGACAATATATTACACTATAGCAATATTTTATATTATACTGCATTACATCACATATTATACATACACTAATAATGCTCAAATTTTGATTTACTGTCTGAAACATAAAATGTTTTTTTAAGTAGACTTTCTTGCCAATATTTTCTTGCACTAAACTGTAAGGTAAATGTTTTAGATGTCACTAGTCTTTTTTATGACAGCCTTTCGAAGTATGTGTCTATGAGTGCTACAAATAAAAGATTATTAGATATCAACAAATCTTTTAATGCCTCAACCTGGTGTCAGAAAATGGACAAAAAAACTCATATATTCTAAAAATCCTTAAAAAATTCAACTTATTTTCCTGCTCCTCCACATCATTTCTCTTTGTACAGCGCATAAAAATGCTTAACATGATTTTGCACTATACAAATTAATTATTGTTTTATAATAATAACATTATTGTTAAAGATGTTAATTATTGACCATTAACCAGTTACATGGCACTTTACTTTTTGTAAGTTGAGTTTTCTAAAGGACCAATAATGATACTTTGCATAAGACATAATGAACCATCTGCATCTTGTTTACCTTTTCTGTTGATGCAAAGATATATTGTGGTACCCAGTCTTACACTGCTCCAATATCAAAATGTACTGATCCAATTCATTACTGCAGGTAAAAAAAAAGATACAATATGAAAGAATCATCTCATGAAACGATATTTCACATATAGTATAAACACTTATTTCATTTTATCATGTATGAAGTATGCTGTAAAAAAACAGGATGGATGGAGACATTATTCGATGCTATATCACTGTCAGTTACAGCATTCTTCTTCGGCTGGTATTACTGTAGCTTCCATGCAAGCTAAATGACTGATGGGTAAATACAGATCTAGTCCTGATACTGCACTTATTTGAGCACATTTTTCTTTTAGAAATGTAGTACTTATTTGATTTCTCTGTTGCTCTGCCGCAATCTTTGAGGGGAAGTAAAAGGTAGTGATAAGTTAATATCAAGACGATGTGATGCTGCAGTACTTTCCTCTCAAACAAGTGAGGGATGCTTGAAAAAGAATTAACTTTAAATGATACTGTAGATTATGAATAGAAATATGACATGTGAGGTAAAAAAACAAACTTGTGATGATTTGCTATACAAATCATTTAGGTATTGTTATACTCATTTTTTGACCAAACGTGTTTTTTAATTGAAGTTTTAAGCTCTTTCAGTGTTTGAGCAGAGGCAGAATTCAAATATTTTTGCAAGTAGCACAAAGAGTAATTTGAAGTAGACAAGACAGCATTTTAACAATGTAAAAATTGACCCTTCTTATATTCTGGGCTGCAAATAAGTAGTGTACCGTTAGGATTTATATTAAAAATCTTCAATCTTTTCCCTTAATATTCACTGTTCTGAAATGAATATGATTTGTTATTTCTAGATATACCGTACAGGGGCCTTGAAGCAACATGCATGATGGCAATTTGTGTACAAATCAATTGTTAGCTTTCTTATTAATGAAGATGAGAAAAATGGCTGCAATGTAATAGCAGAACTATAAAAGAGAGTAACAATCCATATGGAACCGTACTACGCCCAATTTATACTCTTTTTAATCTACAAAAACAATATGGCAGAATAAATTAACTGTAATGACAAGATTTTTGAAGACGTTACATAATGCTACTGTAAAGTCCTGTCAACAGTACACTGCTTTATACACTGTATACTATATCTAAGGAGCCAAACTGAGAATTAACAGAGTTAACCAAATTTATTGTCTGTCTCAGTATTGCTGAAGAAAAATAATAAGTTTTTCAGATCTACATGTACTATAAGATTGGTTTATGGGGCCTGTGAAAGCATGAAATAATCACAAATCTACAATGTAGAACAACGAGCATAAAATGTTTCAAATGATATCAGTTCTGAAATTAACAAGACTGACAACAAGAACATCAAAATAGTGTATAGTACTGTAGCTAGTTCCTCACTCAGAAAAAAAGAAAAAGAAAAAAAACACAATTATTTCTGCATTAATGCTCTATACTGGTCTAGCCACAGACCCCTACAGCCCTAGCTTGAGTTAAAAGGGGCAGGGTGCTAGACTTGTTGAGGGGCACATTAATGCGTGCGAACAGCTGCGTCTTTTCGACATGTAGTGCAGGGGCCCCTTAAGGCTCAAGCCCCTGGTGAAAAAGCTCTGGGATTTTAGCTATAATCATACCTCTGAATGAAACTATTTTTGATGAGGACCAGTTATTAACCAAACAGGACAATTGCTTTCTATGCTATCATTCTGTGTTCTGTATCCATGTAAGGTATTCATTTATGAGGTTCGATCAAAATTATTAAGTAAAAAAATAAATCTTTAAGAAAATAAATAATTCTTACAATTTTTCTGAGGGGCATGGTGGATCTCCAGGGGGTGGGTGATCCATCAGAGGGGCAGGGCGGGCTGCCCTGTAAAACAGCAAAGATAGGGTCTGAGCCAGATAATGATAAAGAGTATGCTTCGAATTAACTCAGAAAAACAGTTCTGCCTACAGACCTAGGTGCTTAACATTTTACCATCACCCGCAAGATAGATTGCCTAGAATCCAATCCTACGCAATCCAATACCCAAAAGACTCACCAGCATGAAGCGTGTGGCTATGGGTATGTAGTGGTAATGCGTGGTGGTCATACGAGGCTCCCGTAGTATGTAGAGGACGAAATGAAATGCAGTTCTGGCAAATCCTCGACCTATGATA
The DNA here is from genome assembly GCA_020152595.1 of Chiridota heheva. Taxonomy (NCBI): domain Eukaryota; kingdom Metazoa; phylum Echinodermata; class Holothuroidea; order Apodida; family Chiridotidae; genus Chiridota; species Chiridota heheva. The sequence goes on from JAIGNY010003617.1 coordinate 278,909, forward strand.
ATCACCAGACAGGATTAGCGTACACACCGGACAGCACATAACTGTCATATATGTAAAAAAAAAAACTCTACATGGTGAATCTGTCCGCGACCACTGCCATATCACAGGTAAGTACAGAGGTGCTGCGCACAATGCCTGCAACTTGAAGTTGCGCCTGAGCTCCAAAACAACCCCAATCCCAGTTGTGTACCATAACCTGCGGGGCTATGAATCTCATTTGATCATGCAAGCCATCAGCAAAATGTATGGAAGGAAAATAACCTGCATCGCCAACAACATGGAGAAGTATATATCCTTCTCCTAGGTCAGCTGAGGTTCATCGATAGCGCACAATTCCTGCTTACGTCATTGGAAAAGCTGGTTGCTGCTAACGACTCTGATGCCTTCTGTATCACAAATGAATGTGAACCGGATGAGAAAAAGAGACAATTATTATTGCGTAATGAGTATATGGATTCCTAGCAACGGTTTGGGAAGTAGTTACCACCACAAGACGCCGTCTTTAGCAAGCTTACGTATAAACATATTTCCAATGACCATTATCAACATGCACAGGAAGTTTGGGAAGCATTCAAATTGTGATAACATGGGGGATTATCACGATCTATACGTGCGGACTGACGTGCTCTTGCTAGCTGATGTCTTCTATCGTTAGACTTGCTTGCAGCAGTATGGTTTAGATCTAGCACACTATAACACAACCCTGGATTGTCTTGGGGTGTACTTTTAAGATTTACAGGTGTAGAATTGGAACTGTTAACTGACTGTAACATGCATCTGTTGTTCGAGAAAGACACGCGAGGTGGTATCTCCATGGTATCCAAGAGCTATGCTAAAGCCAACAACCCCTACGTCTCAGGCTATGGCCCGTCCAAGCCTAACAATCATATTCTCTACTTAGAAGCAAATAATTTGTATGGTTGGGCAATGAGTCAATCACTATCCACGGGTGGATTCGGATTCGATTGGGTGGATGAGGTGCCCCCGTTGGATGCTCTTTCACTCGATGCAGAAAAGGGTTACATACTCGATGTGGACTTTGATTATCCTCAAGTGCTACACGGTGTTCACAATGCATATCCACTTACACCGGAACAAATGAAGGTGCAGAAGGAGTGGTTGACAGGTTACCAGCAAGGGCTTCTAAACTCGTCAACTGAGGTTGAAAAGTTGGTTCCCAATCTCGGTGACAAGTAGCGCTATGTTGTGCACTACCGCAATTTACAACTCTACCTCTCTCTAGGCTGCTAGGTATGAAGTTGACAAAAATACATCGTGCAATTCGGTTCATTCAAAGCAAATGGATGGAGCCCTACAACATTATGAATACAGAACTCGGCAAGAAGGCCACGATCAGCTTTGACAAGGAACTCTACAAGCTGAAGAACAATAACGTCTTTGGTAAAACTATGAAAAATCTGCGTAAGCGTGTAGACGTTAAACTTGTGCGGGCCTCTGAAGAAGACAAGCTTTGACGGTGGATAGCCAGCCAGCCCCGCGTTTGCAAGGCATGAGATATTTGATAACGATCTAGCTGCCCTACATATACATAAGCGTACATTGGGATGTGCGTCCTGGACCTTAGCAAGCATCTTACGTACGACTTTTATTATAATAACCTAAAGAGAACAATATGGGGAGCAGTGCAATCTTCTCTATACAGATACGGACAGTCTACTTTTTGAAATCCAAACAGAGGATGTGTATGCTGATATGAGTTTCGAGTCACACCTCTATGACACGAGGAACTATCCGACAGATCACTCGCTCCAAAGCACCATGAACAAAAGGGTATTAGGTAAAATGAAAGACGAATGTGCTGGAGTACCCATTAGCGAGTATATAGGACTTCGACCCAAAATGTATTCCATCCTGAAAGAAAACGGGGGAGAAACCCGAAAAGCAAAAGGTGTTAAAAAGTATATTGTGAAGAAGAAAAAACCAGATACGACATCAGCAGTACAAAAAAGCATTATATGAAAACAAGACATTTCGCCATGGCATGAATCTATTGAGAAGTGAACACTACATTATATATAGCATGAAATAATGAATACAATTCCTATCACCCCTCGACACCAGGCGCTGGGTTGTGAGAAAATCACCCACTACTTTAGCCTTCGGCCATAAGGATATAAGTAAAAAATAACTTAATAAAAAGACTTAAAAATTAAAAAGAATTACTGCCGCACATCATCAGAATTACTGCCGCACGCACCCCATCAGAATTACTGCCGCACACCATCAGAATTACTGCCGCACTCCATCAGAATTACTGCCGCACTCCATCACACCATCAGAATTACTGCCGCACACCATCATAATTACTGCCGCACACCATCAGAATTATTGCCGCACTCCATCAGAAAAACTGCCGCACACCATCAAATTAATCACACATAAAAAAAAATGTTCATGTTTATTCTGCTACAAAAATCAACGAACACATAGCTTAGAATTTTATACAAAATATGAAAGCAACAGTTCATTTTGATGTGTGAGCTCCAAGCAGGCGGACGTTATCAGTTGATTTGAATACCCTGACAGGTGAAATAGAGGTCAGGCGGAAGTACGTGTAACTATCATTGTGTTCATTTGCTGCATTGTGCCAAATACTAGTGAATATTCTTTGTTTGAGTGCAAAGGTCAAAATATATTTTAAATGCAAATAGGTATCAAGAATACCTATTTAAGATTTACTTTAAAAGATTAGTAAATATCTGGGTGCAAAACGTATCTATACAATTGTGGTATGCTAAATCAACAATTTTTAAAATATGAAAATATTGGAAGGTACGTTTCTGAAAAACCGCGAATGAGTACTCCGAATTGTATAATAGTAAGGTATAAATACGAATCTTAAAAAGATAGTAATCGCCCCGGGGTGGATGATGGCTTCATTTGTGCACAGCGCGCATTAGCGAGATCTCAACAGCGGAGAAGGAGAAGGTTGACGAAGTCTTCAGCTAATGTTGAAGGTTTGGATTCAGAGAATTCGAGAAGGCTGCTAAGTAATGGTGACATGTTGGACTGTTGATCCCAAGTTACAGGAGTTACATAGTAGTCTAGAGAAGGGTATATACCTAAATATAAGATGGGTATGTAATAGGAAATGTGAATAAAAAAGGGAGTAGCGTTGTTGATAAGTTAAGTGGCTTCTGCCTTTCTCCCACGGGAGTTTTGATAACAAATGTAAAATGGAAAAATAATAATAAATAATAAAAACAATATAACAAAAACGTGTTATCATAAATTTTCAAGATATGATTTTTATACTGGAGTGGGCCGGAAATGGGTGCGCCAGAACCCCAACTCGTTTTTAGGTGAAAACCATAAATAAAAGCGTTATAATAAGTGCACCAGAACCCCGCTTTTATATACTACTAGTGCTGTTATTCTTCTTATATTTTGATGTCTTCGACGAATTTATGAATTTAACTTGATCTGTGTAAAATGTGGTGACTGAAATATTGAATGTATGCGCTCTGGTTCATGTGAAATGATTGTCTGCTGATGAAAGAGTAATACTGACTACAAAATTTACGTATTCAAGACCAAAAATGGACATGAGTGCTCATAAATGATTTTCAATGTGTGTGTTTATCAGTTTATGTTGCATGGGCTGATGGAAGTGTGCATGCATGCGGACTAAGCACTGTAAGGGAGAAAAGGTCACATAAAACTTGTTCCTTCATTGATTTGTTTCCTCCGATTTATACGACCACAGATGTTGAGAACGCCACATTTTAGTATAGGCCGGGTGAAGAGAAAGGTACTGTGTGAAGAGGAAACTACTATGTTAGAGCTAGAGAGAGAATATATGTTGATATATTTTAATTTAGAAACTAAACAGTTACTATGCAGATAACTATTCTCATCATACTTTGCTTCTTCTATCAGTCTTCTGGACTGGCAGGTTACCCCCTATACCACTCCATGTACGAGACCTTCTTCCTGGTTGATGAACTCCTAGACCCTACTTACGAATACCATTTGACCATCAGCAGATTTATGGGGGAAATACTTAGAGATCTGGCAGACTCTGTTATCCTTCCCATGAATTGTATGGACTATGGGACTAAAATGGAGTCGTCAATCAGTTCACTTAAAGACGCGTATGCTGCCCAAATGGCGGTTAAAGGAATTAAATTTGGTGAGTTTGTAACATCGGAGCAGTGACACTTTAGAATGTCACTTCCCTAACTAGAATATGTGACGTCATTGAAAGTGCATGGGATTTGTATTCGTTACTTTTTGACTAAGAGTTTATGAAGTTTACAGTTTAAGTTCAGTTGTGTCCCATTCCACTATCCTAGTTGTCAGCATATTTGTTCGAAATTTCAGAAACGTCACCAGGTCAAGATACTTTTAAAAGATTCAGAGGATAAAGTTCTTGTTCAAAGCTGTGTGCATGTAAAGGAAATTTCAAGGCTCCAAGGTTCTTTGTAGTAGATGGATAGCAGATAGGAAGCAGGGGTACGGGCTAATGGGGAAAAGTGCCCCACTGAGAGAATTTCCCCTTCCTGGTTGCATGATTTTTTGTTGTTGCACGAAATGGAAAAAAATATATAAAACAAATATGATTAGAGAATTTAATGTTCTTGTTTGCAAAATTAAACACTGTTTTACTCACAATCCAATATTCTTTATCAAACAGTAAACATGTGCAATATGTAAGTACCCGGACCCTTAAAAACTGCTTTTGGTGAAAAGAATGTCTTATTAAGCAGCAAGTAATTCTAATCAGACCGTATTCCAAAATTATCCAGTGTATTCAGGTCTTTTTATGTGGCTCAGCATGTTTTCAAAATCATTTATTATACTATCACCGAAACAAATTAGTCATTATCATAAGACCTCCAATCTAATTCAATTCGAACTAAACAAGCAAAAGAGACAAAACATGAAATAAAGTCACCAAATCAGAACTAAAAACCAATCACAATCTGATAATAAAAATCGTTTGGGGCCTCAAATTTTTGCCAATTTTACAGATTTAGTACTGATATTCAGTAAGTTGAGAATGTTTAAGTTTCATAATGAGGCAGATTTGGTAGAAGATTTGATTTAGCTTCCAAAAGTCGTGGAATTTGCAAATGTATGGTGTAGGTTTTGAAAAAATTAGCTTGAACTGTGTGTTGTTGGTGTGGACATCAAGCAACAGTTTCTACAAACCTGAAAATGCCCTATTAACTATATATTTACACTCTCCTCTTCATCAGTGACGGCATGCAGTGCGGTCAAGAGAGTGAAAGGGAAAGCTGCCCAGGGGCCCCAAACGTATTTTTTTGTTTATATTGGGGACGAAAAAAGTTAAATGACCATAAAAACCAACCAATGTGCAAATTCGTCGAAAATACCCTTTGACCCATTGACCCTTTTCTTTGACCTTCAGAAGTTTTCGAGATATTTAGGGCCTCCAAAAGATAGTTTATCCTGGGGCCTAACAACACTCTCGGTGGTCCTAATGAAATTTCATGGAATGAATTTGCTATTTGTGTAATCCAGGTCAGTTATTTAACTTATGTTTCTATTCCAGATGCAATTGATCAATCCTTGCAAATTTTTAATCAAGAAGCTGAAAACTTTCATGTAAGACTGGAAACTATGGATAAAAATGAGTGAGTTGTGAAATCATTGCTAATTTAGATCTCACCTAATGTTTTATAAACACACAAAAAAAACATTCAATACACCACAGATGATTCACCCCTCATATCACTTTTGAAAAAAAAAGGTTCTAGCTTTTCATGTATTTGGCAGTTTGGAAACGTCTCGAGTTCTTCGAAGATTATTTGAGTTTTTTAGAAGAAAAATGTTCTAGTTTGTCACAAGAGTGAAGTCCTATTGTTTCGAAAAAATTGGTAATGTCCACTTACCCACCAACTTTTCCTAAAAGTTCCTTTGGGAAATAATAACATTTTGTAGTTAGAATGCTTAACTGGGATCATAAGATCATTTTAACGGTTGTTGTCTACACACTGACAGACTGAGTGTAACTCTGTTCCAATTGAAAAGATGGAAAGTTTCAACGGAATTTCAGTACAGTACAGTTTATACCTTTGAATATTATTGAAGGTAAAAAACAATTTATGACAAAAGTAGGTATTGGGGTGGTGGTGGAGGGGGAGGGGGGCTGAAGTACACTTTCGTTTCCTACGTCTATGTTTATGAATTTATAAGGTTATTATCTTCTTCGCAGCTAGACTTACAGTTTAATTCGAGGAAATGATCTTAGAAACTGATATATAAATCCTTCCAGCTTCCTACATTTATACATTCCAAGATTGAATGGAGGAAATGGTATCAAGCTTACTTCTCAATTCCTCCCATCAGTGTTCTTGCCATTCGCAAAGTAAATGACCAGATGATGCAACTTGAAAGAGCTTTTATTGACAGATTTGGCCTACCTGGACGAAATCTGCAAAGGTAATTATTTTTATCATTGGTGTTTATCTTTGTTATCAAAACTGTAACATCTAGGGTTGTCAGAGGCTGAAGATAGACAAATTAAAATGGCTACACCAGCTATTTTAGAGGTGATGAATAAAAGTAAAACCAAATTAAAACATTTGTAGAAGTTTTCAAGCACTAGTTACGGATTTTAGGATCCTATTTGTATGTTGATTGTTGATGTGTTCATTTGTTTGTTATGGTCTTTGATTGGTTGTATTGACAAACGCTTTAGGAAAAGATTTAATCAAAACATTGAACAAACTGTTTACAATAGAAATTCACTTCATTATGAAATAGATACCGAAATATCTGGCAAAACTGAAAATATATATTTGTGTACAAATTACTTTACAATAATTTGGTGGGGTAATGCAACATATCAGAATAAATTTCTAACCTCACTGATCGAAAGAGCAATTTTCTTGCAAATATTTCTCTCTCCATGCAGACATGTGGTTTTTGCTCCGAGCAGCAAGAATATTTATTATGGTGATGCCTTTGCGGGGATTGTGGATGTGATGTTTGATATAGAGAATTCCCCAGATCCAGATGCACAGTGGATCGAGGTTGAACGTCACATGGCAGTGGTGGCCTATACCATCCGATCAGCGGCCACGGTACTCATGGATGTGAATGTTTGGACTAATTAGTGAAATGTTTCATGGATAATTACGAAGAGCTTTTTGCTTCAGGGTATTTTATAATGGGCGTGAGTAGTCAGGGGTCCAAAGGGGTTCTATGTGCCCCCTCCCACCCCCTTCCGACACACACGCGCACATACAAAAAATAAGGTTTTAAAGGTTACGAAAATATATGCTAAGGAGTAAGGTACATATTGTAAGTCCTTTTTCCACTTTAGTGTTATAGTCTGACTGATAACTTCACAAATAGTACATGCACATGTCACGAGCATTTCCCCTGAGCGACACCTCACCTATCTCCTATCCAAAAGGTTGGCTATGAACAGTGATATTACTTCTTGGATGTTTTGTTCCATTCCAACGTTTTAAACATCTTCCTTAAAATAGGCAGTTGTGGAAAGTTTGTCTAACTGTAGAAGAGTAACGTTAAACCGTCACTTTCTTTAAAAATTGAAAAATCAAAGGTTCTTTAGAAGGAAACGTTATTCAAGTTTACCTTGCTAGACTGTTTACTCTCCTGACAGCCTGATATGATTGTTAGTCACAAAATTCAAGAAAACATTCAATAAAATTCTTGAAGAGTTTTGAATGTGATGTGACTGACAGTCTGATTGCAGTCTGTATATACAAAGCTCAGCTTGAACCTTAACTCTTTATATGTGCTGTATATGTACTTTTTTCTGATACACAAACATAAGGCTACTAAAAAAAAAAATCCATTTTAAATTTTAGTTATTTTCTTAAATTATTTTTCTTATCTTGACAGTATGTACAACATACTCAGTTTACATACAACAAGAGAATTTTGTTGAATAAGAATCGCAGATTTGATCAAATTATTGACAATACATGTTATCAAAGAGTAAAAGCTGTGGCAGATTACCTCAACTGGTGGGTTATTGTGTGAAGATGAACTTGCCAGTCGCGTCATGTTACACAGTTGTTGAAAGAGGTTCAACCCAGTCATTGTCATGTCCTCTGGATTCAACTGAGGCATCTAAGGAGAGCAAAAATTAGATTCAGATTTCTATCAAATCTACCAAAGATGAATCAATTTACCACAACCTCTTGGCCAATTTGTTCTAATGGCTTTTTAGAAAGAGAATAAATTGTTGAGTGAAATAGACTCCACAGACTCTAAACTTTTTGTTTATTTTCTGGATGGCGTCTGATCAAACTTATATACTTTTTCAGGTCTTAAAATGTGAATTGTAGCACATTGAAAATAGAGATCTTTTAATAGAATAGTTCTTCCATTTTCCCATTCAGCCATTTAATCTTTTCCAGATGAAATTTGACTGGGAGATTGGCAAGTGTCCTTAAATCTTTAAGGACAATCTATATATATATATATATATATATATATATATATATATATATATATATATATATATATATATATATATATATATATATATATATATATATATATATATATATATATATATATATATATATATATATATATATATATATATATATATATATATATATATATGTATATATATATATATATATATATATATATATATATATATATATATATATATATATATATATATATATATATATATATATATATATATATATATATATATATATATATATATATATATATATATATATATATATATATATATATATATATATATATATATATATATATATATATATATATATATATATATATATATATATATATATATATATATATATATATATATATATATATATATATATATATATATATATATATATATATATATATATATATATATATATATATATATATATATATAGATACATATATATATATATATATATATATATATATATATATATATATATATATATATATATATATATATATATATATATATATATGTATATATATATATATATATATATATATATATATATATATATATATGTATATATATATATATATATATATATATATATATATATATATATATATATATATATATATATATATATATATATATATATATATATATATATGTATATATATATATATATATATATATATATATATATATATATATATATATATATATATATATATATATATATATATATATATATATATATATATATACATATATATATACATATATATATATATATATATATATATATATATATATATATATATATATATATATATATATATATATATATTTATATATATATATATATATATATATATATATATATATATATATATATATATATATATATATATATATATATATATATATGTATATATATATATATATATATATATATATATATATATATATATATATATATATATTTATATATATATATATATATATATATATATATATATATATATATATATATATATATATATATATATATATATATATATATATATATATATATATATATATATATATATATATATATATATATATAAATATATATATATATATATATATATATATTTATATATATATAGACATTTTGCTCCCTGTGCAAAGTCAATGGGTTGTGAAAATGAAATTTCGTTTTTAAATCACACCGTTTAAAAACTATCGCCGCTTAAATCACACCGTTTAAAAAATATCGCCGCTCAAATCTTACCTATTTTCAAAGACATGGTCTCAAACATGACAAGTTTCCTGTTTCTTGAATGAGGTGACTTGGTAAATTGTGACGATATTATCCCAATATTATCGATAATCGTGATTTATCTATATTATTTGTACAGTTTAAACACTTTGACAAATCTAATCAACAGATTATCAGGGTGTATTGTTGTGAAATGGGCGACAATGAGTACCATGATACCCCCGAAAAGCTATACACTTCGTTAAAAGGACTCTGCGGAACAATCGAGACTATCTTGTGACGCAATCCGATGACATAAAAGAAAAATCTTAGAGGTCACTATACAGACGGGCCCCGACCAATCCGAAGCCAGCATTAAGTATATGCAAATGAATACAAATCTCAGAGGTCAATATACAGGTAGTGATTGGGAAAATATCAGTAAGTCCCCTTACATGAAACGGACAGGTTCGTGTACGACAATTGGGTGATTCAGTTAGACCACATTGTTGAGTAACTCAAGAGCCGATGAAACCCTAATGAGGGCGGAGCCGCTATACAGGCCCGACTAATCCGAAGTTAGCATTAAGTATATGCAAATGAACTATACACTTCGTTAAAAGGACTCTGCGGAACAATCGATAATATCTTGTGACGCAATCCGATGACCAAGAGGGGAAATCTCAGGGGTCGCTATACAGGTAGTGGCCAATCCGAAGTTAGCATTAAGTATATGCAAATGAATACAAATCTCAGAGGTCAATATACAGACCCCGACTAATCCGATGACCCAGAGGGGGAAATCTCAAAGGTCACTATACAGGCCCCGACCAATCCGATGACCCAGAGGGAAAAATCTCAAAGGTCACTATACAGGCCCCGACCAATCCGATGACCCAGAGGGAAAAATCTCAAAGGTCACTATACAGGCCCCGACCAATCCGATGTACCCAGAGGGAAAATCTCAGGGGTCGCTATACAGGCCCGGACAACCAAAAGCCAGCACTAGTATCTATGAATATTCATGAGAAATTAGTCACATGACTGGAATGCTGGCTTCTGATTGGTCCGGGCCTGTATAGTGATCCCTTACTACTACCGTACCCCCATTCAAGTCTTTTACCATAAATTAACTTCATACTAAAATGTATGTCATCCAAACTAAATCTTGCAGGCATGTCGCAAATAAAAAAGGAATGTGATGAGCTAATACTATTTTCTCGAGCTAAAATAAAACAATAAGAGACAACTTATTTTAATTACAACATAGACTGTACTCGCATAAATTTTCTCTTTCATCTCCTATTTAGTTCTAATTGTTGATTGTAGCTTGGGCTAAATTCCTAAAAACGATCCTTAAACTCATTATCAAAATTCAACTAATCACTTTGAAACAAGTGGTTACAAAACAAAGCATTTACAAAAGAAATGAGAGAGGTATGTCCAATGTTACCTCTACAATGTCCACGTATCTTGATGTGGATCAGGTTTTTGAACAGGAAATTATTAAGCTGTGTTTCAATTTTGTCCTTTCAATTTTGTCCTTTCAATTATCTCCTCCACTTTGCAAAATGATGAAAATGAAATACCAACATCTTGTGTTCTGTCTTGTGTTCATATGCTTACATAATCTTTTCATGTCACAAATCACTTTGGACATTTTTGTTTTTCACAAAATGGGTTTACATACTTTTAACTGTGTAACTTAAATATATCCAAAATATCAATGTAACTGACAAAACATAATTTAAAGTTTAAATACAAGAGGTGTACATAGTATGCATTTTGATAGTTATAATATCGAGCATTTTCCAGATCTACAATAACATTACATTACACATCTACAAAAACACAATATTGAAACGATTCAATGGCTTGTTGATAGCCCCAGCTAATAAGATTAAAAATTGATAAAAAAAAATCAATGTCTAGCATTTCAAGTTGGAAACTTGAAATTGTGGATTGGAGACCATACGTGCATGGCCCTGATATTATAAGAACTTACTTCACCTCCTTATCTGAACATGTTTGGTTCTATTTGTCTATGTTGTAGATTGTGATCCACACTTAAAAAAGTTTGGTCCAAAATTGAAGTCTTTTATTAAAAGCCAGATTTGTATCCAAAAGTTAACATTTTGCAGTCAAATAGAAGATCTTGAGAGGGGCCGCATATGAATCACTTGCTGATGCCCTAAAGCAAAAGGTTTGTCAGTATATAAGTCTATTTCACTGTTCGAAGGCTATAAACTAAAAACAATTATGGACCCCGACTTTTCCTCAGGAAGAAGGGTCATATTCTCCACCTGTGGCTACATCCATCAAGAACATAAGACTGTATGAAGGGTCACCGCTCAGAGGAGTAATCAGACCCCCAATTTTGTTCGGTTTCAAGCGGAAAATTTGCATTGGTGAATTAAGTTTTTATCGACTGATCAAACGTTTTTGTGGCATTAAGAAATCTTCCATTTTCAGAAAATATCGTTCAAATTGTCCAATTTTACATACCTGCATACCAAGCGGTAACAAAGATGTCAGCATGCAACTGGGAAGGTGAAATGCTCTCACGGATTAAGTCCTCTTATATCGCCAGCGGTGTCGGACGGAACTCAGACAAGGGGTACAGTAATTGAGGGGCAATTTTCATTTTCAAAAAGAGGCACTTTTGTCAGTTTTCGGAAAGTGGAGAATGTGCACCGTGTCTCCGGTTCCGTACTGTCCTACATAAGCTTTATGGTTTTAGCCTATAGGCCCGATTTGGGGGAAGCAAGGGTGGGTAACTTGCGCCATTCACTACTTTTTTTTCAAATGAATAATTTCATATGGTGACTTTTTTGTATCTTAGCGTGATTCCCCCGCCCAAACATATACTTTTGGCTCCCCCTCCCCCCTCTTCACTTTTGGCAGGCAAATCCCGCCTATGGGTTTGAGATTGGGAGCTGAGACCAATGTTGGCAATTGCTCATCGGTCGAATTAATAGGTAAAGGCCTACTTTTGAAAATGATTGGGGGCCATGCCACCTCCCACCACGGCCGTAGGTGTCGGGTCTTCTGGTATATGGCTAGTTATTATACACATCCCTTAGTACGGGTTACCATTGGGATTGCCGTACCAGGCCAGCCAGCCAGTCAGCTCGGACGGCCGGTCATCCGCACTAACGGCAGCCATACCAATACGGCTGACATCAGTCCGACGGTACTACGGGAAGTATACTTACATATGACATGCTTTAATTGTGTCAAATAAATACTCAATGTATGTTACATCTTATATGTAGGCCTACTATGTAGGATTTATGAGTGAGTGGATTTTAAATTGTGTTCATGCTTCAAGAATGACCTAGAATAATGTCATATGTAATTTCCAAAAGGGCACCTTCTGTCCTGGTCCGTCCTCAACTTTCAAAAGGGTCACTTCTGCCACGTCCGGCTCCCAACTTTCAAAAGGGAACCTCATGCCTATCCCGCTTTTAATACTCCAGGGCAGAGGGCAGTGGCCGTGGTTCCGACATCGCTGAGTATTCCCTACCTACCTATCCCGCCCCATTCCTTCCCGCGCTAATTTACAGCGGCGTCGCCAGGAGGGCACAAACCTTTTCGGAATGTGTGCAATACACGGCTCTTTTAACTAAATTAGGATGATTACAAACGATCTAATGCACCAGCATATAATTATACAATGATACAGACTACCCCAGCCCCCATTAAAAGAGGTCAAAAATAGGGGTTTGATATTGGGGCCACAAACCTTTTGTGGCATGGGGTCAGAACCCGCCTTAGGGTGGGGGAAACCTTGCAATTTCCAAGTTTTAGATGTCCCAAAAAAAATCTGGATGTGTGCAATACCCGGGGGTGCAACACACAGCGCTTATAACTAAATTAGGATGATTACAAACTATTTAATATTAAAACATAAGTTTACAATGATACAGACTACCCCGCCCCCATTAAAAAAGGTCAAAAATAGGAGTTCGATATTGGGGCCACAAACCTTTTCGGCATGGGGTCAAGGGGCCCTCCTTAGGGCCCCTTGTGGGGTCCTAGGGGCGAAGCTCCCTGGGAAACCATGTATTTTCCAAGTTTTAGATACCCAAAAGACTCTGAATAGTGTGCAATACACGGCTTTTTAAACTATATTAGGATGATTACGAACGATGCAGTATAGCAGCATATAATTTTGCAATGATACAGACTATCCCCCCCTCTCCTCATTAAAAAAAGTCAAAACCGTGCCGCCGCGCCTGCTGACAACCATCATTTGGGATTTGACCGCCAAGAAAGCTATTTAGGGGTTAACTTCCCTTGTCTTTTGCACTCCGCCCTACGGCTCTGGTTTCATACACACTTTACAGGTTGAAGATTTTGTTTTCGATGAGATTCCTCCGGATGCAACATGGTAAACATGAACAACTGATAAAAATACAAATAAAAAATAAAAACGCCAACTCAAATTTTTGGATATTCATTTCAAGATCTTTCTCTAAGGTTGGAGGAATCTGCATTCGTACTTAAAGTGTACATACGCATGGCATGCACGCATGCTGTAAATTTGTAAACAAATGGAAATTGTACTTCCGATAGATCGTCGCGTTGTAAATGTGACTTACCGTCAGTCCAGTCAAACTTCAAAGAGGAAAAACGCACAGGTTGTTGTCAAAGAATAGGTAGCAAGATTTTTTTAAAGTTTAGCATCTCTTATTCGATAAAGCGCGTATAATTGCATCATGTCACTGTAAATCATCGTCATTAAGAATAACCAAAATGTTCATCCAGGCTACTACAGTACGAAATGCGTCTATCATAAAGCCTAGTGTTATTGCCTAACACAGTGCGGAATGAGTCATTCACAGCTAAGTTCCATCTCAAGATTCCTCTAGCTTTAATGGTGTTGAAAAAAATGCAATCCTTACGTGTTCTCAATACGTCGTTGATATTTGCTTTTGTCTTGAATTGACACCATCTACATAAGTGAATTTCATAGTTCGAGATTGCATAGTTTGTTTCTAGCAGTAGCATGGAAGATCTGCGCTAAGATTTGAGAGAAGATAATTTCATGATTTTGGTGCACAGTTGTAATTCTAGGCGTAGGCCCTAGACTACACTTGATAAGTTTTTAGGTGCACATCTTTCAATAAATTGAGTTTTCTTCATTAAAAAGCTGAGAAAAGCGAAGTTTTTGATAGCCTTAACACAGGAAAACTTCCTCATTGCAACTACAGCATTGTGGTAAACATGTTTGTGTTATGATAGTGTTGGCTTAAATGTTTATTGGAGTACCTTTTCTAGACATTGGTGCACATTTTGGAGCCCTTTTTGTAGACGTAGGTGCACATTTTTTAGTCCAAAACTTAACTTTTGAGCTCACTTTACAAACCATGCAGTCTGGTAACAATTTAACTCACTTTATAAAATCCTAAGCTTTCCTAAAAATTGCAGAAAAATTAGGGAAATTTTACAAAATTAGATACAGATTTTACAAAAATGATGAAAATTACACAAAAATTAAAGCAAATTTCATGAAAATGATGGAAATTTTATAAAAATTGAAGACTATTTCCCTAAAATAAAGGAAATTTTCCTGGAAAATGAAGAAAATTGCACACAATCTGAAGCAAATTTTACAAAAAAAGATGGAAATTTGTATTTAAAAATGAAGGAAATTGCACCAAAATTTAAAGCAAATTTTATGAAAATTGAAAATAACATCTCAAAAATTTCAGAAAATGAAGGAAATTGCACGCAAATTTGAAGCAGATTTCACGAAAATAAGGAAAGTTTACAAAAATTCAGAAAATTTCAAACAAAGGACATTTCCCTAAAATGGAAGATATTTTCCCCAAAATGAAGGAAATTGCACGAAAATTGAAGCAAAATTCCCCCAAATTATGCCATGGAATCTAACTGAACTCGTCAAAATCAATTCGTTATAACCTTCATTATTGGGAGGGGGGACCAAAATGGTACTTGCCCTTCCCCCCCCTTCCCCAGTAAAATGTTTATGGGGGGGACCTTGGCCCCTGGTTACTACGTCCCTGCTCGGAACCTGGGTCCTGGGGTGAAGCCCGGGAAGCTAAAATTTTCTTGATTATAATGCCCCACAATGGTTTAAAATCAACACAAATTTCCAAAATATAAGTGATGAAAAGAAGACTATTTCAGATTATATTGTTAATATCTATTCGGATAAAAAACAAAACCATTTTGAAACAGGCAGAGGAGAAATTTGCCCTGAAAATAGAGAAAATTCAGTTTAAATTGTGGACTCATGGGCAAAGCTTTGAAAGGGTCCAGGGGGGAAGCTCCGGTAGCACTGAAGATTTTTTCTTCCGATGCTAATAGTAAAGCAACCTATGTAATTATGCTGGCGTGTGTATGTATGTACTGTATGTATGTGTGTCTGTAACAGCAAGCTCATAAGCGCGATATCTCAAGAACGATACACTGAATTCATGAAATATGTGGTACACAGATAGCCCATGGTTAGTAGATGTGCCCTATCGTTTTTGGTGGTGATGTCATGCATATTAATGAGTGAATGCGGCTTAATGTAGATCTCTTGAATTGTTAATATTTTAACAACCATATGTCTGTTTTTTTTGTTTTGGGTGTAATTAAACTGTTAGCTAGTGTGTACATGTTCATGGTACAAAAACGTTGAATTTCATAAATATGCATAGTGGGCGACATGATTTTGCTGAAAAGAGCTTGTAAGCATGGTATCTCAAGAAAGGTAAACTAGATTCATGTCATATTTGGTACGCAGGTAGCCCATGGTCTGTAGATGTGCCATATTGTTTTTGGTGGTGATAATGATAATAATAAAGTACTTATACATCGCCATTACTAAAAAGATATTCTATCGCGCTTTCCAATCAAGATGTAAAATAAAAAAACACACTGAGAAACTGCCAAAAGAACCAAAGAAAAAGGAAAATTAATTTAAGGTCAGCTTAAAAAGGTGAGTTTTAAGGTTAGGTTTGAATGAGGTAAATGATGAATTAGACTTTACTGAATCAGGCAGGTCATCCCATAGTTTGTTACCGATGAAACAAAATGCACGAGAATCGAACGAAGTATGAGTACGGGGTAGAGAAAGAAGAGGATTACATGAGCTGTGTGTATTATATGTGGATTTTCGGAACTGAATTAGCTGTTTGAGGTAGGCTGGTGCATGATTATGAATACATTTAAAAACAAGACACAGAACTTTAAATTGGATACGTTTAACAAAAGGAAGCCAATGCAGTTCCTTTAGGCAGCTTGAAGCACTATCGAATTTGCGTTTTTGCAAAACAACTTTAGCTGCCTGGTTCTGAATTGATTGCATTGGTAATAAAGTAGAAGTGGGCAGCCTAGCAAACACAGCATTGCAATAGTCGAGGTGTGAGATGACCAAGCTTTGAACCAGTAGCCTACAACTTTCAGTGGTCAAGTGTTTCCTGATTCGACGAATCATATTAAAGTTGCGACTGGCTTTAAGGTGATATCATGCATATGCTCTTATTTTGACAACCACATGTCTGAATTGTTTCATATTCAGTATGTTTATGTTCTTAGCTAGTGTGTATGTGTTTATTGAAAAATTGAATTTCATTAATATGCGTAGTAGGCAGGGCGAGCCCCGGACCATGACAACACCTCCTGCTCCAACCCCCCACTCTGCACAAATTGTGACGGTAAACACCCAGCAAACCATCCCTCCTTCTCGAAAGACTGTCCCACCTGGCTTCAGGAAAACAAATAACTAAACTTAAAACCCTTAACCCCAACATAACCTACCCTGAGGCCAGGAAACAATTCTCGCTCCCTTAACTCCAAACCTTCCTACTCAAACGTAGTCTCCTCTAACTCTAATTCCGCCCAAACACAACTAACACAACAAAAACTAACTCCCATGCCCAAACCGACCTCACCTGGCTCTTCTTACCTAGTCCTAAGCCCATCACCATTTCCAACAACCCAATCACACCCAATACCCACACCACCTCCACCACCACTCCTCTCCTCAACCCCCCTTCCTACTCTAAAGCCCCTACCGCCCCCTACACCAACTCCACTAATACCTTCATACATCAAGCTAAAACCAGCCAAGCAAACAACCAACAAACCAACAAATCAACCAGCAAACAACCAACCAAAAACAGCCAATCAACAAACAACCTATCAACAAACAACCTATCAACAAACAACCAATCAACAAACAACCCACCTCCCAAACCCACACTGAAGAGAGTATGGATTGTTCGACATCGAACACACCGATCATACTTCGCCCAATTTTCAAAAACAATCGCTCCCAAAGAAACAAATCCAAAGAAAAACAAGTGAACTCAGACCCAGCAGATCTTCCTCCAGATAACCCCGCCTCCTTTATGGCATACACCACAATCAATTACAATAACACCCACAACATCATACAATGGAACATTAGGAGCCTTAAGGCCAATTCTGAAGAAATCGACCTTCTGGCCTCCACCTTCAACCCGGTCGTCTTCTGCCTACAAGAAACTTTCTTGAAAACCACCGACCATTACTCCCTTAACAACTTTGCTTGCTATCACAAAACATCAAGTGGATGCTGACAGGGCCTGTGGTGGCGTCTCCATTCTCGTTAGACACGATATCCCACACAGCCCTGTTCGTGCACACCGACCTTCAGGCCATCTGTATTTCTATCTCCCTCCACAAAACTTTCACTCTCTGCAATATCTATCTCCCTCCCAACACCAACATTCAACCAACCAGCCTTAACAACCTCATCTCTCAGCTTCCCACCCCTTCATCCTTCTTGGTGACTTCAACGCTCACAACCCTCTGTGGGGCTCTAATACCACCACCCCTAGAGGCAAGTTCATAAAACGCTCTCCGTCAGCACAGCCTGTCCTTACTGAACACTAACTCCCGACCTACCTTCATCCTGCCACAGGCTCTCTCACCTGTATTGACCTGTCTATCTGTTCCCCTAACCTCCTCCCTGACTTTAGTTGGAGAGTCACTGCTGACCTCTGTGGTAGTGATCATTACCCTCTTCTTATACACTCCAATCTTCAAATCCCCACTGAGCACACCCCAACTGGAACCTCGACAAGGCGGACTGGTCCTTTTTGAAACCCTCTGTGACTCACACCTCCCCCCATCTTCTCGAGGATGAGGATCCCATGTCTAACTTCAGTAATATCCTTATCAACATCGCCACCTGCTCAATTCCCAAAACCTCCAAACCCCAAATCATCCCCCAACCCCTGGTTCTCAGATGACTGCAAAACCGCCATCAAGAACAGGAAAAGAGCCCTCAGGAACTTTAAAACTAACCCGACCACCCATAACCTTAACCTCTTTCGCATCAGCCGTGCAAGGCCAGACGCACTATCAAGGACAGTAAAACCAACACTTGGAACAACTTTATCTCTTCTCTCACCACCAACACGCCCACTAAGAAGATTTGGAGAATGGTTAACAGCTTCCACGGCAGAGTAGGCAAATCTTCCATCTCCCATCTCTCTTGGAATGGAGACCTTCTCACCGCAAAAAGACATCGTTGACCACCTCGCCGCCTCTTTCAGCAACATCTCGGCCTCGACCAACTACTCCAATGCTTTCAAAATCAAAAAGCTGGCGATGAAGCCCGAGAATCACTTTTCCTCTGACAACCCGAAAGCTACAACACCCTCTCACCCTTTCTGAATTAAACCAAGCCATCAGCGACGCTGGCTGCACCTCCAAGGGCCCAGATAACATCCCCTATCAGTTTCTGGAAACACCTCCCCATCAAAGCCACCACTACCCTACTCACCATCTTCAACCACATTTGGTCCTCACACTCCTTTCCCCTATCTGGAGGACAGCTATTGTCATCCCCATCCTTAAACCGGGAAGGATAGCACCGACCCCACCAGCTACCGACCCATCGCCTTACTTGCTGTCTCTGTAAAATTATGGAAAAGATCATTAATCAGAGACTAAACTGGTTCCTCGAGACCAACAGAATCCTCTCTCCTCACCAAAGCGGCTTCCAAAACGCCGCAATACCCTTTGACCAGTTAATTACGCCGACACCGCTATCCGGGAATCCTTTGCAAAAAGGAACACCTCATTGCCATATTTTTGACCTCGAGAAAGCTTTCGACACTACTTGGAAATACGGCATTACCCGGAAACTTCACACCATTGGCCTCAGAGGCCACCTCCCCATCTTTATTCAAAACTTCCTCTCACCCAGGCAGTTCCAAGTTCGTATTGGCCACACCTCTCCAAGCCGCACCCCAAGAAGAGGGCGTCCCCCAAGGCAGCATCCTCTCCCCACTCTCTTCAACCTGAGCATTAATGACATCGGGAATGACCTTGGCCCCAGCATCAAACGTACTCTACGTGGATGACTTCACCATCTTCTACTCCTCCCTAGCTTTCCTATTGTTGAAAATAGGCTTCAAACCAGCCTCAATCAGCTGCAAGTCTGGAGCAACAATAACGGTTTTAGATTCTCCAAAGACAAGACAGTCTGCATGCACTTTTGTCATTTCAACAACCTCCACCCCAACCCGAACTTTGTGCTCAATGGGAATCGATCCCTAAAGTTGAAAACACAAAGTTCCTTGGTCTAACTCTTGACCCCAAGCTCACCTACAAGCCACACATCACCAACCTGAAACTAAAATGCAATAGCTCCTCAACCTCCTCCGACTGCTCTCCAACACTACTTGGGGAGCGAACCGCTATGCTCTCCTCAAAATTTTCAGGCTCACCATTAGGTACCAAGCTTGACTATGGCAATATTGTTTACTGTGTCGCTCACAACTCATACCTCAACCACATTAACACCATCCAAAATGAAGCCCTCAGGCTTTGTCTAGAGCCTACAGGACCTCCCCAATCACTAGCCTTCATGTTGAAGCCAACGAACCCCTTTCTACTTAGATGTAAAAAGCTTAGCCTCTCCTATGCTTTTAGAGTCCTCACCAACACTCAGAACCCTGTTTACAACCTCATTAGGTACCCCAATTTCTCCTCCCTCTTTGATAGGACTAAAACCCTATCGCCCCCTTCAGCTTACGATTAAATCAGACCTCTTTCAACTTGGCATCAACCCCGCCACTCTCGGCACCTATTCCTGGCCCACTTTTCCGCCTTGGGCCACCCCTTCCTTCTGTCCACCTTGACCTCTCCACTTATAACAAAACTCATACTCACCCTAATCTCTTCATCAATCTCCACAACCAAATCAAAGACCAACTCTCAAATTACACTCTATCTATACTGATGGCTCCAAGGAAGGCAACAAGACAGCTGCTGCTGCCATCATCCAAGACATCACCCTCAGTAGCAGACTTCCTGACCACTCATCCATCTTTTCAGCCGAGGCTAAGGCCATTCTCCTTGCCCTCAACTTTATTGAGTACTCTCCTCTTAGTCACTTTGCCATTTTCTCTGACTCAAAGGCTGTTCTTACTTCATTACTCAATCTTAAATGGGATAACCTCACCTGCCACCTCCTCCTCCGAAACTCTTTTCTCCCACCCTCTGCAGGAAAAGTGTTCTTTTCTTCTGGATCCCCAGCCATGTTGGCATCCCTGGCAATGACAGGGCTGATACAGCCGCTAAGCTTGCCCTTAACCTCCTCCCTTCCCCTTTTCCCAAAACCTCTCTGACATCAAACCGCTTATCGCTTTCTCTTGTTCGTGACCGCTGGCAAACCTTATGGAACTTCCAAATTGATAACAAACTCCATGTTATCCAGCCCACAATCCCGATCAAATCCACCATCAACAACCTTTCTCGTATCGACAACGTTCATATTACCCGTCTTAGAATTGGTCACACCCACCTCACTCACTCCCACCTCCTTATTGGTTCCCCCAACCCCTCTGTAACAATTGCCACTGCATCCTTACAATCCAACACGTTCTCCTTGCTTGCCCCTGTACAACCTTCCCAGAGCTTTCTCGCTCCCACAACTCAATTGCTGAGTTCTTCCAAAAAAATCCTCCAGATAAAATAGTCTCCTTCCTTCAGCATGCATCCTCTACAACCATATTTAATCCTCCTCTTCCACCCCCTCTCTACTCTGTTTTTGGTTTTACCCATGCACCTCCTCTCTCGATCACAGCTTTCTGGCTTTTGTTCTTGAATTTCTCTCATTCTTCCCCTGGTCTCTTTCCTTACTACCTCTAAACTGATCTGACCTCTCAGGCACAATTTGACCTTCGTTGTCGTGGTGCCGTTAAGACCTCATCAAACAAACAAACAAACTAAAAAAGACCAAGTAAACATGGTATCTCAAAAAAGGCAAACTGGATTTCTGTAATGTGTGGCACTCAGATAGCCCATGGTCTGTAGAAGTGCCCTATTGTTTTTGGTGGTGATGTCATGCATTTTAATTAGTAGGCGGTGCTTAATGTGAAAATCTTGAAATGCCTATATTTTAACAACCACATGTCTGTTTTTCATATTTTGTAGAATTATGATTTTAGCTAGTTTGTATGTGTTCATTTTTTAAAAACATTGAATTTCATTAATATGCATAGTGGGCGGGGCCTAATATAATATTGCTGAAAGAGCTTGCAAAACACGATATCTCAAATATTTCATGATATGCAATGACATAACAGTTAATACAAAATCAATCAGCATGAAAAAAAGCATCAGAACCGCAACACCTTTTGGTTCGGGTTTATTTTTGTTTCAAATGATTTAAAATCAACACAAAAGTTCAAAAAAGTTAAAGGACAATTTGAATATTGAATGTTAAAATCTACTCAGAGAACTGGATAAACATTTAGATTACCATATCTAAACAGGCATAGGACAGTAGGAGAAATTTCCCCTAAAAAACTTGGGCAAAATTCTGGGGTTTATTGACAAAGCCTTGGTCTGAAGTTTTCTTGTGTTTGATGCCCCAAAATGGCTGAAAATCAACGCAAAGTTCCCAAATGTAAATCGTTGGGTCTGGGGGCTAAGCAAGAGTAGGGACCCAGGGGAATAAGCCCTTTAGGGGCTCTTGGAAGGGGTCCAGGGGTGAAGCCCCAAAATGTCTGAAAATCAACAACTGATAAATTGGGAAAATCAACACAAACTAATACATTTTAAAAAAATCCTGAAAATTGAGATATTTTGGACAAAATTGTGCGGTTCAAGGGTGAAGTCTTGGTTTAAATTTTTTTGCCCCAAAATGTCTGAAAATCAACAACTGATAAATTGAGGAAAATCAACACAAACTAATAAATTTCAAAAAAATTCTGAAAATTTAGATATTTTGGACAAAATTGTGTGGTTCAAGGGTGAAGTCTTGGTTTAAATTTGTTTTGCCCCAAAGTGGCTTAAAATCAACACAAAAAAAACGAAATATAATTGATGGAAAAAAAAAATCAAATTATAATGTTAAAATCTTTTCGGATAAGCATTTTCATGGATAAATATTTCATGGATGCAGTTCTGATAGGGTCCAAGGGGCAAAGCCCCTGGAAGATTTATAGCTTTTGATGCCCAATAAGTAGAAAATGGCTCTTTGACTTTAAACATGTGTATATGCGTCTCCTGCAGTTGCCCAACCTGAGCCCAATCAGCATCATGCCAAGTCGAGTGGAGATGATTCTGATATCTAGATGATGCATGATTAAGATGTATCTCTAATTTGTACAAAACATACAGACATCCAAAATTTTAAATCTCTGTCGGACTTAGTACCCAAGTATGATGTTGTCAGCTTGATACCGAGTCAGGTGGACATGATTCTGATATAACGATGCAGGCTTGATTGAGATGTATCTCCACTTTAAACATTACATCTGATATTTTACATCTTTGCCCAACTTAGTGCCCAAGTATGATGTTGTCAGCATTATGCCGAGTCAAGAGTATATGATTCGGATATCTAGCTTGGAGTATATGATTCGGATATCTAGCTTAGTCTGGCATGACTGAAGTATAGTGTACTTTTATACCAAGTGCACTCATCATTCTACATTTGCCCGACAAAGATCGGTATCCAGCCAAAAGTATTTTGTATTTTACGAAGAAACAAAAATTAAGATATAACCATATTGATATTCCTACAATTTTCTTTCAAATAGTGAGGCCACTTTTTTCCCCGACGACGCCAGTGCACCACAACTGGTTATCAAAGGCCGTGGACATTGACTTGGTTGTCGATGTTATGTCTGTCCGTACGTCGTACCTGTGTTCTCGTCCGGGTCGTATTAAGCGTTTCGTGATAGCATTTGTACTATCATAACTGAATACGCAGGCGACGACCCCGTTATTGTAATTGTGTGTTCAACTCTCTCTCTCTCTTTCCCCGACGAAAATTGGAACTGTCTCACAAAAAAAATTCTCTTTAGGGGTTCAGTGTTCACACTAAAGTTAACACTAAGGTTCAAAATTTTGTGGATTTTCCCCCCTTGTGTACTTTTTTTGGGCGGGAGAATTTTGAAAAAAAAAGGGGGAATTTAAAATGGTAAAATCTTCCAACATTCAAAGGTTTCTTTGACATAAGCTAAGCTAAGCAATTTCTTCACTCTAATTAAGCTAAGGAATTTCTTCACTCTAATTTTTCTTTCTGAAATCTGAAAAGTAACCATCATGGGTGAAAACAGGTTCATAGTTAATACATGTATCATGCAAAAGAAAGTATCAATATGCAAAACTAAAGGTAAGTACTGCTTGTGTGTCTTTCTATTATAGATCGATAAGAATAAATTTACATTTTAAAAAAAACACCAATCTGAAAAGAAAAACCCTCAAATAACAAGGCATTTCTCCCTCATTGCCTCCCTTTTTTGTGTCTTTTTATTTTTCATCAGTTAAATAAAATCTTGAAACTTATAAGAGTTGTTATTTAGTCAAGTTTAACTTTGCTGTAGTACTCACTCACTGCTCACTTTACAAGTGGAGATTGAGGCCTTCAGCACAGAAATCCATCTCTTCCTGTCTTGCGCCATTTCACTGACTTTGGTTCCAGCTCCCCCATCCGAGCATCTCTCGCTCTGTCTCCTACTCTACCCTTCGCCTCCCAAGTTGTTTTTGGCCTGCCTCTTTTTTTCACCCATTTGGTGTCCAGGACAAAGCCACCCTTGAATTATTGGTGGCATCTCTATGTAAAATATGTCCGATTTATTTCCATCTTCTGTCACGAATTATTATGCTTGTCGGTACCATCTTTGTCTTTCTATACAAGTCATTATTTGAAATGACTGTTGGCCATCTGACTTTTAATATTTTGCGTAGGTAGTTTTGTTGGAATGTGTCTACTTTTTTGTTGTCGCCCTCATTCATTCTCTATGTGTATAATCCATATAGAAGCACAGACATAACATTTGTTTGAAATATTTTTATTTTGTCCTTGAGCTGTAGTTGTTAGATTTCCAAATGTTGTTTAAGGTGATGAAAGTGTTTCTACCCTTGCCTAATCTTCTCCTTATGTCAATCAGTGTTCCACCATCTTTCGTCAGGGCAGCTCCTAAATATGTGAATTCATTAATATCATCCACCTCTTTTCCGTTCACTGAAAAAGCATCTTGCCATCTAGCATTAATTCTTATCACCTTTGTCTTGCTATTATTCATTGATAGCCCTACATATCCTGCATTGCTTGACAATAAGGCTATGCCTTCGTTGTAATCTAGATCTTCCAGTAGCGTGCAGAAGTTCCACCTAATATTATTCCTGTGACCATTGACAGTACGTTACATAACCCAGTCGAGTGCAATGATGAACAATAAGCCTGACATGGGACATTCTTGCTTCACACTTGTCGCTACATCGAACCAATCTGATGTTACACCTTCATACAGAACTGCAGAGTTACTTCCATCGTACCACTGCTTTATAATGTTGGTAAACTTTTGTGGTTCAATAAATCCCACAGCTTTGCTCTGTCAATACTGTCAAAGGCCTTTTTAAAGTCAATAAATGTTATGTATAAGCGAGATTGCCATTTTATACACTGTTCTAAAATGTTTCTGAGAATGAATATCTGTTCACTAGTGCCCCTTCCTTGCCTGAGCCCTGCTTGCTCAGGTCCAAGTTTCCTGTCAACTGCATCCTTCATTTTGTCAATAATGATGTGCCTATAATCTTACTAACTGTTGGTAGTAGTGAGATGCCTCTGGAATTATCGTAAGATCACCCTTCTTTGGTATGGTAATTAGGTTTTTCTTCTAGTCATTAGGCTCTGTTTCCTTTGACCATATTTGATTAAACAAGCTGTGTAGTTCATTTACTGCTGTTGCATTAATAATCTTCCACATTTCAGCTACAATGTTATCTACAGCTGCAGCTTTGTTGTTTTTCATACTTTTAGTTGCTTTCATGGTTTCATTTTAGGACTGTTTCGACTACTCTTCTTAGCTGTTCATAGAATGCTTCCTTTGTTTCTATCTCTGCTACAATGGTGGGTGCATAGATTTGTATTACAGTTACATTTGTGTAATTGCTGGTGAATCTGGCCCTTACTATTCTTTCATTAATTTGCTCCCAATCAATCAGGCTGCTGTTTACTTCTTTTTGTTTAATATTGCAACTGCTCTTTCATGTCCGTCTTGGTTTCCTGAATACAGGAGTTCTCCTGTTGTAGTTTGTAATTGCTGCAGTACAGTACATTGTGTTCTGAGTCGCATCATTCCCATCATCATTATATGCCATATACCTCATGCACTACAGACTATTCACTTGGTTGGATATCCGAAAATTTGTGACCCAAGGTCATTAGACTGCATAGTAACCACCACATTGGAGTGAAAAAAACAAAGTGATCAGCTGTGTTTGTTTACTTGCCATACATACCACACACAGTGAACACATGGACTTATCCACGTGCATTGCACAAAGCTTTGTTTTCACTCCAGAAAATGCATCTGCCGGAAGTGACATGGCACCAACCAACTGAATACAATCTAGATATCTATTAGACGACATGATTGTGTTACTATTACGTGTTGTATTTCGTCCGTTTCATCGCATATTTCGTAACACCAATGACAGCTTGATCATCAGACACTTGGAGTGAGAGCCTATACTGGGCCTGTTTTTTCGTTCTTTTTGCCCACTGAGGAGTAACTGCAGAACTCAATGCAACGTCAAGCCCTTTTAAATTTAAGAGGCAGAGTCCCAGTGTTTGATATGTTCTGTCATGAGATCAGATAATAGTTTCCCCCCTTTCTTGGAGGCAAAGTCACAGTCGTAGTTATGAGATCTGATGATAGCGAGAGGCCTATTCCCTTTGTTGGCGGCTAAGTTGCAGTGATGAGATCTAATAGAGATAGGCCTATTTCCCCTTCTGTGGGAGGTATAAAGTCACAGTCGTTTCCCCTTTGTTGGAGGCTAATTTCTAAGTCGAACTAGTATTAGTAGTAGTATATTCCCCCTTCTGTTGGAGGCTAAGTCTTCAGTTGAACTATATTGTTTAATTAAAAAACAATACATGAAGATATACAATATCACTGCGACTGAGCCTCCAACGTCCAAGAGGGGTGTTTAAAAAATGCGTTAAATTCTGCAGTTAAGCCCCATGGACATCAAATTTTTCCAGTTTAAGGTGTAGAAACATTTAAATTTAATTTAATTTATTTATTTATTCATTTTTTGCGACATTTTAGTAGTGCTGTCATAACATGTCGATTATCGCGATATCTCTTTTTCCAAGACATGAAATATGCCTCTCGCCACATATGGTGATACCAAAAACTAATACTCAACTTAAAGATTTTCGCGCAACTAGGCTAGGCTACTTCGTACGTTACAATTTTAACGTTATGGTATTAAATCTAAAAGTCCAGTTTAGGCCATTAAAAATGTGCAAAAATATCATGAAACATAAAAAACTAATTAAAAATCGTGCTCTGTTACACCACACTGGAACAATCCGATGTAAGTTGGCAAAAAGAACAAAAAATAATGTGGATTCGTGTCAAAATACATTGTTTTGGGGAAATTACTTTTATCATGATTGATTTTGTGTGAATTTATAGGAAGTAAACATCTCTATGCAGACATTCATACAATTTCCATGTGAATAGAGAATTTGATGCGAGTATTTTGTTACGAAAAATGCCTTTAATCTCAAGTGCCAGCATCAGAGGCTAATAATTTTGTTTACAGGGCCTTTTGCTAGCTTTACGTTTCCATCTTAACCCTTTATTTGTTTTGATTCAGAACTTTTGGTAAGTTCACCCCTTTTGTATTTCTCTTATCATTTTTTTGGTTCCAATGCGATAGCATCAAGAACCTATGCGGTCATGATGGCGTGTGTGTGTATGTATGTGGGTGTGTGTGACTCTAGCTCGTAAACATGATATTTCAAGAACTATACACCAGATTCATGTCATATGTGGTACACAGATAGCCAGCCCATGATCCGTAGATGTGCCCTATTGCTTTTGGAAATGATGTGCATATTAATAAGTAGGCGGGCTTAATGTCAAAATCTTGAAATGCTTAAAATTTTAACAACCGCACATCTGTTTTGTTTCATATTTGGTGTAATTATGTTGTGAGCTAGTGTGTACATGTTCATGGTACCAGACGTTGAATTTCATTAAATGCATAGTGGGCAGGGCTTAATATCATTTTCCTGAAAAAAGCTTGTACTGTAAACATGGTATATCAAGAATGGTGAACTGGATTCATGTCATATTTGGTACACAGATAGCCCATGGTCCGAAGATATGCCCTATTGTTTTTGGTGATAATGTCATGTATATTAATGAGTAGGTGGGGCTTAATATTAAAATCTTAAAATGCTCATAATTTAACAACCACATGTCTGTTTTGTTTCATATTTGGTGTAATTTTGTTGTTTGTATGTACATGTTTATGGTACCAAAATGTTGAATTTCAGTAATGTACATAGTGGGCGGGACTTAACATGATTTTGTTGAAAAGAGCTTATCTCAAGAACGATACATGGGATTCAGTATTTATGTGGTACACAGATAGCCCATGGTCCGCAAATGTGCCTTATTGTTTTTGGCGTTGATGTGATGCATATTAATGAGTAGGCAGAGCTTAATGTTATCATTTGAAAATGCTCATAATTCAAAGGAGCTATTGACTGAAAAGTGAGGGTGTCTTTTTTGTGATAATTTGCATTTCGTCCACATTCAATCAAATCTCGCAACCTGTTTTTTCATGGATTTAATCTCAATGGAAGTTCATTCACTCGCTGAGGGCTCTCAATGAAAGTTTGTTCACTCACCGAGTGCTCTTAAACGAACGTTCACTGTGTGTGAACATCTGCACATGTTGTCTTCCTATCTTTTCTTCTTCTGGCACGGTACTACGATAGTGACAAATTATAGGGCCCAATTTAACTTAAAGTTTGATATTTTAGCCAATAAAGAAGACTGGGCCTAGGAGGATGTGGCTATTACAATAGCAACATATGAGTATTTGACTAACATTAGTGTAATGAACCCCTTGCAAAATATCATTTCCTAATGTGATAATGTTATTACAGTTGCCTAACGACACAGTAAGACTCGACGTACGAAGTCGTCCCTGATTTATTACCAAATGACCATTAAAATATGATCCAACCATGAAAAGATACTAATTCCAAGTAAAGGTTATTAGGTGAATACGTTTACAAGAAAAACAATAGTAACAAAATCAACTTCCTGTGCATTTGTCAAGTCCTAACAACCGGCTAACAACCAGCTGAGTACCCTACACAGCTAGGCCTATATGCATGATTGCCTATGTGCATGATTGACAATACAGCAAAGCTATGAATATTTAAATCCAAAGAGGCTGTATGAAAAGCCTATATCAGACACGCACTGCATTATTTGGGAGACTACAGTAAAATACGGCCTCAGTTTTCGGTGGAGTGCACCTTTAACAACGGCATGTCTGTTTTGTTTCATATTTGGTGTGTTTATGTTCATGGTACAAAAATGTTGAAGGTTATTAATAAACTGTACTTAGTAAGTGGGGCTTAACATGATTTTGTTGAAGAGAGCTTGTTAGCACAGTATCAAGAATAATACATGGGATTTAGGTCATATGTGGTACACAGATTGCCCATGGACCGCAGATGTGTATTGTTTTGGCGGTGATGTCATGCATATTAATAAGTAGACAGGGCTTAAAGTTAAAATCTTTGAAAAAATGATGTTGTTACCAAGTGAATACCTAGATGTTAATAGGATAAAAAAAAAATGAATCTAATTAATTGTGAAATTTTATTTTTGTCATGATAAATAAATCTGGTCATGATGAATAAATCTGGCTATTAATTTCATTCTATTGCAAACAAACTCACCAGAATGTTTATAACTCACTAATGAAAATATTCTTTTAAAACAAAATGAATTCTCAGCCCACATTACACACATGGAATGGCCCATGCAATAACTTATAGCCCTTCACAATAAGTTCCATTGTGTTCATATAGATGATTGGGAGTGTAATAAATAATGTGTAAAAACAGTGAATTATCTGTGGTGGGTTTCTTAATTGCTTCTAGCAGAGTATGAGTCATCCCGCCAAAATGGAGGTTCTTGCGAGTGAAAAGACTTTAAAAAGGAAAGAAAAAAGATTTATAACGAGGAATAGGCGTATTGTGAGAACTGGGTTGTCATTGTTATTGTGAGCCCATTGTGTAATAACATTTATTATACAATAGTTCATAATTTCAAATCCATACTGTACGTCAGAAACTCAAAACCTTTGGTTTTCTGTTTTTTCACTTGAAGTACCGGTATTAAATAAAATAGCTCAGTCAAATTGTAAAGTATGCCTGTATTTTTCTTTCCACTGCGAAACTGGCATCTGCGACTGAGCATCCGACATCCAGCCTCAAGTCAATTTATAAGATATTTCAGTTTTTTTTTTTTCCAGTCTTAGTCAAACTATAAAATAGCTCAGTGAAATGATAGAATATGCCTGTATTTCTTTTTCATCAGTCTTATGTTTCTTTTCAAATCCAGCCTCAGTCAAATGATCAAATAGCTTTTCAGCGACAAATGCATCCAGTCAAATGATTAAATGCCTGTAATGTTTCTTTTCTGAGCATTCAAATGATCAAATATGCCCGACTGAGCATACAGCATCCAGCCTCAGTCAAATGATCAAATATGCCTGTAATATTTCTTTTGCATCTTGCACTAAGCATTTCAGTCAAATGATCAAATATGCCTGTAATATTTGTTTTGCAGACTGAGCATACAGCATCCAGCCTCAGTCAAATGATCAAATATGCCTGTAATATTTCTTTTGCACTGCGACTGAGCATACAGCATCCAGCCTCAGTCAAATGATCAAATATGCCTGTAATATTTGTTTTGCACTGCGACTGAGCATACAGCATCCAGCCTCAGTCAAATAATAGAATGTGCCTGTAATATTTGTTTTGCACTGCGACTGAGCATACAGCATCCAGCCTCAGTCAAATGATCAAATATGCCTGTAATATTTCTTTTCCACTGCAACTGGGCATCCCGTCAATTAACTATAAAATAGCTCAGTCAAATTATAAAGTATCCTGTATTTTTCTTTCCACTGCGACTGAGCATCTGTGACTGAGCATCTGGCATCCAGCCTCAGTCAAATGATGAAATGTGTCTTATTTCTTTTCCACTGTGACAGAGATTGACGTTTTTTCAAAGGTGCAGCTCAAAATATGCGGGGTATTCTATAGTTATTCTAATGAGAG
Organism: Chiridota heheva; assembly: GCA_020152595.1. NCBI lineage: Eukaryota > Metazoa > Echinodermata > Holothuroidea > Apodida > Chiridotidae > Chiridota > Chiridota heheva. Next base: position 310,247 of record JAIGNY010003617.1, read on the forward strand.
TGTAGGCCATACTGACACTTATACTGAGTTATACAGACGTAAATGGTTTTGTGATTAAAGGAAAAATGAAGCATTAATTTCAAGAATTTTATAAATAAAAGATAGAGAATAAATATATAAGTATAGGTCACTCACAGATTGACTGCTACAGGGATACCTTTTTTAGTTGACGAAGGAGAATTGTGTATATTTGCAGATATTTATTCAAAAAATATAAATTAAAAATCCTAAATTTGACATAAAATATTCCCCCAAAATCTAATATTTTTGGAGGGTGTGTGAATTTCAAATTAAGTTTTAATTTTTTGAAATAAATATGTTGGATATCTTTTTAAGTTACAGTACCTACTTAATATTACTGGATTTGTAAGTGCCTTCTGCTTATTTTCACTCTCATATAAATCTACTCTTTGCTAATTAATTTCTTTGAACTTACTGTGTGAATGCTATTGTGAAAGAAACCAAATCAAACCTTTTGAGTCTTGATTTTGATCCTGTTTTGTAAAATCTTTCTATTTTTATAGGATCTTGAAAGATCGGTGATACATGAGGACTGTAATATCCTGATGGTCGTGTTCTAGTTGTCTTCTCCAGGGTGGTGTATTTGGGAGCATCATCATGGGCAGAATTTTTCTGGCTCACATGGGAGGAACAAGACTCTTCTCATGTGCCAACTGTGATGCCAATCTTACTAATCGATCAGAGCTGTTGTCAACCCGCTTCACAGGTTCAACGGGAAGAGCCTTCCTGTTTAACAAGGTAGTGTAGTGACACCTACAACATTTCAATTACTTGTGTGAGTAAAGAGGCACTAGACCGAAAAGTGAGGGCATATTTTTATAGGGTCCCCAAACAAATCTAATGCTTATCTAGCATGCAATGGTATAGCAATTTTCTGGTTAATATGAATATTCAAGTGACCTTTGCCCTCACGTCGGCTGTGGGCTATGGAGGCATAAAGTTTATCGATCAGTTGTGGATAATATATCTGAAATTTACAAAACGAGCACCCTGACTTTTCGGTCTAATGCTTTAAAATTACTTGTGTGGTTACAACTTCAAGTCAATCAATTGTTTTCTTCTAAAATGTTACATTAGTTTGTACTTACAGCTGATCAAAGTTTTAAATTACATTGGTTTCATGCTATTGAGCATATATGATTTATGTATGCCAGCTCATTCTTAAGCATAACCTGACACAATGTTTGGAAGTGAAGAAGATTATCTTGTAAAATGGACTTGATTTCAGAACTTTGACAAGTCAAGGCTTGTGGATGTGCTAGCTCCTTAATGTAAATTACAGTTAATTCAGATATGGATTCAGATTGTTGCCAAATCTGTTAAGAATGTTCAGGGAGTGATTCCTTTTTATTTTTATACCTAAATATTTTACTTATCACACAAATCTTTATATTTTGTAATATTTGTAATTTTGTAGTGATAAGTATTCAATGTTTTCTGTTTTATTTCTTATATATAGAATATGATATTCTTAGTGTAAGTTAGGAATTTTAAAGTAAGTCACAGAATTAGGTAGTTGTTTACGATTGTTCATCTTATATGAAAGAGGACAGTTAAGGGAAGGGAACAAATGACAAATGGATGAAGAACATGTTCAGAAATATGAATTCTATCTTGGTTTTTTTTGTAGTTTTCTACTGAAATAAGTCTGGTTGTGAGTGACTAGACTTGAATAATTGATAGTCAAATGTGATTTACAACCTAATCACCAGAATCCATTTTATTAGAGAATTTACCTTAAATATCTTATTTGATCTCTTTTTTAATGTCCTTTCCATTAGGTGGTGAATTTACAATACAGTGAAGTCCAAGACAGAATGATGATTACTGGAAGACATATGGTGCGAGATGTTTTCTGCAAAAATTGTGAAACAAAACTGGGCTGGATGTATGAGTTTGCAACGGAGGACAATCAGAGATACAAGGAAGGCAGAGTGATTCTTGAGAGAGCTCTCATCACGGAACGTGATGGCTTTGCAGATCATTACTCAAATGAGAATTGAATTGTAGCACTCATTGAATGGGGAACTTGTCTGAAATTCTTTTTACTGAAGCTTAATATTCCTATCAGGAACAGATTCGGATCTTACAAGAAGTCAATTTTGTTTATTGTTTGTGGACTTGAAAAGATAATAGTTTTCAAAGCTAACTTTTCTTTAATTCTGGACTTCTTTAGTGTTACTATTTTGAATGCATATTTGTTCATTAAGCTTGGATGTATCCAACTTGCAAGCTGCTTGATATAACTGAAAAAGTCGTCATATCAAGGTCTCTGTTTTCTCATCATTGTATAGATCAGTCGATGGCAGATGTTGATATGTAAAATTAATTACTCATTCCTTATTCAGCAATACTGTCTTTGCCTACTGTCACTAGTTATATGAAATGCCTTCCATGATATGGTGTGTGATAAGGATTGTCTCTTAGCTGATATACTTATATATTTTGATTCTTGCCTACACTAATATCAGTGACAGTGAGTACAAATATGATAACAGGACAAATTTCTTGCAGTGAATATGCTATGAATATGCTCCTTTCATACTATCAATAAATGATAAAACACAGAAAAGTTAGGTGATGTTACTGTCAGAACGCTTTGAACCAAAACCTAAAATGAAAGTTAACTTTTTTTTCTAAATGCCCAATTGAACATTTCAAGTATCAATGCAGGTTATAGTATTGAAAATAAGTATGAAATGTGATGTGATGGAAATACACCAATTTTAATGGATATCGGTATGGACTGAACAATATATTGAAATAAATTGACTCGTACGATCTTGTGTGTGTGATGTATCTATGTATGGTGTGTAATCAATATATTTGGTACATTGTTGGGATTGCATGAATGATGCCACCTGGAAGGAAGCCTGCCATTCTTTTTGAGAAGTCAATGATAGTCTCATTTGTAATGCTATCCTTTGCTTGAGGTTGTAGCAAAAGCATATCATAATCTTGTATTAAATATTTGTTTTAAGCAGCTGATATAAAGCATTTCTGAAGGGGACTGATTTTTTCCCTTGAGAAAACGGGTGTTGCCCTTCATATTGTCTTAGAATTTCTTTGTCCAGGAAGAATTGTGAGAAATATTGGTTGGTTTAATTGAAACCCAATTGTAACTGTATTTCACGAATTGGTCATATTGAATAAGATTACTCACCGACCAGTGAAAAAGCTCTAGTTGGTATTTATCATATCTTATGTGGACTAGGGAGGGTTTCATGTACAATGACTTAAGCGTGTCATTAACACTGCTATCAAAAATAAAAAGTGTTGATGTATAAGTTTGTCCTAGGTGTTAGAAAGAAAACAAGGATGTTGACCTTTTCATGTTTTTTATGATAACATTTTGAAAGTTACAGTGACAATATATTCTCTTACAAAGGAAAATTAGACTGACGATAGTGAGTGGAAACCTTTCTCATTTTTTCCACAAGGTAAAATTGTTAAAAGTAATTTTGACAGAAAGTGTACATTTTTTCCAAGTTCGAACAATTTGTTTTATGTCTGATATTTTGTTTATCTTCTCTTAAATGTAATTATTGTAATGTTTCATGAGATTAGTACATCTAATGTAACAGTACTAAGATTTTCTATTTACAAAATTTGATCCAGATTTTGTTTTAAACATAAGAGGTAATTAACGAGAAAGGTCTAATTATGATTTATATATAGAGGCTAGAGATAGGCACTGATGCAGGTAAAACTTTGATTAGGAAAAACATTGCATTGAAACATTTGATTGGTCATAGTTTTGTATGACACTAATTCAATGTTGGACCACTTGGTATTTTGGAAACTTACTGAAATGTAACATGATAAATGTATTACAATTTATAAATCTTATGTATAGAATTTCTTACTTGGTTGGAATTCAGCAAATATTCTCTAAAAATGAAAACAAATTTTGAAATAAACCCTTTACATATTCTGCACCAAAGCTTTTGAAGAATTTTTTACTGATTACCTTAAAATAGAAAACTTGCTTGAATTTACAAAGTTTGTTTAAATTTGTGCAACCTGTTCAAATCACATTTACATGCCACTGACATTGAGCAGACAGAACCTTTGGATACTGATAGTTGTTTATAAGTGTATTGACTTATTATTGTGTGTGAAATTGTAGGTCATTATATTGGTATCAATGGTGGCAACATGGTGTTTGTCAAGTTGCACTTGTAGTAGAGTAAAAATAACAATGATAATTTTTTGAAAGGCAATTATGAAATTTATTTCATATTATTGTCGAGTTGACTATTCCATATTTAATTTCAGGACTTCCATCTTTGGTTTCTTTTGTATGTTATGGAATACAGACTTTTCCATTTTGGTGTTCATAAGTGTTAGGGATCCGTTTACAAATGCGTATTTTGTTTGTGGTAATGTCTGTGTGTTTGCAAGTCTTGTCAGTTGTTAATCTGTCTTGCTTTTTTTGTATAAAATAAATTTGTTGTTTATCCAATTATTATCCAATGTCTATTGTATGTTATAACATTTTAAAACTGGGAACCAGTAAATTTTCTTTCCTTTCAAAAGAAATATTGGGAATGAGGGAATTTTCATTATAACAGTTACATATTGGGAGTGAGGGATTTTTCATAATAACAATTACATATTGTGAAGTTGTTCTAAATGGATGATTTTAAATTCTGGTATAACAAGATTGAATCATTTGTCAACTTCTTGACATTTGTGAAAACAACGTATGTATCTTGAAAGATATAGTTGTTTTTTATTTGAGTTTTCGTTATCATTTCTAATCTTCTGGTAGATAGACAAAATGTCTCAGTCAAATGTATTGTCTTGTATGTATTAATGGTGATAGAATGTGTAAATATACTTGTAAATACTTTCTCACAAAAATTGTACATAATTGCTATAGTTTTATTAATAAGCCAGTGCTTTGGAAAAAAAAATGAGCCTTAGAATATATCAAGAATATGCAACATTTCACATGAAGAAATAAAATTAGTTCAAAGTAGATTTAGAAGGATTAGAATGATTGGTTCGGATATTTATTTTCCTATCTATGGTTAAATGTTCTACTCCTTTTTAGTTCATGCCTAGAAATGAAATATATTCTCTCCGATCAACTTTGCCACTGTAAAGAGAGGCTTTTTTAACACTAGATAAGTTTAAGTATTGCTAAACTGTTTATTATAGAACTTAACATAAAATGTTCTGTAGTATTGAATAATTGGTCTTCGGGAGGTTTATTATTTGACATGATTTCTGCATGTAAATAAGCAGATTCTAAGTACCAGTACATCTCATCAATACCTTCAAATAAAATCATTATTGCATCTTGAGTATTTTAGCCAATTCATTAGAGCAGCTGCTCAGCAGCTTCAGGATAGAATTAATTAAAGCTTAGAAAAAAAGAGTTTTTAAACATTTTGTTGTTTAAGAAAACTTAAAACTGTTAAGGGTTGGAATAATCAGGGGTCCAGAAGTTAATTTGTAGCAGGAATTGTAACTTAATATGTTAAGAGTTATGGACAGAATTGCATTTATTATATTAAAGAGAGAGTTCACTTACAGAAAGAGATAATTACAAGGACATGTGGAGGAAAACGTGAGTGCATGTCCAAATCTTCAATAAAATTTGGATAAGGTTGAAACATCTGTTTTATGTCTTTTTTTTCCACTATGATAGTATGAGAGTTAAGATAGTAAAGTAAATGACACATCATTTTGTGCTAATTGGTTATTCAAAATGCAATTTTATAACAATCGATAGGTATCTATCATGGTTCCTATGAAAAACAAAATATGACGTCCTGAAATTTACTGAGTAAATGAAGGACCTGACAAGATGATATTTGTCATTCTGCTATTTCAGAGGTCAGTGGTCCCGGCAAGGAAGGGGGCGGGGGACCTCCCCATGTCTGAAATTTGAACAAATTATTTTGTTCAAAAAAACTATTTTTGACCTTTTTTAATGGGGGTGGGGGGAGGGGGAGGTAGTCTGTATCATTGTAAAATTATATGCTGCTATATTAGATCGTATCATATATTGATTGAGGTGCAAATTTGGTACTTAAAAAACCTGTGTATTGTACACATTGAAAAATGCAAGGTTTGCCCCTGGACCCCCACCTGGGCTTTGCCCCTGGATCCCACAAGGGGCCCTAAGGCCCTTTGATAACATCTGACTGTACTATGCGCTATTGCCATTACATGGCTTCTATACACAGAAAACACTATATTTTACAATTTTGAAACTGCTGCATTGACTTAAAGAAGCTTAGATGAATTTCGACTACGCGCTAGAATAACTAGGCCTTTCCGCGATGATCTCATGTCAACTTTTGACAATGCCTTTTATCATCATGAACACTTATGTAATACTAAATAAATATATATATTCAATAATACTATTTTGAGCCGTTCACTGAATGGTTTGGGCGTGAGTTTAATGAAGAAAAGTTGCATTTTGTGCGAGAGCCCTCGCTACTGACTTATTATTCGAACAGCACCTTGGATGGATGTATCTAATTAGTTGAAAAGTTGTCGAACAATAGAGTGTCGGCGAAGTCAACATGCGTATAGCATCAAATCGAACACTGCGCACATTTGCTGACAAAATTTTCAAAGTAGCAGTTGGCAGCGCATTCAGGTGATGCCCACACTAATTGTGTACGCATTTTCAAAAGTGAGGGAAGTACAAAGTGGTCAGAATGTCAATTTCCTAAATGGCGCCATCTAAACAGTACATGCCAATTTAGACCTATGAGCCCAACGTTTTACTCTCATGAGCAAATCTAGGGCGCCAAATTTCCCTGCCATCACGCCACTGATAACAACCCCTAGAAAAAATTTGAAGGGTAAATCCAACTTTCCTTTTTCCGTCAGGCAAAAAAGGGCCCATAAAGTATTGAAATACAACTAGGACTAGGATAATATTATGGTTATACCTTTATGTTTTGTTTCTTCGCAAAAAGACAAAATACTTTTGAAAATATTCTGGATAAGGTCATAGTTATTTCATAGCTGCAGGACCCTCATCCCCATCCCCTCCCCACCCCCACCCTTTCCTCCCCAACCCCACCCACCCCTCCCCACCCCCACCCTTTCCTCCCCCACCCCATCCCTCCTCACCCACCCCTCACCCCACTACTCCTCACCCACCCCTTCTCATCCCACCCCTCACCCCACCCTCCCATCCCACCCTCCTCATCCCACCCCCTCACCCCACCCCTTCACCCCACCCCACCCCCCTCACCCCACCCCCTCACCCCACCCCCTCCCACCCCACCCCTCCTCACCCCACCCCTCCTCACCCCACCCTCCTCACCCCACCCCTCCTCACCCCACCCCTCCTCACCCCACCCCTCCTCACCCCACCCCTACTCACCCCACCCCACTACTCCCCACCCCACCCCCTCACCCCGCCTCACCCCCCCTCTTCGCCTCCTCACCCACCCCTCTTCACCCCACCCCTCCTCACCCCACCCCTACTCACCCCACCCCTACTCACCCCACCCCTACTCACCCCACCCCTACTCACCCACCCCACCCCACTCACTCACCCCACCCCTACTCACCCCACCCCTACTCACCCCACCCCTACTCACCCCACCCCTACTCACCCCACCCCTACTCACCCCACCCCTACTCACCCCACCCCTACTCACCCCACCCCTACTCACCCCACCCTCCTCATCCCACTCCTCCTCACCCTACCCCACCCCTCCTAACCCCTCCCCTGAGCGGACACAACCTTCCCGGTTGGGAGGTGAACTTGGAAAATTATTACCATAAGATTGAAATTTGTGGTCAAATTATTGGATATGTTGGTGAAATTTCCCGAAACTGGCCAATTTTTCTTGATTTTTTTATAGAATTTCTCGAAAAGAAAGAAAATTTCCGAAAATGAAGCTACGACTGCACACAGTTGATTAAACTTCTTAATGACTGTTAAATTCATCATGCCTGAATCAAAGAGCTCTTTGCCTGAATGCACAAAGCAGTTGCATTTAGAATTACTTTTTGGTATTAATTACAGCTCAGCCCTGATCCAGTCTCACCATGAAGCAATAATTGTTAACGTGGTCTTACAAGGTCAGTGATGTTTGTAAATTTGATATCTCTCTGAAAACAATGCATTATTTTAATCGGTTAGATACTGTGTTAAGAAACAAAAGCCATACTGAAATTTCTGGAATATATAGGTTTACGCAGGGAATTGTACAGTAAGCAAAGAAAGTTCTCTGTATGTTAAAGCAGGGAGGCCAACTCCCTGGTTCTTATTAAAATACGGTAAAATTGGGATAAACTTGTTTTGTTTTTTTCAATGCGTTTTTGTCAGAAAGCAAAAGTGAAATATTAGTATTATAATACTACAATAATAGTCACCAAATGAAAATTACTGAGAAAAAAGAAGAAGAAGAAGATGAAAGCAAAAATCGAAAATCGCAATAAACGATTCTACCGGGGCTCGAACTCACTGTTGATATGATTTTTTTTTGATCGCCATAACCAACTGGGGTAACTTGCGCAATGACCGTTAGTGCGTTTTAAATAACCATATACCTTGCAATATATACTGAGATAACGAATCGCGCAGCAAATTTCAACCAATCAAAAAATTTGAAAGGAATTCTAAATATTGCACACATATGACGATTTCGCCTCTTTAAGAGAAAGCTGTTTTGCCAAGTTTCTTTGGATTTACTTAACACTGAAAATAGTGTTAGATAAAGGAATGACTTTTGAAAGACGACTAATACAAATGATTAAATATCTATTGCTCTGAAACCATTAATCAATTGATAATTCATGGCAATTAATTTTCTTTTGTTTCTATGTATTAGAACAGATTTATGTAAAATATCATGACAGATTGAAATATTTCTTATCATTTAATACAATCCTTTGAAATTGCAGTGCTTGTGGAAATATTTCATATTTCAATTTATTCAAAGACAGAAATTCTCCATGCTACTTCTTAATTCATATCCTCAACAAGCCCACTGATTTTTATTTAAATTGGACAGACTAAGATCATGCCTTCTCAATGTGTCAAATCCTTGGGAGTTATATTGCATTCGCATTTGATAGGAAACAACATGGCAATGCTGTTTGTAAATCATATATGTTGCTCTACGCAACATCAGTCGAAAAAGGAAATTTTAACGAATGAAATAACTACTAGGTTGGTATGTTCCTGAATCTTGCCTAGACTTGACTAATGTAAGTCTCTTCTGTTTGGCCTCCCTGACTCTACACTTGACCCGCCTATCCAGTCTGGCAATCTTTCATATTGAAAGAGCGGCAACACAGGGCCGTGATTCCATCTCGAAAGTGTGTGTGTGTTGGGGAGGGGGCGGCCTGTTATTTAAAAAGTGGGAGGGAGACAAGAAACAAATTTTCCCCAAAATGTACTGATTTTTTTTAATCATACGGAAAAGTGGGAGGACATTTCCCCTTGTCACCTGGAATTACCGGCCCTGAGGCAACCAATGCAGTTATTTAAATTAGGATTAATATGGGGGAAAGTCATGATTGACATTTTTGGACAAAAGAAAAATTTCTTTGATCTACCAGCAAAATAACCAATTAAAAATATGAAAATAAACCGGAGGTATTGTTTGGATTTATTTTTGTGGTTGGGTGTGGGGAACACAGTAGCCAATCAATTTTGAATATCTAAAAAGTGAAAGTACCCTAAAAGTATCGTACCCATTCCCATTTCACAGTCTGTTCAAACAGAACTTCCAGCAAATAAAGAAATTACATATTTCGGTTTTAAATTTATAGAAATTAAAGTATTATTTGATATGTTTCGTTTCCAGACTATTTGGGTCCTTTAAATTTCTTTAGCAGCAAAACTGGTCAGACACTTTTTTTTTTTTTTTTTGGAAGGGTGGTCATACCACCCTCTCGGCCGCTTCCCCATCGGTTTCATCCATGAAAAAACATAGGAATGATATCAGATCATGACGCAATCACATTTCCTTTTAAGTTCTGAGATATAAAAATTCCCCCCAAGTTTGACCAACTTATGTGATTTGGCCTTATTGTTTAAGAATGGGTGATGGAGGAACATGGAAAGTGGATTTTATTAACATAATCATGACAAGCAAAATTCGGGCAAGTTTTCATCATTGCCGAATATTCCGGTAAAATATGTTCTGCCCCCAAAAATGAAATTGCCTTGTACGCCTATGTCTATCATATTTTGTCTGTGATTTTGTGGCTTAGAAAAGCATGGGGTATGTCAAAAAAGTAATACAACTCAATTTCGGAAGGTATTTATAATAAACACCTAAAGAAGGTTCCAGGGAAAATAAATTAATTAGTGAAGAAATAAATTAACTTTCTTTTTAAAATACGTTAACAATTGTTAAGAATGCAAGGATTAGGACGCCAACTTTCCATAGTAGACTTACTACACCAGTCATTTTCACACAGTTAAGAATAAGATTTTTAAACGTTTTTTTCACCATTTTGTTTCTTTTGAAGTCCTCTGTCATATAAGATGGACATGCTTGACCACTGAACTAATCCTGTAAACTATTTTTCGGGTATGTATCAAAAGCAAGAAATCTTCAGAGCTTCTGGAGCTTCGCCCCCTGGACCCCTTCGTCCATGAGGCCTAAAATTGTGCCCGAATTTTCTCAATTCCTGCGCCTGTTGAAAATTTTAACCCAAATACTTACCGGAATAGATTTTAACATTATAAGAATTTAAAATTGTCTTCTTTTAATTAATCAGTCATTTGAACTTTGTGTTGATTTTCAGCCATTTTGGAGCATCAGAAAAAAATAATCTTCGGACTCCTGGAGCACATTAGGTACTGAATTCACAGGCAAAATCTCTGGCGACACCACTGATGGGGAAGGGGGTGGGAGGGGGTGTTGTTCCCAACTGTTCTATATTGTGTGATTGTACATGTATATCGTTCTAAAATAAGTCGGAAAAATGCCAATTTTCGCCGGACAAATTTGACTTAAAATCAAATTACGCCCGTACGTATTCACACCGCTTCCTTCCAAAGGTATATATGTCTTCTTATTCGAAGTGCCGGGAAGTTTATTTTTAGGCACTTTCTCGGAGTTCAATCAGTTTCGGCGTGTGGTCCAGGGGCAATGATATGCAGGTGCATGGGAATTAAATTCTCATTTCAAGTACATCATTACATAAAGATTACATTTTTTTCACAAAATTTTCATAGTTGTAAAAACTCCTTTGTCAAATTTTGATCAGTTATAACAGTAGGTTAAGATGCAAAAAGTCACCATTTCGGAGAAGAAAAAAAAGTGGGGCAAGTGCCTGCCCGCTTGGCGAGGCGACGAGTGAACACACAATTACAATGACGGGGTCTTCGCCTGCGTATTCGGTATGATAGTAACAATGCTATCACGAAACGCTTAATACGACCCGGACGAGAACACAGGTACGACGTACGGACAGACATAACATCGACAACCAAGTCAATGTCCACGGCCTTTGATAACCAGTTGTGGTGCACTGGCCCGCTTGCAAATCCCGCCTATGGTAAACAGGCAAGGCCTATTTCACGGGGGACACTTTCCACAATAATTTAAAAAAATCAGTACAATTTGGGAATAATTTGGGCCCCAGCTCACGACACACGTTTCGGATAAGAAGCCGTGTCTTCCACACACTTTCTGGATGACGGCCCTGAAAGTGAAACGGGGTGTTTATACAAGGATGTACGACGAAACATATCTTGGTGTAAGTGCAGCAGGGATGTTCGAAATCCCTGGTAAGACAAGTTTGAAAGCCTATTTTTGTCGCTGCGTGCAGCGTATGACCCCATATGTCTAATATTTTGTGAAGGAGAATTACAGCCAGGGTCTGAAGCAGACAGTGGGGGAAAGTTTTTCCAACAATAATGTATTTCTATAAGTTCTCCTGAAAAAGTGGGGCTATAGGAATTTTGTAAATAGATTATCGGCCCGAATCAAACCACTGAGTTTTGCCGGACGGTCAGCACAAATCTAATAATTTTCTTTGTGTTTGTTCTTTAGTAGGCTACTATTATCCATGTTGTTTAACATTCTTTACATGTTTGTAGATATTTTACTTTGATTAAAAATTTGCACTGACTGAAAACATATCATAGGCTACACTGCCTGACATGTATGATGTAATGACACTGTACGCAGCATAGGCCTAGCAGATTGACCTTTGTGCTTTTTCCGCCAAGTCATTCATTCCGCGCTAGCGCTGTGTACGTACGTACTGCATGCACGATATATGATGAATGGTTGGACAGTCAGAGAAGAAAAGAAAATGGCGAGTATTCATACTTGCGAGAGCAATATTTGTGTAGATTTGAAGAAATTATTGCTAGATTGTAAGTTGGAAATAAGTTTGTTAATTTTCCCCAAAGCATACGGTTGTTATTTTCCGTGTTACGTAGATTTAAAGAAATTAGGATGGGTAGAAACCCTTTGATTGACGATATCTGTAAGTGTAACGTTAGAATATGGCAGTGCAATTTACAGTGCATAGTAATTGCGCGAAAACATTTTTCTTTACTGTTCACATACGGCCTGCAATGTAATGTGATTAGAAGCGAATGAGATAAAGCCTAGCTAATTTGCATCTGTATATTACCATCTCTACATTTCATATCTCATAAGAGGACATGAACACCAACAAAGCATAGTAAAAGTGAAAGTATTATTATTCAGAATATGGCTCACCTTAGTTATTTGTCATAGCCTAAGCTATAGCCTACCCCATTCTAGGACTTTTACTTCCCCACTGACCTGTTTTTTCCTTGTTGGCTGTTGTTCACTAGATTGCTGTTGTTTCTGATTTAAGGCCTGACAAAGTTATTTAAGTCCTATGCAGCTTAGTCATACATTTTATTCTGAGTTGGGATGCTCTGTATTGTTTTTCGGGCTGAAACTTTTCAAATAACCTGTCTTTTGTGTGTCCAGCTTTGCACTCAAAACGATTCAATAGCCTTGTTCCAGCGAAAAAAAATCGGACAAAATATGATCCAGTGTAGGCAAAATTAGATGATTCTTGGCACACTTTCTCTGTCTGTTTTACGCACTCTACAGTATTAAGTTTGTGCTGAAGATGTCAAAAGTTCAAAAATGATAGTCATGTGACTACCGCCTGATTATAATTGCAATGGCATTTGCAATTTCTAGGCAGGGTCCATTTTGAATTTTCATCAGATCATGGAAATACAAGTAGAAGAATAATTTGAATTATGCAAAGAAATGCAACTGCTTATTGTTCACTTTTGTTAAAAAGCTCTAAAACAGAAAAAAGTTGAATAATTATTTGCTGATTTTAAAGATGACCTATAGAACTTTTTTCCATCCATTAGTACAAATGTGCAGCCTAGTTTTGAACATGGTGACCTAGAAACTATTGGTGGATTTTACTTTGGCAAAATTCTGCTGTTAAAAGGCACTTATTGAACATTTTTTCGGATAATCAAATAAAGAGGGTGGAATCCCACCAGACTGCGCAGAGGGAGTGAAGTTATTGCATTTTGGAAAATTACACTTTGCTTAAGTGTGACCTGAATTGGAAACACAGTATCTGCAACAACCTACATACACAAAACAAATGTCCTAGTGATAACATACGTGTACGTGGGTTGTGACAATAACTAAGGCCCACCTAGCTTGAGAATCCTCTAGCTTTGATGGTGTTGACACAAAGTAATATCCTTCTGTGTAATTGATACATCGTTTGAGATTTGCTTTTGTTTTGAATTGACACCGATGGCTCCAAGGAAGGCAACAAGACAGCTGCTGCTGCCATCATCATCACCCAAGACATCACCCTCAGTAGCAGACTTCCTGACCACTCATCCATCTTTTCAGCCGAGGCTAAGGCCATTCTCCTCGCCCTCAACTTTATTGAGTACTCTCCTCTTAGTCACTTTGCCATTTTCTCTGACTCAAAGGCTGTTCTTACTTCATTACTCAATCTTAAATGGGATAACCTCACCTGCCACCTCCTCCTCCGGAAACTCTTTTCTCCCACCCTCTGCAGGAAAAGTGTTCTTTTCTTCTGGATACCCAGCCATGTTGGCATCCCTGGCAATGACAGGGCTAATACAGCCGCTAAGCTTGCCCTTAACCTCCTCCCTTCCCCTTTTCCCAAAACCCTCTCTGACATCAAACTGCTTATCGCTTCTCTTGTTCGTGACCGCTGGCAAACCTTATTGGACTTCCAAATTGATAACAAACTCCATGTTATCCAGCCCACAATCCCGATCAAATCCACCATCAACAACCTTTCTCGTATCGACAACGTTCATATTACCCGTCTAAGAATTGGTCACACCCACCTCACTCACTCCCACCTCCTTATTGGTTCCCCCCAACCCCTCTGTAACAATTGCCACTGCATCCTCACAATCCAATACATTCTCCTTGCTTGCCCCCTGTACAACCTTCCCAGAGCTTCCCTCGCTCCCCACAACTCAATTGCTGAGTTCTTCCAGAAAAATCCTTCAGATAAAATAATCTCCTTCCTTCAGCATGCATCCCTATACAACCATGTTTAATTCTCCTCTTCCACCCCCTCTCTACTTTGTTTTTGTTTTACCCATGCACCTTTTCTCTCGATCACAGCTTTCTGGCTTTTGTTCTTGAATTTCTCTCATTCTCCCCCTGGTCTCTTTCCTTACTACCTCTAAAATGATCTAACCTCTCAGGCACAATTTGACCTTCGTTGTCGTGGTGCTGTTAAGACCTCATCAATCAAACAAACAAACAGACACCATCCACAGCTAGAGGTAATTAGTGAAAATCAGAAATCACTTTTCAATTTTTTTAAAAACATGCATTATTAAAAGAAAGATTCATCTAAAATAATACATATATACTTTCACCTCGATTTTACCTCAAAACAGGAATTTTTGCCAAAAATCTAGGACAATCAGCGAAAAACTTGTTAGATGAAAATGGCCATTATTGAAGAATGACTTAATTTGAACAAAACGGAAGTCTTTTACAAACTACGGTAACTCAAAGTAGACTCACATTGTTACCTTCCTATGATGAATTCTGGATAAAAAGCTTGCTGCCTGAAGGTTCAGATCATAGTAAATTTGAGCTTAAGAGCTCATTTGTGCCACTATCATAATGAAAGCGGAAAGCTTGCTTGCACCAATACTTATCCAGTTCGTTTTTGAAAATGTTTAGGTTATTAGCGTCCATCACAACAACTGGTAGAGAGTTCCAAAGTTTACAAACATGGTTAGAAAAGAAATTGTGACAAACACTTGTGGGACAATATGGCTGTAGAGAATCTTTTTAGATTTTGAGCCTCTAGTTATAGGATTTTGCCTGAAAACAAAGAACTTGGTCACAGCTGGATCATAGTTGTTGGAGATGATCTTATATACTTTAATCCAGGGTTCTAGCTAGACAAGTTTGAGTGCTAGGCTCCAGTGGTAATCCAAGGTGACCACCTAGACCCCCCTCCCATTAAAAACTGTTCAAATTTAGTCCACTTCTATTGACAAATTGTCAATGAAAAAGATTTTTTGGAATGGTAGAAGGATTTACAAAATATTTTTTTATACAATAAATATTCAAAATACAATGGATATTCAACTGTCAAAGTGCCCCCAAAAAAAAAAAGTACAAACATTTGCCGGAAACTCTTCTCTCAATTCCCATTGTTATTCATCTTGCCCAAACTTTTTACCGCTTTTATTTTCGTCCTAGTATCATTAGACGTGAGCCAAGCGGCACATATTCCTATGAACTACGCAACAACTTTCATCAATATAAGATCCTCCACAAATCAAAAGAATATCGATCAGTCCGTTATAATGTTAGGTGCATATGGGGTTTATAACAAATGTGATCGGTCACTTACATTTGGACCGGTCTATAAGTACGCCTTGGGCCTTTGGGGGTGTAATTTTTACTTTGTTAAAGTTTGTTTGTATGGCAAGTGACGGACTTGGCAAGCTGCCAGCAGTGATTCACAAGGATTAAAACCTGAACCTGAACTGTGCGCATGTACTGTACGTACGTTTATGCAAAGCGCTTCGTGTATGGGTGATTTTATGATAATATGTACGTTCAATTGCGTTAAATTCCTATAGTTCAGTTAATTTGATGGGAATTTAATGTGCGTAATGTATGTTATCTTATGTGTGTAAATCAGCGGATGACATAAATAGAGCGAGATTAAAAGGAGATCTGTTTAAACACTTAATTATTTAATCGAATTGAACTTTTGAGTGCTGGGTGGAAGAGTGAATTTTAGAGCCAAGTGGTGGGCGGGAATTGCAAGTCCTGGGCGGGCCCGCTCAGCGCCGCCCACCGTAGCTAGAACCCTGCTTCAATCACAATCATACCACCCCTGGCCCTCTTATATGTCAATGTTGGTAGGTTTAGCTTGGCAAGTCACTTTGGATATGATAGAAGCGATAATGATGGAATTAGCTTAGTCACTCTCTGAACGCTCTTAATCATGTTGATATGCTTTTTCATGTGTGGAGACCAAATACAGTTTGAAAATTCAATGTGTGGCCTAACAAAGCCTTATATAGTTGTATGAGGGATATATCATCAAGAAAGGTAAACGCTCTCCTGATTATTCCTGATATTTTGCTTGCTTTGTTGACTTTCTCATTAATATGTGCATCGAAGGATAGGCTGGAGTCAAAGGTAACACCAAGATCATTCTCAGTGAGAGATAAAATCTAAATTATGGTTTAGCATAGAAAAGGTAAACATTGGATTGTTGTGCCATGAGATGTGAAGGAGTCAGGTAGCTCAGTTGGTACAGTACACGACTGAGATGCTGGAGGTACCCGGTTCAAGCCTCGGACAGGTCTAACCAGTTTTTCCACATCTATGCAGACAGATACGCTGATCATCAAAGCGGAAGTACGTCATTTGCAGCTGCTCCTCATTCAGCTGGTGAGAAAAGTGGCAATGGTTGAATGGTGCTCACCGTCATTTGGAGGGGACATTAAGCTGTTGGTCCCGATAGTAGGACAGTCACACCATACCTGGTTCTCTTAACACTTCTCGAAAAGAGTAGGGTGAAAACCCGGTGTTCATCCACTCCCGTCCCGGTCGCAGGAGACTGGTATCTGCTATGCAGGCTATAGCTTGGCGTCTATGCTTCATATAGAAGTCTTGCCGAGTTCCCGTAAGGGAGGATCATGTACAAACAAACAAACAGACTTTACATTTGTCTGGGTGGAACTTCAATAGCCAGTCAAAAGACCATCTACTCAAACTATCAAGATCCTCTTGAAGAATATCATGGTGATGTGTTGAATTAACACATTTATAAAACTTGGTGTCGAAAAGATATACAGTTGAATTAATTATGTTGGGCAGATCATTAATATAAATAACAAAGAGTAATGGACCCAGGATGCTGCCTTGGGGTATGCCACTAGTAACTGATGCTGATTTGCAACCACTAACCATGACACGTTGAGATCTATTAGTTAGAAAGGATCTTATCCAGCCATGTAGAGGATTTTTGATGCTATACCTACTGAGTTTATACACCAAACGCTCATGAGGTACAGTGTCAAAAGCTTTCATAAAGTCTAGATAAATAACATTAACTTGCTCATTACTTTCCCAGGCTTCTGTAAAATTATTCAGAACGTTTAATAGTTGTAGTGCAGTAGACCTTCCTCCCATAAAACCAAACTGCTTTAAACTCATCAGATCATTGTCTAATAGGTATGACATAAAATTATCTCTAATGATGGATTCAAATAGTTTACAAATGACGCTAGTTAGGCTTATAGGATGATAGTTTGAAATATTAGATTTGTCACCCTTTTTAAAGATGGCTGAAATATTAGCAACTTGTTAATGAATTAATTTTATATCACTCGCAGAGATGTATATTCAACACCTTACATATGCTATTAAAAGTTACCGTAGACACTGTATTAACTTTCGTAGTTTCTGATCGGCTATTGTCACATTATGTTGTTGACGTCTTTTGACAAAAAACTGTACGATCACTTACAAAAACTTCTCTGAGGATTTGATGTGGATTGGTGACAAAACACTGTTTTTGTGGAAATTACCATTATCATTGTTGTATTTGTATGGATTGTGTGGAAGTAAACATCTTTAGGCAGACATTCATACGATTTCCATGTGAATAAAGAAATTCCAATGTGAGTATTTTGTTACGAAAAGTGACTCTTAAATCTCACCCAATATTGGGTGAGAATTTATTTACTTAATCATTACACAAAGTGTATAGGCTGAGGCTGATGAAATGTGGCAAAAATTGTAAGATTCACTTACAGAAGCAATGGGTGGGCAGAATTAAAAACAGGCAAAGAAGGATCACAAAAAGTGGATGACTTAAGAAATCCTGGACTTATGGAAACAAAAAAGTTAGCAAGGGATGATGATGAAAGATATGAAATAAACAGAGTAGTAAAGAAAAAATGCAAAGAAACCTGGATCAATCAACAATGCAAAGAAATTGAGGATACACGTAATATAAATGGGAAACACATGCATGATAAAGTCAGAGAACTAACAGGAAAACGTACCTGTACACAGACAGGTTGCATTAAATCAAACGGTGGTAACATTCTCATGGACAAAGAGGACATCCTACACCAATGGTCAGAAAACATCAAAGAACTCTGATGATAACAGAGCAGAAATACCTACCATTAAAAAGAACATGGAGAGCCCACCAATACTAAAGGAGGAAGTGCAAAGAGCCATCAGTAACATGAAACATGACAAAGCATCAGGACTTGACAAAATGCCAATTTAAGTTTTTGAAGCTCTTGATAATGTAGGCATTGAAACTATAACTAGGCTTTTAAATATAATATATAATACAGGAGAGATACTACCAGATATGAGCAAATCTATCTTCATAACCTTACCTAAGAAACCAGGTGCAACAGAATGTGAACTACACAGGACCATTAGCTTTATGAGCCATATCACCAAGGTAATCCGAAGGCAGGGTGTGTTTTGTCATAAGATTTTTTCAGTATTTACAGTGAAACAATACTTTGTAACAATGACAGTCTTGAGAGGCTGAACGTAGGCTATACTATGAATAACATATGCTATGCAGATGACACCGTGCTTGTAGCAGAGTCAGAAGAAAAACTGCAGTCTCTTCTGGATAAAGTTGTAGTGAAAAGAGAGGGCTGTCTCTAAATGTAAAGAAAACAGAATGTATGATGGTTGAAAAAAAATCCATGAACCCATTATGTAGTATACGAAGCAAGGAAGAAATGATTAAACAAGTACAACAGTTTAAGTACTTGGGCTACACATTAACATCAGATAGTTGGTGCATTAATGAAGTTAGAAAACACATTGCAATTGCCAAATACATGTTTACAAAAATGAATCCAATTCTTAAGAATAGAAATATTGGAATGGACACGAAAGTCTGTGTCTTGAAGGCATATGTATGGTCTACTCTTCTCTATGGCTGTGAATGCTGGACAATTACCAGTGACATCAAAAAAAGATTAGAAGCAACAGAAATGTGGTTCATTAGAAGAAGGTTGAAAATATCTTGGACAGAAAGGAAAATAAATGATGATGTCCTGATAGCTTCAGGCATAGACAGGTCCCTACTTGATGCCATCAAAAGGAGACATGGAATTTTTTGGGCATGTTTATTAGGAGGGTGGGTTGGAACAGCTTGCAGTATGTGGGAAAATTAAATGCAAAAGAAGCAGAGGAATGCAGCAAGTCAAATATGTCCAAAGCTTAAACAGCTGGGAACAAACAATAAGTTTATGCACTTAGCTGTAAACAGAAGTGACTGGAGGGCTATGATCGCCAATGTCTGTTTCAGACTTGGCACCTAGAGAGAGAGAGAGAGATAGGCTGAGATCGTAATTTCCTCTGACTGTGTGATAGGGCCTAATAAGAAACAAAAAGCAAAATGCAAAAAAATGGATGCCCTGTCCACTGTCAGAGGAATCTTGGAATAAGGGCTCACCCAAAATATTATGCCTAACTCCTTTGGTTTAGGTTGGTTTACTAAGGTTTAGAACGTCCCAAGAGAACTCCATTGGAGTATTTATTTTAAGATGCGTACAGCTGTTTTATTAACCAGTCGTGGAGCACTGGTTGGAGACCCACCGGGAATCAAACCCGGGATGCTAGATTTAAAAGATTTTAAAGCTTTCCTGCACTGCCACGGAGGTCTCTAGTTAGAGGAACTTATCGTTTATAATTATACGGTCAATAGGAGTAAAACACGATTTTTTGTGATTTCAATCAAAATTGCACATACCTCAACTAAAACTCCCAGAAATCTAATTATTGTCCGGTTTGTCATGGTTTTTCATCAAAAGAAATAAATCCCGCATCCCAGAATGGCTTGAAAATGAGTTATTTTTGTGGAAAAAATGGTAAAATCCTAGTACAGTGTTAAATTTCTATATAAGGATTTTTGCCTTTTTCATTTTGGTTTTATTCTGTTGTATTTATGTATTTTAACTATTTTCCTTTTTAGATTTGGATCTTTTAGGTAGAAACAAAGCCAAAATTGTTTAAAAAGGAAGAAGAATTCTTACATTTTGCCTTTTCAATCAAAACTTTTACTCTTCAGTGTGCATACTTCTAGCCTACTGTACTGACGAGTTGAGTCTGCAAGGTGTTTTGTCATTTAAGTGAAATAAACAAAAAACGTGCGCATAATTAATGTAGATCTTCATTTTCAGGTTAGGTTTTAGGATTATGTTTTAGGATAGATTCTGTTTTAGGATTAGGTTGTAGGTTTAGGATTACATTTTAGGATAAGGATTTGGTTTATAGAATTAGGTTTTAGGATTTTGACAGTGTTGACATTGTTGAAATTCCTCTGCACCGTTATTCAGCTCTTTTCTTTAGTTTCGTTCAAAATGGCCGACAAGAATGCAAAATTATTGAGCTCGTGATTTATTATCCTTTTTTAACAAAGTTTTCTTGAAAAGGTAGAAATTTTTAATTATTTTGGAATAATGGGAAGATAAAGAAGAGTAAAATTGCTGAAAGAAGGTAAGAATGTTTTCAAAATGACTAATAAGGATGATTTTCTTGAAGCCTAAATTGTTTTCTCCAAATTTTATTGGTTGAAATCATGCGAATTTTGCACAGTTTTCCTAAATGAGTGAAAAAAATTGATGTTTTAAGACTTTTAATCTTTCCTTTATAAATCCTGAAAGTTACAAGAAAATCGGTCACCTATAAGTAATAAAAATGTTGAAATTAAGTCCTATATAGCGAATTACTGCTATACTAGGAGTTTTCCAACAAAATTAGGCATTGAAACATCATGCTATAAAAGTACCTATTATGCGAAAATGTCACAGCGATTAAACGAAACAGACAGACTGCCCGAAAAGCTCTGTTTTTTCCTCTTTTCATTGTATAGCAATTAAACCCATTTCAATTCTTGAGAAGTCCAGGATCGCTTTACTTTACATAAGCTGCATTTACATGAATCATTGAAAAGCATATTAAACCATGCCGAAGTTGTGTTAATATTGTTAAGATGCACTTTTAACTTTCAGCTGTAATTTCATCAATACAGTAGTAATTTTCATGGGGTGAATTGGCTTGGGGCGAGTTGGATTTTGGTCGAGTAGACCTATAACCGAACAAGTAATAGGCTTAGTAATAAGTATGCGAGGGAATGAGAAATATGCTGAAAAAATAGGAAATAGGCCTTGGAAGCAAAATGTTATCAGTGCAATTTCAAGTACAAGGGTATGCATTTTGACATGCCTTCATGGAACAGATTGAATTTAAATGTCCTTGCTAGTGTATAGCAATTTTCTGAAAAGTATGTGTATTAATTAAACAATTTACATAGGTACTGTAGGTTACTGTCAAAGAGCATAGTGTAGGTTAAAGTATTATAGATACAGTATGTGCATATTATGTGGGCAAGAAATATTATAGGCCACACTTGAAATTCCATCAATAGACTAAAAGCTCAAATTTGGTTAATTTTAGTTTCTTTTGTTGCATTTCTTTCACACCATTTGATATAAATTCCTCTTAAAACTATTACCAACAAAGAGGGTTGAAATAAAAAACCATAAGGAGAAGAATGGAAAATTTGGACACTTTTTATAGACTCCGGAGTACCTTGAATATTTATTTTTTTAATTAGAAAATTAAATTCCAGTTGTTTATATTGCCAAAATCAAGTTCAATCCAATTATTTACATTTTATCATGAGCAATTCTGAAATCTGAGGTACAAATACCTTTTATAAAACAAACTGGTTGTTCTTTAAAGTCATTCATTTATCAGATATAAGTTAAGTGGCTTTCAGAAGAGCTGTTTTAAATATAAATTTTTTGCTACTTCAAAGGCAATTTTTGGTTATTTTTGCTGGGAATGATTTGAAATACTCCTCAAGATTGACAATAACCTGTGGTCCTGGAGAGAGGCCATCATCACCCCAATACCCAAAACTAACAAAGACAGATCCAACCCAAAAAACTACCGACCCATTGCTCTTACCTCCTGCCTCTGTAAGATTATGGAATGTATGGTCAACTACAGGCTCTGCTGGTACCTGGAGAGGAACTACATCCTCTCCCCCACTCAAAATGGTTTCAGAAAAATCTGAAACTGCCTCGATCATGTCCTTAAACTTGACACATTCATCCGTGAAGCCTTTGGCAGAAATCATCACGCCATTTCAATCTTCTTCGACATCGAAAGGGCCTTCGACACCACTTGGCAGTATGGTGTCCTCAAAACCTTCACTCCTCCAGCCTCAAAGGCCTTCGCCCCACCTTCATCCAGAACTTCCTCCACTCCCACCACTTCAAAAAACGCATCGGAAACACCTACTCTCAAAGGTACACCCAACATCTGGGTGTCCCTCAAGGCAGCATCCTCTCCCCCACTCTTTATCCTCAAAATTAACAGCATCAAAAGGTACACCCAACATCTGGGTGTCTCCCAAGGCAGCATCCTCTTCCCCACTCTCTTTATCCTCAAAATTAACAGCATCACCAAAACTCTCACTCCCAACATCAAAAGCTCCCTCTATATTGACGATTTTACTATCTAGTCATCCTCCCCATGCTTCCATACTCTCCAAAATAACCTGCAACACTGTCTGGACAGTCTGGCTCACAAAAAGACAAAACTGTTCTCATCCATTTCCACAACAACAACTCCTTCCTCCTCCCGTCTCAAAGATTCCATAATCCCCTGTAAAGACAGTTTTTGCTTTCTCGGAATCACTCTCTACTCTAAACTTTCTTATCTCCCCCACATCAAAACCAAATGCCCCAAAATCCTCAATCTCCTCCAGGTTCTCTCAAGCACTGACTGGGGAGCAAATTGTCTCACCCTGCTCACCTTATACTTCTCCCTCCTCAGATCCAGGCTGGACTATGGCAATTTCATCTTCGCCTTCACCCGCAAATTTTACTTGAAACACCTGGAGGTCACTGAGAACACTGCCCTATGGCTTTGCCTTGGTGCCACTCACACCTCCCCTATCACCAGTCTCTACGTTGAAGCCAACGAACTCCCCTTCGACCCCGGTGCACGAAGGCCGGCCTCTGCTTTCCTCTTCGCATCCTCACCAATCCACAAAATCCTTGCTTCCATTCCATCCCCTTTCCCTCCACCAACCTTTTCAATCTCAACAAACGCATCCCCTCACTCTCCACAACCCAGCCTTCTTTTACTCCAAATAATGTCAACTCAGTAGATATTTCCATGACTACTCCTTCCTCTACACCGACAGCCCTATATGGCAAGGCTCCTCTGCAGCTGCTGCCACATGTCCTGGCCTCACTCTCTCCTCAATGTTACCCAACGACACCTCTATATACTCTGCCGAGGCGAAGGCCATCCTCCTAGCCTTAAACTTCATAAAACTCACTTTCCGCCCCCCCTCCCCCCTCTCTCATTTTGTCATCTTCTCTGACTCTAAATCTGTCCTCATTGGCATCCTAAACATGCTCTGGCCCAACCCTTTCATTCTACAAATCCTTAACAAACTCCACACTCTTTCCTCCATAGTAAAAAGAAATATCTTTTTCTGGATTCCCAGCCACATCGACAGAGCCGCCAACAAAGCTCTGTCAAATAACAACTCTCCTTTTTCTATTCCATGCTCAGACCTCTGTCTCTCCATCTCCAACTACATCAACAAAACCTGGCAAAACTCCTGGAATTACGAAACCAGTAATAAACTTTACACCATCAAACCCAAAGTCGGGACCAACACCCCTCTGCATAGTCGCAACCGCAGGGAAGACATTGTTGTCACCCGCATCCGCCTCGACCACTCCTCTCTTATTTACTCCCATCTCTTATCCGGCTCCCTTGCCCCTCTCTGCCCCACTTACAACATCGATCTCTCCATCAAGCATATTTTCTTAACCTGTCCCCTATACCAGAACCCCAGATCTCTTCTCTCCTCCCTCTTCTCAATCTCGGACCTATGTAAAACAATTCTTCCTCAAACATCAACTTCCTCTGCAACAACCACCTTTTCCACCACATATAATCTCCTTCCCTCCTCCCTTTCTACAGCTAACCTTACACCCCCCTTTCTTCTCACCTACATTTTTCTCCCACATCCAGCTTTTCCCGTTTATCTCCCTTACAAACCTTTCATCTCCTCGCTCACTATCCTTACTCTTACACCATTATTTATTAACACCCTCTTGGCACATTTGACTTTGACTGTCACGGTGCCATTAATCATCAACAAACCAAACCAAACCATTTGAAAGGAATTTATCTTACAATTTTTATGAGCTTCATGACCACAGATTGGAAAGCTTTTAAGAAAGAAACAAAATTTGAGCTTTTTCCTACAGTCTAATACTGAGTAACCCCTATGATTAAAATTTCAAATGTGGACTATATCCATTAACCACTGTTAATTCTTGCAAAGTGTAGGCAGAAATATACAAGACCTGGCGGTCAAGTGTGTAGGCCTCTTCGGTGTATTTTGATTCCAGAAACAATTGATTTAGAAGGCTTAATACTAAGTATGTAAGGCCTAAACATATGTCCAGAATGACTGTTTCATTTTCATATAGTAGGCCTATCTGTAACTCTGTGGGGTGAGGTTTTATCTTTTCCATTTAAAAAAGATGCAAGATGGGCTTAATTGCAAAATAGTAGTAATCAAGTTATTGCCAGTCTTTGTCTCTTTATATTAAGTTATTTTACAGAGGCAGTACAATTAATGCTAGGAAAAGATATTTTACAAGAGCTTATCATATTTATATAAAGGACGTGTTATTATCATTTATAATTGTAATTTTCCAGTTGTAGCAAAAATACTTTGATTTATTTTGTACAGATAAAGACACTCGCAGCAAAAGTGAAAGTTTTCAAGTAAAGAAATGGCACATTGAGTCCCTCTTGAAATTTATCCAAGTTTGGCAGCAAAGGTAAGCTGGATTGTTTTATCCAATATACATGATTGTGGAGATAAAGAGAACAGAAAGGCAACATACAGTACTTTAATGGAATTAATTTTACTGAATTACTACTCGAAGAAAGTAGTAGATGGGTGTGTTTCATGATATTATGTGTGAGAGTTTAACGGTAAACTATTTATACCAATTTTTGCCCATGCTGAAATAAGGGATTTCAAAATATGATTGACCATCTTTCATACCATTAAAAAACAGTACTCAGAAAATGTATCTTTGTAAGACAGGTGTCTTACCGATGTGTTAAATCAAAATGAGATTGTGTTAATATAGCTTGTGACTGTCATTTTATCTATTTCTTGAGCATTCGTTGCTTTGACGCAGGTAATATAGTAATAATGATAATGAATACTTGTTATGCGCCAGTATCCATCAAAAGTGATGCTCTTGGCGCAGCGACACAACAATTAATGCAAAACAATGTGAACAAACAAAAAAATTGTTAAGAATACTGCAAAATACATACATGCAAGAAAAAATATAAGCTTAAAATTCAACAGAATTAGAACACATAAGGAATGTCTTTAATGATGATTTAAAAGAATTGAGGAAAGGACTAAGTTTGATGTTGTCTGGAAGTCTGTTTTATAAAAAGGGGGCAGCAGAAGAAAATGAAGGTTTACCCCATGTTCTAGAAGTACGTGGAATAGCTAATTGAAGTTTGAAATTGAAACGCATGAACTGGCGGGGAGACTTATATGGGATTAAAAGATCAGAAATATATGTCGGAGACAATGCATGAGTAGACTTATACACAAAAACAAGTATTTTAAAAACAATTCTATGATGAATGGGTAGCCAGTGTAAATTCCTTAAAATGGGAGTAATGTGTTCATTTGGTTTACTTGAGGTAACTATCCTGGCAGCAATATTTTGTAAGTGGGAGAAACGTTTGAATTGATTGGCTGGGACCATAAAAAAAGAGTTACCCATATCAAGGCGGGAAGAGACAAAAGCATGAGCTAGTTGTTCAGTGGCAGGCATTGTTAAATATTTTCTGATTAGTCCTATGCTACGTAAATGAAATGATGAAGATTTAGAAATTTCAGACTATAGTTTGTGTATACTCCAGCCAAGGTTTCTGCAAAGTACAGGAAGGTGATGATGAATATGGAACACGATTGAATTGGGCATTGATTGTGGTATACTGATAAAGCTTATTAAATGTTGATTTGGACTGAGCAATATATCAATATTGGAATGCAAGAGATTTTTTATGTTGTAGCTTCAAAACTTTCACTTATTAAATAAATATCATTGCGTCAACTTCTTGTCATAAAATCTTTAAATTGTTGATCCAGTTTTATCATTAGGTTTTTTTTTTCGCTTCGAAAACTTAATTTCTCTTTTAACTAATCCTTAATAGTTTCATTGAGAAACCTTGTACGAAACCAAACTGAAGATTATGAAAAAGGTACTGGTGTAGATCAGAGCTCAAAAGTATTTTGCAGAAAGTTAGGTATAATAGATTACTTTTGTTAAGTTAAATCACATCAAGCTTCCAGTGCTTACAGAGCTGGTGCTCATACTCAGTTTCCATGGTGCTAACTTAGCAGATGAGAGTACATGACTCAACTGGATGGGACACTAGTACATCACAGGTTAACTTCCCAGCCAAAATTGGTACTCATTTCACTGGAGCAAATGGAATGAAGTGTCTTGGTCAAGGACACAGCACAGCACCCTGGCTAAGATTTGATCCCACACCTTTTGAGTACAAGACTGCTCTAATCACTGGGCTACTTAACTCCCAAATGGATTACCTTGGGTATGTGTTTGATGTTTGCCATTAATTCTAATGCTATTTGTTTTCCTCTTTAGGCAATGTAAATGCTTATTTACAGACAACAAAAGCTTTGACAGCATCAATGATGTCATCCAAGCCATTCTCTGTTTTGCAATCAACTGTATACAGGATCTAACTACTAGTATATCAGCGTTGGATAAAAATGGGCAGCATGACAAGGATGGATCTTGTGAAAATGGAAAAACAATTGAGACAGCAAAAATTATCTTGGACAAAGAAAAAGAACAAGCGGAAACCACTGCAAAAAAGTCAGATATCAAAGAAACTGACAATGAAGAAATTTCCAAAAGTAAACTAGATTCAGAGCCAGATGATAGAGAAAGTGATGAAAAATGTGACACAGAACTCAAGAGGTCAGAAAACAAAGAGAGAACTTCATTAGAGGATGAAGGCACTAAGGAATGTGAAGAGACTGAAAAGGGAGGGGAGGAAGAGTGGAGTGTGGAAGAAGGGGAGGAAGAATGGAAGGGAGGGGAGGAAGAGTGGAGTGTGGAAGAGAAGGAACAGTTACTGGAATTGGTTGCCAAAATATTTCAGATAAATTTCCCTCTGTATGCTGCACAGAAACAGTACCATGGTGGAGTCTCAGAGGTATGTATCTGAAGATTTACAAGAATTTGATTTAACTTTCATCTGCTGTATTTGAAGTTGATTGTGTATATGTTATTTCCAGTCACTAATTAGGAAACATTGTACACATTATTTCCAGTCACTAATTAGGAAACATTGTACAAATTATATTTTAGTGTTGATTGGGCGATTAATTATTCATTAATGATGGAAATACCACTAGATTATTGTGAAAGTTAAATTTCACCATGCAGCAGAAATCATTGTGACCATTTTAAATGTAATTGGGACTTAATTGTTGAATTAATTCTTCAGCTCTTCATTGCCAAATTTATGATGTATGAAAGCATAAACAGCTCAAAATAGATATGGGTCTTTGATTTGATTTCCTAATTTTATGTCATGGAAAATGATAATAACGTTTTCTCAAGGTACATGCTGATTTATGGTGTTACCATGGTATGTTTATGTTTATGTTTATTTATTTATATAGCGCTCAATATCTATACAATGCACATTCAGCGGCGCTGTACAGAAAATAAATAAAACTGTTTATAAAGTTCATAGGAGAAAGATAAACACAAACAATTATAAAAAAGCCTGGGTGAACAAAACAGTATAACTTAGATCTCAGTACCTTTTGTCAGGGAAGCTGCACCTCTTCAAAGGATCGTGGCAGATGACTTAAAAGAAATTAGCTAATATAAGAAAATTAGGAGGTATGTCCATTCATTCATCTCAAATTTGTACATGATTACCTGGAATTCCACAAGCTGTAAATAAGTAACTTTCAACAATTTGTGATGGAAGGTTTGCTGGTGTCATGGCTTTTCAATAGATTTTATCACAATTCAACTGAAACTTTATTTCCTATGTGAAACATGCCACACTCCAGTCAATCGTTTGCTGGAAAAGATGATCTTTTAATTGACGTAGAGAAAATTTATGAAAATCAAACAATAGAATAAGAATCAATTGATTACCATACTATATCACAATTTCCACAGGAAATAAAATTGAATAGGCTTTTGACCAAATTTAAAGGAGATATAAAGTCTGGCTTTTTCTCCATTTAGTATGATGGAAATAATAATGATAGGTCATCTGGAGAAATTTCTATTGTACAAAGCAATTAAGCATATATTTTCTATTTTAATAAAACATGAATTCTGTCAATATAAACTTACACTGTACATTGGAGGGACCATTTTGTTCGTATGCCCTTTAATAAATGATGTCATACACGCAGTACAGATTAGAATATTAATGTATTTCTTCATTATCTATTTCAAATTTTCTAACTTTAAGAAATAATTTTTCCTTTGCATGGGTCTATGAATTTTTATTTTTACATGATGTTAATAATTCCTTCTTGGTGACTTCAATGCTCACAACCCTCTGTGGGGCTCTATTACCACCACCTCCAGAGGCAAGCTCATCGAAAACACTCTTCGTCAGCACAGCCTCTCCTTGCTCAACACTAACTAACTCCCCAACCTACCATCACCCTGCCACAGGCTCCCTTACCTGTATTGACCTGTCTATCTGTTCCCCCAACCTCCTGGATTTTAGCTGGAGAGTCACTGCTGACCTCTGTGATAGTGATCATTACCCTCTTCTTATACACTCCAACCTTCAAACCCCCACTGACCACACCTCCAATTGGAACTCGAGAAGGCTGACTGGCTCCTTTTCGAGGCTCCTTTTCGAAACCCTCTGTGACTCACACCTCTCCCCCCATCTCCTCGAGGATGAGGATCCCATGTCAAACTTTAGTAATATCCTTATCAACATTGCCACCTGCTCAATTTCCAAAACCTCCAAACCCACAAATCATCCCCCCCAACCCCTGGTTCTCTGATGACTGCAAAACCGCCATCAAGAACAGGAAAAGAGCTCCAGGAACTTCAAAACTAACCCGACCACCCATAACCTCAACCTCTTTCGCATCAGCTGTGCCAAGGCCAGACGCACTATCAAGGACAGTAAAACCAACACTTGGAACAACTTTATCTCTTCTCTCACCACCAACACCCCAACTAAGAAGATTTGGAGAATGGTTAACAGCTTTCACAGCATAGTAGGCAAATCTCCCATCTCTCTTGAAATAGTGACCTTCTCACCGCAAAAAAGGACATCGTTAACCACCTTGCTGCCTCTTTTAGCACTATCTCGTCCTCGACCAAATACTCCAATGCCTTCAAAACCGAAAAAGCTTGCGATGAAGCCCGGAGAATCCCTTTTCCCTCCAACAACTCCGAAAGCTACAACACCCCTCTCACCCTTTCTGAATTAAACCAAGCCATTCACGACGCTGGCTGCACCTCCAAGGGCCCAGATAACATCCCCTACCAGTTCCTGAAACACCTCCCCTTCATGGCCACCACTATCCTACTCACCATCCTTAGCCACATTTGGTCCTCACATTCCTTTCCCCCTATCTGGAGAACAGCTATTGTCATCCCCATCCTTAAACCGGGAAAGGACGGCACCGACCCCTCCAGCTACCGCCCCATCGCCCTCACCTGCTGTCTCTGTAAAATTATGGAAAGGATTATTAATCAGAGACTAAACTGGTTCCTTGAGGCCAACAGAATCCTCTCCCCTCACCAAAGCAGCTGCCGAAAATGTTGCAATACCCTAGACCAGTTAAATACGCTCGACACCGCTATCAGGGAATCCTTTGCAAAAAAAAGAACACCTCATTGCCATATTTTTTGACCTCAAGAAAGCTTTCGACACTACTTGAAAATACTGCATTACCCGCAAACTTCACACCATCAGCCTCAGAGGCCATCTCCCCATCTTTATTTAAAACTTCCTCTCACCCAGGCAGTTCCAAGTTCGTATTGGCCACACCCTCTCCAACACGTACCCCCAAGAAGAGGGCGTCCTCCAAGGCATCATCCTCTCTCCCATTCGCTTCAACCTGAGCTTAAATGACATCGTGGATAACCTTGGCCCGACATCAAAACGTACCTTCTATGTGGATGACTTCACCATCTTCTACTCCTCCCCTAGCTTTCCTATTGTTGAAAATAGGTTCCAAATCAGCCTCAACCAGCTGCAAGTCTGGTGCAACAATAATCGTTTTAAATTCTCCAAAGACAAGACAGTCTGCATGCACTTTTGTCATTTTAACAACCTCCACCCCAACCCGAACTTTGTGCTCAATGGCAATCGCATCCCTAAAGTTGAACACACAAAGTTCCTTGGTCAAACTCCAGACCCCAAGCTCACCTCTAAGCAACACATCACCAACCTGAAACTATAATGCAACAGCTCCCTCAAACTCTTCTGACTCCTCTCCAACACCACTTGGGGTGCAAACCGCTATGCTCTCTTCAAAAGTTTCAAGCTCACCATCCGTGCCAAGCTTGACCACGGCAATATTGTCTACTGTGTCGCTCACACTTATACCTCAACCACATCAACACCATCCAAAGTGAAGCCCTCAGGCTTTGTCGAGGTGCCTACATGACCTCCCCAATCACCAGCCTTTATGTTGAAGCCAACGAACCCCCCTTTCTACTTAGATGTAAAAAGCTTAGCCTCTCCTATGCTTTTAGAGTCCTCACCAACACCCAGAAGCCTGTTTACAACCTCATTAGATACTCCAATTTCTCCACCCTCTTTGGTAGGACTAAAACCCTATCCCCTCCCTTCAGCTTACGCATTAAATCAGACCTCTTTCATCTCGGCATCAACCCCGCCACTCTCTGCACCTTCTCCTGGCCCACTTTTCCTCCGTGGGCCACCCCACTCCCTTCTGTCCACCTGGGCCTCTCCACTCATCACAAAACTCAAAGCCACCCTAACCTCTTCATCAATCTCCATAACCAAATCAAAGACCAACTTGAAAAATACACCTCCATCTAAACTGATGGCTCCAAGGAAGGCAACAAGACAGCTGCTGCTGCCGTCATCCAAGACATCACCCTCAGTAGCAGACTTCCCGACTACTCGTCCATCTTTTCAGCCGAGGCTAAGGCCATTCTCCTCGCCCTCAACTTTATCTCCGCTCAGCCACTTTGCTATTTTCTCTGACTCAAAGGCTGTTCTTCCTTCTTTACTCAATCTTAAATGGGATAACCTCACATGCCACCTCCTTCTCCGGAAACTCCTTTCTCCCACCCTCTGCAGGAAAAGTGTTCTTTTCTTCTGGATACCCAGCCATGTTGGCATCCCTGGCAATGACAGGACTGATGCAGCCGCTAAGCTTGCCCTCAACCTCTTCCCTACCCCTTTTCCCAAAACCCTCTCTGACATCAAACCGCTTATCGCTTCCCTTGTTCGTGACCGCTGGCAAACCTCATGGAACTCCCAAATTGATAACAAACTCCATGTCATCCAGCCCACAATTCCGATCAAACCCACTATCAACAACCTTTCTCGTATCGACAACGTTCATATTACCCGTCTTAGAATAGGTCACACCCACCTCACTCACTCCCACTTCCTTATTGGCTCCCCCAATCCCTCTGCAACAATTGCCATTGCACCCTCACAATCCATCACGTTCTCCTTGCTTGCCCCCTGTACAACCTTCCCAGAGCTTCCCTCGCTCCCCACAACTCAATTGCTGAGTTCTTCCAGAAAAATCCTGCAGATAAAATAATCTCCTTCCTTCAGCATGCATCCCTATACAACCATGTTTAATTCTCCTCTTCCACCCCCTCTCTACTTTGTTTTTGTTTCAACCATGCACCTCCTCTCTCGATCACAGCATTCTGACTTTTTGTTCTTAAATTTCTCTCATTCTCCCCCTGTTTCCTTTCCTTCCTACCTCTAGAATGATCTGACCTCTCAGGCACAATTTGACCCTCGTTGTCGTGGTGCCATTAAGCCCTCATCAAACAAACAAACATTAATGATTGAACCCTTAGAAAGTCAAGTCAAAGCATTTTGGGAAGAAATTTTCAAAGAGAAATCTAAGCAAATACATATGTGTGCTAGCACATACTAGGGCAAATTATGTCATCATTGGCATGATTTCAACACAAAATTAGACAATGGCAGCATCCATATTACAACTGCAAAGGTGGATTACTTGAGAATGGAATAAGATTTTAAGATGGGGTTTGAGGTAGGTAGTTTATTTTTTTATTCTCTATCACATATCAAGATAGAATATTTGACTTTTCTCCTTTAAGGAGTGTTGTACTTAAAAGGTGATGCTACCACTGAAAAAGTATCAAAGAGGATACATTTGCAGGTCTAACTAGTAATACTTAGAAGTGGGCGTGTGTAGTGTGTGAGTGTGGTTTGCATCATTTAAAGGTCAGGTATCATGTTAACATGGACAGTGATAGACAATAAAAGTCAACGTTTCTGGTTGGTCATGCACAAATACCGACAACCAATCAATAACTGCTGTGGAAGTGACTAGCACACTATAAAAAGTTGTTAGATTTACATTTGGAAAAGCTTGACTTTATATTTTTTACCCTTGCAGGAGATATCACCTCAAGAATCAGAAGCTCTAGCAAATTTTTGTGACACAAATGTGAGTTGTTCTCTTGTTTTAGTCTTAGCTTGTTTAGAAAACAGTGAAAAGATAAGCTTTCCTGTGCAGATAATATTGATGCCATGAATGACTTTAAACTCTAAGAAAGATTCTTACATGTGTTTTATCAAGATTGTTATCAGTATCAAATACTTTGGTTTTGATTCAGGAACACGATGTATCTGGACATCTCCTGCGCAATGTGTGCTTCTTTTGTGATAGTGGAGGGCTGGCTGCAGTAGATCTGTGCTTCCAAGTTGCTGCTCCAGAAAATTTGCCCTTAACATTGGCCCATGGTTTAGTTGTACTTGTTGCTAATGTAAGTATACCAAATATTTTGTTTGATTGATTTGATGATTGTGATTGATTTGATTTGATTGGATGTGATTATGATTTGATGATTGATTTGATTTGATTGGATGTGATTATGAATTGATGATTATGATTGGTTTGATTTGATTGGATGTGATTGTGATTTGATGATTGATTTATTTGATATGATTTGATTTATTTGTGATTTGATGATTGTGATTGATTTGATTTGATTGTGATTTGATGATTGTGATTGATTTGATTTAATTGTGATTTGATGATTGTGATTGATTTGATTGTGATTTATTTGATTTGATTGGATGTAATTGTGAATTGATGATTATTTGATGATTGTGGTTTTACCTCCATACTGTAAACCTGAAATGGTACTAGATAGATTGTCAGTTGCTCTTTTCACGACTCCTGTTTTCAGAAATTTTGGTGCAGCTTGTTTTCCTTTTTATATCACAACTGAAATTCAAACCAAGATGAACTTAAACTTTTAATTGTATGAAAATTACTCCTAAAATTATTGTGCCATTCATCTCTAAGAATGTGAAGAAATTTTCATCATGGGGGAAAAAAGTTTGAGAAAATTGATTAGAAGTACCACATTATTTTAGAACTTTGTAAATAGTACTTTGATTATGCCTTAACAAATTATGCAACACATATTGTAATACCCACTGTTGCAGGATCCATGCTTAACATGGACAATGCCAAAGCCCGGAACTCTGTTAATCATCGGATTAAACTTGTTTTAATGTCTGGACACGACAGAAGAAGAACAGAGTATCAATTTCTTATGATTAATTTGATAAATGAGTGTATTGGGGATTTTGTGTGTTCAGCTATTTTCCTTGTCTTTGGTGATTTCTCTCTGTTATTATTGCTTTTGATATGAACATCATGATGTGATCATATGATACAAGCTAAGATTTGTATCTTCTTGTCAATTCTTTTAGCTACGGTTGTGGCTGCATCACCATGCAATCCAACAGGTCGTTATGCCATTAAGAAATGGATTTATCAGGTGAATCACTTTTCCCTATTGTTTATAGTCTAGTTTTGCAGCTGTAAGCCCTTTGAGGTTACTTTTTAGAAAATAGTCTCAGCTTTAAATGTTATTTTGAGCAATTTGCAAAACATGCTCCTTTAGAGATTGATTTACCGTAGAAATTCAAACATGTTTTAATTGATAAGAACATTATTTAACCCTTTACCACGCGGTGATATAAATGCTGTTTTGGGTGCCCCATCTTTGACTTTGCTCTTGAGTGCATTTTCAAAAAAGTGCTGGTAGAGTAAGGGTTAGGAAACCCGCGACAAGTGTGTCAACTCAAAAATATATGCAGCATGATTCTAGTGGGCGGCCCAGCGATCACTGAAGCGAAACGAACCCGGCTGCTGCCTGAAAGACAGAGGACCCTTCAATACTCAGCCCTTGATTAACCCTTACTCTACCACATGACAATATTATCGCCGTTTTGGGTGCCCCATCTTGACTCCACCTCCTGAGCGCATTTTCAAAAAAGTGCTGGTAGAGTAAGGGTTAAGCTTATATTTAAAAGCATTCAGAAAAACTGGAAAAAAGA
This sequence comes from Chiridota heheva, assembly GCA_020152595.1. Lineage (NCBI taxonomy): Eukaryota > Metazoa > Echinodermata > Holothuroidea > Apodida > Chiridotidae > Chiridota > Chiridota heheva. Next base: position 345,481 of record JAIGNY010003617.1, read on the forward strand.
AAGATGAGAAATTCTGTTGTGACAGTGCACATTTCAATGATTCCAAAATATAAACAATTACGATAGAATTACTGCAAATTAATTTTCCAATTTTCTTAGATGATTGGCAAGAGAGATATCTGTTTTCTCAAAAAATTAACACATAATGTTTTTTTAAATGGTTTACTTTAAACCTCGGAATATTTTGATAGTGAATTTCTTAATGTCGTTAGTGGCTTCTGGTACAAAACAATGTTACAGTTTCTTTATGAAAATTTAAAAGCATTTTTACCTAATTTTTACCTAAATTTCACACTGCTTTTTGAGCTTGAGGTAGGAAATTTAATTTTTTATGAAAAGTTTGAAGTATTTTTTCTACCCAATTTTTTAACTACCTTTTCAATTAGGAAATTGTACCTCCAAGTAATTGTAAGTGCTGATATTGATTTATATTGATATTTTTTGTAGTTTATAAACATCTAAAGTCTTAATAACATAAATCATAACATCCTTCTTCATTTCTGTGACACATTTGATGATAAAATGTACTCATTGAAAGTTAAACTTGCCTGTTACCTCATTCTCTATTAGGTATCTCTGTAAGTTACCTGAGAAGGACCTACGAAGCACCTCCGCTCGCAATATGGCTGACCTTATATGGAGCACCATGAAAGAACCAATGGACAAGACGACAGAATTAGATGAGGATTGCTTGGAGCTGGCCTTCAAGTATTTTACATCTTCTACTCTCACCATGAGACTTGCTGGACTGAGTCAAATTACTGTAAGTTGTGGATCTGATTCATGGAGAAACCAAATGTGAATAACTGGAATGTTTGCAAGATAAAAGTGTTGTTGTTAGCTGATGATTTATAGGCACCCTTTTGATGTTTGTCTGAAGTAAGGATGAAAATTGAAACAGATAATTGTCTGGACTCATTGCCCAAATTTTTTGGCGGGTACCTGGATTGCTGACCAGCCCTACTATGTTTCATTAACTGAAATGCACATAGAGTTGCTTATTTTGGGGTCCCTTTTGAAAAAGAGAAAATGTCTCAGCGATTTTTTTTATGATTGTGAGGGGTTTTATTCCATTGGCATTTCTGTGAAGTGGTTTCAGCTTGTATGATTGGAAGTTACTCTGCATGGGTTATGGGTTTATGTGCATAAAACAAGATTGTCTAACAATTTTTACATTTCTTTTTATAGAACCAGATAAGTAAATTTAATGAAGTTTGCAGCAACGAAAGTGGAAATGAAGTTGAAAAGTAAGTGTTTCTTTATTTATGTATGATCTGCAAAATTACTTTCAAAACTGGTGAACCAGTAAATTTGTTTTGCCTGTGTAGTTAAGTTGACAGAAATTTTAAATGTTGATTTAGGTGCTCCACATTTTCTCCCCCATGATGTCCATAGTATGCTTGCTGCATTGTTTGACATGAGGTAAAAAGGTTTGAAAAGTTTGAAAAAGAGAGCATGATTGCTGACACCACACAAACTGTTAAGAAAAAGCTCACAACATAGCTAACACATCCAGAAAACAGCAAGAATAAGTATCTTATTTTAGACTGCATTCCAGCAAGAATTGTATTCCATAGATGAATTATTTTTCAGCATTGTAGTGAAACATCTCACATTATAGTTGTCAATATCCTGGTAGTGATACTATGTGATGCATCTTTAAATTGTATAGCAATTTGTAAAAGCTCTTTAATAAAGACATCGAGTATCCATTGTCAATGCAATCAGTCACTGACTATGTATAATGCCTGTAGTATGACTGACCTAGGCCCAGGAATCAAACTAGGGTGACCCCATTAAAAGGCAGATGATGGTATTGTATAGAAAAAAAGTTAAAATCCCATCAGGCCATGAGAGCCGATTTTTATACCCAGTTTCTATGGTGCTAAGTGGATGAAAATACTTTACTCCCGCTGGATGGGACACCAGTCTATCACCGGCTAATTCCCCGAGTCCCCAGGCGAAAGTGGTACTCATTTCACAGCTGAGTGAACTGGAGCAAATATGATGCATCATCTTGCTCAAGGACACAGCGCGTTGGCTGAGATTCGATCCCGGTACCTTTTGAGTATGAGACCGACACCCCTAACCACTGGGCTACTGCACTGTCTTGGTGGTATTGTATAATTGAAAACAATTGAAGCTGTTTCATGTTCTTTGCTTTACCTTTCTTTCTTAGGATTGGTGCGGACTTGAAAAAGTGGCTTCTTGACAAAGAAATCATGCAGTGTATCTTTGGTCCTAATATGCATATAGAGGTAAATACTCATTATACTTTTGGAATGATTTGCACTATTGATGGGTATGGCTTACTTCCGCTAATGGGGAAAATGATTCGACTAAAACATTTGCAGCTGCTTGTTAAAGTTATGGAAATAGTTATGTTCTTTTTCTATTAATTCCATGTACGATTTTCTTTAAAAGTTGTATTGACTGGTGGAGGTAAAATATTGATTATTTGTATTAAAATCTTACATTACTCAAGAAAGTAGCAACAAAATTCATCATTATTTTACAGCGTTGGTAATTTTTAGGCATCATCCCCCACATTTATATGCTAATTAGGATGTATGACATGGCAACCTTGGTATTTTCTTAAGTAAATCCATTGCCATTTAATTTTCTTTTGTAATTCTTTACTATAACCCTTTTTAAAATTTTAGAAATAGACTTTCTAATGATCTTCTCAAGCTTATCTGTAAGAACTTGAAAATTGAAAGTTTAGAACTATTTCCAAAAATTAAAGATACTTGTAGCCAAAATTGGTAACCTTGTCTAATAGGTTATTTCTCTCTAGGTGTCCATAGACCTTTAACCAAGCTCATAAATATTTTTTGTGGAAATTTCTTATTTTCAAGATCATCAAGCAGTGTCAAATTGTCCTGAACTTCTTAGCAGCAGAGGGGGCTCTAACCCTCCAGCACCTAGACACCATCTGGGCTGCCACCCAGCTGAAGCACTGCAGCCGCTATGTATACGAGGTGCTTCCCCACCTGTGCAAGCACCTTGAACCAGAACCTCTGCTTCACATGCACAAACAAGTCTGCAAGCTGCATCCTTCGGAACACACAGAACAGGTACTGCAGTTCGTTTATTTCATTGGTTTTTTGCTTTTGAATTCTTTGTTTGTGCCAGAAAAATAAATGGGACAAGAAGATTCACATTAACCAATAGTATTTTAATAGTCGGACTTCAACAAAAGTATAAACAAAACTATTAAGAAACTGATGTGATATCATGTTATATTCAGCTTCAGCTTACGCATTAAATCAGACCTCTTCCATCTCGGCATCAACCCCGCCACTCTCGGCACCTACTCCTGGCCCACTTTTCCTCCTTGGGCCACCCCCTCCCTTCTGTCCACCTAGACCTCTCCACTTATCATAAAACTCAAACCCACCCTAACCTCTTCATCAATCTCCACAACCAAATCAAAGACCAACTCTCAAACTACACCTCCATCTATACTGATGGTTCCAAGGAAGGCGACAAGACAGCGGCTGCTGCCATTATTCAAAACATCACCCTCATTAGTAGGCTTCCCGACTACTCGTCCATCTTTTCAGCTAAAGCAAAGGCCATCCTCCTCACCCTCAATTTATTGAGTACTCTCCGCTCAGCCACTTTGCCATCTTTTCCAACTCAAGGGCTGTCTTACTTCTCACTCAATCTTAAATGGGATAACTCCACATCCCACCTCCTCCGAAAACTACTTTCACCCACCCTCTGCAGGAAAAGTATTCTTTTCTTCTGGATACCCAGCCATGTTGTCATTCCTGGCAATGACAGGGCTGATGCAGCCGCTAAGCTTGCCCTCAACCTCCCTACCCCATTTCTCAAAACCCCTTCTGACATCAAATTGCTTATCGCTTCCCCTGTTCGTGACAGCTGGCAAACATCATGGGACTCCCAAATTGATAACAAACTTCACGTCATCCAGCCCACCATTCCGATCAAACCCACCATCAACAACCTCTCTCGTGTTGACAACGTTCATATTACCCGTCTAAGAATAGGTCACACCCACCTCACTCACTCCCACCTCCTTATTGGCTCCCCCCAATTTCTCTCCAACAATTGTTATTGCACCCTCACAGTCCATCACGTTCTCCTTGCTTGCCCCCTGTACAACCTTCCCAGAGCTTCCCTCGCTCCCCACAACTCAATTGCCGAGATTTTCCAGAGAAACCCTTCAGATAAAATTATCACCGTCATTCATTATGCATCCCTCTACAACCATATTTAGATCTCCTCTCCCATCCCCCTCTCTCTACTTTTTTTTTTCTCACCCATGCACTTCTCTCGATCCCAGCTTTCTGACTTTTAGTTCTTGTTTATTTCTCTCATTCTCCCCCTGTTTTCTTTCCTTCCTACCTCTAGAATGATCTAGCCTCTCAGGCACAATTTGACCCTCGTTGTTGTGGTGCCGTCAAACGCTCATCAAACAAACAAACAAACATCCAAGACATGGCCCTCAGCAGCAGGTTTCCTGACTTCTTGACCGAGTCCAAGGCCATCCTCCTCGCCCTTAACTTTATTGAGTACTCCCAGCTCAGCCACTGCCATCTTCTCCGACTCCAAGGCTGTCCTTACATCTTTACTCAATCTTAAATGGGATAACCTCACATCCCACCTTCTCCTCTGTATACTCCTTTAATCCCCCCTCCTCCCTTTCTCTTTTTCCCATGCACCTCCTCTCTTGATCCCAGCTTCCTGGCCTTTAGTTCTTGTGTTTTTCTCAATCTCTCCTGTTCTCTTTCCTTCCTCCCTCTGGAATGATCTAACCTCTCAGGCACAATTTGACCCTCGCTGTCGTAGTACTGTTGAATACTCATCAAGCAAACAAACAAACATATGTTTCAATCCGATGCCCATATATCTTACTCTCAATATCCAACTCATTGTGGCTGCTATTCTTCCCACAGTCTTTGTACCTGTCACAAGTGATCACAAGATGTATCTGGAGTGAGGCTGTATCAAGTCAGTCATTGCAGAGCAACAGGCAGATTAGGAGACTCAGCATACGTTCGTTACCCAATCAAGGTATTTTCTTCATTCTAGAGATCATTGTACCCCAAACGGGTGTGGCAATCATGATTTATTTTTATTTTACGAAATTGATTTTAAATAAAGGGACAGAAAGTTGTTGACCTTATTTTCGAAGATAAGGTGTCATTTTATGGCCTTTCAAATAATACATGAAAATCGATTTGAGGGGCGTTTTTTTACCTAAAGCAAAATAAATGCTGCGACAAAAAATAATTCCCCACTTAGGTGAATTTCTCCATGACATGCACAAAATTGCATTTGTAGCAAATTTTTCAGAATCATCAAAAAGCCTCAATAGTAAATGGATTTACCTGTGAGTAAAAATTTAAAACATTTTGAAATATTTATTAAATGTCTAATTTATTGTGTGACATGCAGTGTTTGGTGTACTAACAGCCTTAAGAATTAAGGATTTATGTCATAAATTTTAATGAGAAGGCAGGACCAACTGTGAAATTCTGTTTATGCTCATATTTCCACAAACCCATGTCAGATTTAATCAAACTTGGTATGTATGATGCTGTTGATAAAAGCAAAGATGATACCAGATCCCATAGAATGTAGAGTTGTTGACTTCATCATTATTCATGTCAGGCAGAGCCAAATACAAGTTTTCATTGGTTGTTGTGATTGTGGCTTATAGCTTAAGGCAAAAACCTAAACACTTAAATCAAAAACAAAATATACACAAATTACATGTTCTAGTATGATAAATAAACTAAACGTGTAAGAACACAACATTTAAAGATGTCGATAAAAATATAAAAAAACAAATTGTGTAGTCATAAAAGCTATTAGGCAGGATTTATTTTTATTGTCATGACAACAGGATTTATTTTTATTGTCATGACAATCTTCCTCATGTTTTCTCTAAGGTGTTACAAGTTCTTTGAAGTAGTGTGGATGTTTTCCCTATCTTTAAATTAACCACTCCTTGAATTATTATACTTTTTTTTCCATTAGGCATGGTGTACTTGTATTCCAGATTCATGCAAATCAATGTATTCTCATACTGTCAAACCTTAGTTATTATTAGGAATTTATTGTGACTTACATGTGGAAACCTTTCTGTTATTGAAGGGGACGGATTGAACACTAACAACAGCAGATGTCTTCGCTTAGGAGCAGAAGAGGATGATACAAGTTTTGAAGAGAGTCTGACTCTCAGAGAGGGGTGTGTGCACTGCCATCATGAGGTAAAGTCAAGTTACTTTTGTTATGCACAATCCGGTTTATCAGGCATGGCACTTATGAATCAAATAGTGCAGACAAATAAATCATATAAGAGTTCTGTTTTATATATTTTCGGTAAATAAATGGCCCCTTCCGTGCAAAAATTGACAATCTGTAATGTTTCTCGTTCAAGATCAAATTCTAAAGATTATTTTGTTGAAGATTAATAAGTACCCTTTGGTATTTTTATGCATATGGTGCTTGCAGCTTGTAAATCATGGTAGATTCGGGAGTATTTTGTGCCTTTATGTCATATAAAATAAAGACAATAACCACGGAAATGTATCTATATTGGAAATAATTTGAATTACTTTTTAATGACTTAAAAAGTCTTTTGAAAATTTCTCAGATGACATATCAATTTACATCACTTGATTCTATTTTATTAATCTGTTAACATATCTAGAGGATTTAAGTCACAATACATTAAGAAAATACACAGAGGTTGTTGTAGAACCTGAGGGTATGATGTCCCTTCTAGTCTGAAATCAGTCACTTCTACAGATATCTCTTTGAACAAACTTAAATATCAACAGAATATGCATTTCTTTCCATGCAAACGATTTGATTGCATGCATTCCCCTTTGTAAATCAATTTACACAATTGTTTGGTAGATTTCTCTGACTTGTTTTTCATTCTGGTTTTTGTCTCAGGAGGAGATGATCGATGTTGTAAACATCTCGGTTAGCAAGGAAGAGAGAGATCTGCATCATCATCACCATCATTCCTCGGAACTGGACAGCAGTCTTCTCACTCATTCTTTCAGCCCCAGAAGCTCCTGCACAAGTTCGTCTGGTAAAACAGATCAAAGTAGCCCCTCAACCAAGGCATCAGAAAAGGAAGGCCTTGGTGGAGAAAATTCAGACGACGTGGATTCTGAGAACGAGGCCTTAGTGACTAGTCCAGATGGGTCAGAGCAAGGGGAAAGTGCTAGCGATATTTCTGAAGGGAGCTACGATGACAAAGTGGCAGAATTTGGAAGCGACGTTGATGAAGATGAGGATGAAGATGAGGAAGATGACGAGGTGAAGAAGCAATTTCTTCAGAGCCAGAGAGACAGGGCATTAAGGTTGAGCATCAGCAGAAGACTGAAGCGGGCTTTCCCAGATGAGCAAGAAAGAGAGACAATCCAGAGAGCAAAGCGATCCAAGTGGTTCCTCCAGAAGGGACAGAAGAGGAAGATGTTCAGCTCATCAACACCACAGATGACCAAGTCTAAGATTCATCTGGATTCACCTAAAGTTCCTCAGATAACAGAACCCTTCAGCGGTGCTGAGGGGGATAAGGTGTTTGATGCCTCAAGGGCTTCTGAGGACTCTCAAGTTGATCCGCAGAAACAGTTACAGGAGTCAGGAAGCTTTTATGGCAGCAGCTTTGGGGAAGGTGAAAGCTCGTTTGAGGCAGAAAGATTGTTGATGCAAGAAAGCCAGAAAAGGTTGGCTTTTCTCCTTCATAACCTATATTGTTTTAGACATTTTCTTATTAGATTTTGATCTTTTTTGCAGGGGAAGATGGCAATGGTATTGTATATAAAAGATGTGATGGACTCCTCAAGCCTATCACAATTATTTATTTTTTTGCGTGGAAAGGTTGCTCCCGCTTCTTGATACTTTATACAGCTATGTTGATTTTGCATAACTTGTAAGAAGAGAATCACTGCTGCCAGATATGCCTGATGAGATCACGCTATTTACAATTGTGTGAGAAACGTACAACTTGTGTTCTTTCATTACATTTGAAAGTTTTTGATTCTGAAAATATCTAATTCCTTTTTTTCCTATTTCTCCAAATTTGTTCATTTTTTAATTTTGATGTATACCTAGAGGCAACATTAACAACAATATTTTATCAGTGAAAATCATGAAAATAGCACAAAATTGTATAAAATATGAAAATTGTATTTTAATCCATTTAAGTCAACATGCAATGTTTTTTATTTTTAAGACCAACTTTGTGGTGATGACATCTAAACTATGTTAAAACTTGACTGATAAAATAAAGCATAATGTGTTCTTTTAAGTTAAGTGGATGAGCATTGTAGATGCTAAATGCAACCCATTGAATTCTTTTTCCAGCAATGTCATTGAGGAACTTCTTAAAGCAAATCCTGGTGTCAGAGAAGAGGATAGAAATAGTTTTGCAAGTTCACAGGCAAGTAACTTGAATCGTCACTGTCACATTTAGCAGTTACCATTTTATATTATCTTTTTGTACTTCAGATTTAAAACATCTGTACACATGTAAAGGCATTATGTGTCAATTTAATTAATTCTACTAAAATCCATAAAATTTGTAAATGTTTCATCAAAATGTTGATGCTTATTTGTGATGTATGACTGGGCGACCGTGATCTCTTTTTAATTGTCTTCGTACTACAATTTCAAGAATATGTATAGTAGAGCTGTAACTGTTTAGCGTGTACACGCTACACGCACGCAAATCCTTCTAACGTTTACACGTGTGTACGAGAGCGACGTGACAACTGCTTCTATTCTCTCATACTATTTTCGCTCCATTTTCTCTCCAATTTGCACCATTTTGTTTTATAACTTCATTTTCGGAATTTTTTCTCGGTGGATGGGCTTTTATTTTCGGTGAGATCGTTTCTTTTCTTTTTTTCTATTATATTTTCCCTCATTCTGACCCGACTTTTCACGCCTTTCGTTACTAATACAGCAGTCCCCATATAGTGGTTCCGCGATTTTTTTTCTGGCTGCCTCGGGTCTCTCGGCCCTTGGTTTTTACTTTCATAATGACGAAGCGCCTATGCAGTGACCTTGACCTTAACCCCCCTCCCCTCCCCGTGACCCACCTGCTACCATCATTGACCATTCTACAACCCCAATTCCAAAAATCCTTATTATCCATGCCACCAACAAGCAGGAAAGCTTTAAAAAAGTTTCTCCTTTCCTCATCCATAAAGCCCTCTTTGGCCTTGTCGGTACCCTCCCCAAAGTCTCTACCCTTAGATCCGGTGATCTCCTGGTGCACTGCACCAGGGACACACAAGCCACCACCCTCCTTTCCACCAAAACCCTATCCAACTCTGGTATCGACATCACAGTCACCCCCCATCGTTCCCTAAACTCCAGCAAAGGCGTCATACGCACCCGCGATCTTGCGTACATGACCGATGACGACCTCCAAGAGGAACTAGCTAACCAACATGTAACTGAAGCCCGTCGTCTCGTTCTAAAGAGAGACGGAGCCGAAACTCCCACCAACACCATATTTCTTACCTTCGCAACACCAACTCTCCCCTCCCACATCATTGCCGGCTACCTGAGAATCCAGGTCGCCCCTTACATTCCTAACCCTTTACGTTGCTATAATTGTCAGAGGTATGGCCACGGGAAAAACTCCTGCCACAGCCAAGCGCTGTGGTAACTGCGGAGCCCGGACCATGACAACACCTCCTGCACCAACCCCCCACTCTGCACAAACTGTGACGATAAACACCCAGCAAACCATCCCTCCTTCTCGAAAGACTGTCCCACCTTGCTTCAGGAAAAACAAATAACAAAACTTAAAACCCTTAACCCCAACATAACCTACCCAGAGGCCAGGAAACAATTCCTCGCTTCTCTTAACTCCAAGCCTTCCTACTCAAACGTAGTCTCCTCTAACTCTAATTCCGCCCCCCCAAACACAACTAACACAACAAAAACTAACTCCCATGCCCAAACCGACCTCACCTGGCTCTTCTTACCTAGTCCTAAGCCCATCACCATTTCCAACAACCCAATCACACCCAATACCCACACCACCTCCACCACCACCTCTCTCTTCAACCTCCCTTCCTACTCTAAAGCCCCTACCGCCCCCTACACCAACACCACTAATACCTTCATACATCAAGCTAAAACCAGCCAAGCAAACAATCAACAAACCAACAAATCAACCAACAAACAACCAACCAAAAAACAACCAATCAACAAACAACCAATCAACAAACAACCAATCAACAAACAACTAATCAACAAACAACCCACCACCCAAACCACACTGAAGAGAGTATGGATTGTTCGATTGCCGAACACACCGATCATACTTCTCGTCCAATTTTCAAAAACAATCGCTCCCAAAGAAACAGATCCAAAAAAAAAACAAGCCAACTCAGACCCAACAGATCTTCCTCCAGATAACCCCCCGCCTCCTTTATGGCATACACCACAAACAATTACAATAACACCCACAACATCATACAATGGAACATTAGGAGCCTAAAGGCCAATTCTGAAGAAATTGACCTTCTGGCCTCCACCTTCAACCCGGTCGTCTTCTGCCTTCAAGAAACTTTCTTGAAAACCACCGACCATTACTCCCTCAACAACTTTGCTTGCTATCACAAACATCAAGTGGATGCTGACAGGGCCGTGGTGGCGTCTCCATTCTCGTTAGACACGATATCCCACACAGCCCTGTTCGTGTGCACACCGACCTTCAGGCCATCTGTATTTCTATCTCCCTCCACAAAACTTTCACTCTCTGCAATATCTATCTCCCTCCCAACACCAACATCCAACCAACCAGCCTTAACAACCTCATCTCTCAGCTTCCCACCCCCTTCATCCTTCTTGGTGACTTCAACGCTCACAACCCTCTGTGGGGCTCTAATACCACCACCCCTAGAGGCAAGTTCATCGAAAACGCTCTCCGTCAGCACAGCCTGTCCTTACTGAACACTAACTCCCGACCTACCTTCATCCTGCCACAGGCTCTCTCACCTGTATTGACCTGTCTATCTGTTCCCCTAACCTCCTCCCTGATTTTAGTTGGAGAGTCACTGCTGACCTCTGTGGTAGTGATCATTACCCTCTTCTTATACACCAATCTTCAAATCCCCACTGAGCACACCCCCAATTGGAACCTCGACAAGGCTGACTGGTCCCTGTTTGAAACCCTCTGTGACTCACACCTCTCCCCCCATCTTCTTGAGGATGAGGATCCCATGTCTAACTTCAGTAATATCCTTATCAACATCGCCACCTGCTCAATTCCCAAAACCTCCAAACCCCCAAATCATTCCCCCAACCCCTGGTTCTCGGATGACTGCAAAACCGCCATCAAGAACAGGAAAAGAGCCCTCAGGAACTTTAAAACTAACCCGACCACCCATAACCTTAACCTCTTTCGCATCAGCCGTGCCAAGGCCAGACGCACTATCAAGGACAGTAAAACCAACACTTGGAACAACTTTATCTCTTCTCTCACCACCAACAACCCCACTAAGAAGATTTGGAGAATGGTTAACAGCTTCCACGGCAGAGTAGGCAAATCTTCCATCTCCCATCTCTCTTGGAATGGAGACCTTCTCACCGCAAAAAAGGACATCGTTGACCACCTCGCCGCCTCTTTCAGCAACATCTCGTCCTCGACCAACTACTCCAATGCTTTTAAAATCAAAAAAGCTTGCGATGAAGCCCGGAGAATCACTTTTCCCTCTGACAACTCCGAAAGCTACAACACCCCTCTCACCCTTTCTGAATTAAACCAAGTCATCAACGACGCTGGCTGCACCTCCAAGGGCCCAGATAACATCCCCTATCAGTTTCTGAAACACCTCCCCATCAAGGCCACCACTACCCTACTCACCATCTTCAACCACATTTGGTCCTCACACTCCTTTCCCTATCTGGAGGACAGCTATTGTCATCCCGTCCTTAAACCGGGAAGGATAGCACCGACCCACCAGCTACCGACCCATCGCCCTTACTTGCTGTCTCTGTAAAATTATGGAAAAGATCATTAATCAGAGACTAAACTGGTTCCTCGAGACCAACAGAATCCTCTCTCCTCACCAAAGCGGCTTCCAAAACGTCGCAATACCTAGACCAGTTAATTACACTCGACACCGCTATCCGGGAATCCTTTGCAAAAAAGGAACACCTCATTGCCATATTTTTTGACCTCGAGAAAGCTTTCGACACTACTTGGAAATACGGCATTACCCGAAAACTTCACACCATTGGCCTCAGAGGCCACCTCCCCATCTTTATTCAAAACTTCCTCTCACCCAGGCAGTTCCAAGTTCGTATTAGCCACACCCTCTCCAAGCCGTACCCCCAAGAAGAGGGCGTCCCCCAAGGCAGCATCCTCTCCCCCACTCTCTTCAACCTGAGCATTAATGACATCGGGAATGACCTTGGCCCCAGCATCAACGTGCCCTCTCGTGGATGACTTCACCATCTTCTACTCCTCCCCTAGCTTTCCTATTGTTGAAAATAGGCTCCAAACCAGCCTCAATCAGCTGCAAGTCTGGAGCAACAATAACGGTTTTAAATTCTCCAAAGACAAGACAGTCTGCATGCACTTTTGTCATTTCAACAACCTCCACCCCAACCCGAACTTTGTGCTCAATGGGAATCGCATCCCTAAAGTTGAAAACACAAAGTTCCTTGGTCTAACTCTAGACCCCAAACTCACCTACAAGCCACACATCACCAACCTGAAACTAAAATGCAATAGCTCCCTCAACATCCTCCGACTGCTCTCCAACACTACTTGGGAGCGAACCGCTATGCTCTCCTCAAAATTTTCAGGCTCACCATTCGTGCCAAGCTTGACTATGGCAATATTGTTTACTGTGTCGCTCACAACTCATACCTCAACCACATTAACACCATCCAAAATGAAGCCCTCAGGCTTTGTCTAGGAGCCTACAGGACCTCCCCAATCACTAGCCTTCATGTTGAAGCCAACGAACCCCCTTTCTACTTAGATGTAAAAAGCTTAGCCTCTCCTATGCTTTTAGAGTCCTCACCAACACCCAGAACCCTGTTTACAACCTCATTAGGTACCCCAATTTCTCCTCCCTCTTTGATAGGACTTAAACCCTATCGCCTCCCTTCAGCTTACGCATTAAATCAGACCTCTTTCAACTTGGCATCAACCCCGCCACTCTCGGCACCTACTCCTGGCCCACTTTTCCGCCTTGGGCCACCCCCCTTCCTTCTGTCCACCTAGACCTCTCCACTTATAACAAAACTCAAACTCACCCTGACCTCTTCATCAATCTCCACAACCAAATCAAAGACCAACTCTCAAATTACACCTCCATCTATACTGATGGCTTCAAGAAAGGCAACAAGACAGCTGCTGCTGCCATCATTCAAGACATCACCCTCAGTAGCAGACTTCCTGACCACTCATCCATCTTTTCAGCCGAGGCTAAAGCCATTCTCCTCGCCCTCAACTTTATTGAGTACTCTCCTCTTAGTCACTTTGCCATTTTCTCTGACTCAAAGGCTGTTCTTACTTCATTACTCAATCTTAAATGGGATAACCTCACCTGCCACCTCCTCCTCCGGAAACTCTTTTCTCCCACCCTTTTCAGGAAAAGTGTTCTTTTCTTCTGGATACCCAGCCATGTTGGCATCCCTGGCAATGACAGGGCTGATACAGCCGCTAAGCTTGCCCTTAACCTCCTCCCTCTCCCTTTTTCCAAAACCCTCTCTGACATCAAACCGCTTATTGCTTCTCTTGTTCGTGACCGCTGGCAAACCTTATGGAACTTCCAAATTGATAACAAACTCCATGTCATCCAGCCCACAATCCCGATCAAATCCACCATCAACAACCTTTCTCGTATCGACAACGTTCATATTACCCGTCTTAGAATTGGTCACACCCACCTCACTCACTCCCACCCCTTATTGGTTCCCCCCAACCCCTCTGTAACAATTGCCACTGCATCCTCACAATCCAACACGTTCTCCTTGCTTGCCCCCTGTACAACCTTCCCAGAGCTTCCTTTGCTCCCCACAACTCAATTGCTGAGTTCTTCCAAAAAAATCCTCCAGATAAAATAATCTCCTTCCTTCAGCATGCATCCCTCTACAACCATATTTAATTCTCCTCTTCTACCCCCTCTCTACTTTGTTTTTGTTTTACCCATGCACCTCCTCTCTCGATCACAGCTTTCTGGCTTTTGTTCTTGAATTTCTCTCATTCTCCCCTTGGTCTCTTTCCTTACTACCTCTAAAATGATCTGACCTCTCAGGCACAATTTGACTTTCGTTGTCGTGGTGCCGTTAAGACCTCATCAAACAAACAAACAAACTAAATACTTCATTGCGAGTAATCGTTTTTCATAGTCAGTCTTGCCGTTGAAAATCAATATGATTATTCATGATTTAAATCACACACACATTCGGCTGACAAAATTCCAATCAATGACTTTTTACAAACTGTAAACCCGATTAGCATAATCCTTTTTAAATGTGTGAATCACAAATGCGCAGTAATCACCAATGAATCTGGATATTATGCACTTTGAATTCGCCAAAATCTGAATAGGCTAACTTGTAAAATGCACCGCGAATGTGCAGCAGTAAACAGTAAAACTAACAATAGGCCTAACGTTAGGCCATGAATAATAAGGCTTTAAATCCCATGCAATCAAGGCTCGTTTTACAATCTGTTAAATCTACTAAAAAAACACACAAGTCAAAATACTTGGATCGTGGCAATCAGTACATTTACATGTAAATATTACCTGATGAGTGAAATAAATTTTGCAAGAAAGAAAAAATATTGCAAAATAAACAAACAGAAAAAGGTTTTAACAGAGCTGAAATTCTGCATGCGTCGCAAAGATGGCGGCCATTTTTTCGAAAGGAGTGATATTTTAGAACTTCTGGGTGGTGGCGTAGTTTTGAATTGTTTTACGGCGAGGTATTATAGGCCTAGTATGCAAGATTTTCACAGTGGAACTTTGAAAGCCGTAGCGAATAGGGCAAAAAAAGTTAAGCGATGTTGAATTTTAATGACATTGAAAGGAAGTTATCTGTTCTTTGTAAACTGAATTTCCTTGCATATTTTCCATAAAAATGATGATTTAAACTGTAGAAGTAAACTTTTTACGATTTGGAAAGGAAAACTCAGCGTCTATTTGGGCAATGGAGTCACTACTCTTGCCATACTGGTTGTGCGATTTTTTGTGCTTCGCCTCATAGTTTTGGAGCAATTTTGGTGTATTTTCGAAAGTTACGGTACTAAATGTGTGTACACGATACATGCTCGCTTCTTCTGGCGTGTACATGTTTACTAAAATCCCTAAACGTTCACAGCTCTCATGTATAGCATATTCTGACCAGAATTTCTAGCAGAAATTGACATTCTCATCATTTTCAATGATTGAACTCTAGGACAGAAATATTACATTAAAAGATATTGAGCAATACATCACTAATTCAGTATGTATTGAACATTTCGTGATCAGCCTTATCTTCTTCATTTTCTTGCATATAATAAGTGGCAATAAACATCAAACAATTATAGACATTAAATATTTAAAAAAACTTCTGCAGTTAAAATGAAATGTTGATGATAAGCACACAATCAAATATTGTACAAAAAAAAAATGTCATTCATAAAAGAATATCCAAGTTCCTTATCCATGCAGGGCCTCAATCAGTGAGGTTATGAAGGTCAAACAAATTTCTCAGTCTTTTGGGCGCAAAGATGGCGGCCATTTTTTCGAAAGGACTGATATTTTAGAACTTCTGGGTGGTGGCGTAGTTTTGAATTGTTTTACGGCGAGGTATTATAGGCCTAGTATGCAAGATTTTCACAGTGGAACTTTGAAAGCCGTAGCGAATAGGGCAAAAAAAGTTAAGCGATGTTGAATTTTAATGACATTGAAAGGAAGTTATCTGTTCTTTGTAAACTGAATTTCCTTGCATATTTTCCATAAAAATGATGATTTAAACTGTAGAAGTAAACTTTTTACGATTTGGAAAGGAAAACTCAGCGTCTATTTGGGCAATGGAGTCACTACTCTTGCCATACTGGTTGCGCGATTTTTTGTGCTTCGCCTCATAGTTTTGGAGCAATTTTGGTGTATTTTCAAAAGTTACGGTACTAAATGTGTGTACACGATACATGCTCGCTTCTTCTGGCGTGTACATGTTTACTAAAATCCCTAAACGTTCACAGCTCTCATGTATAGCATATTCTGACCAGAATTTCTAGCAGAAATTGACATTCCTTCCTGACCACTCATCCATCTTTTCAGCCGAGGCTAAGGCCATTCTCCTCGCCCTCAACTTTATTGAGTACTCTCCTCTTAGTCACTTTGCCATTTTCTCTGACTCAAAGGCTGTTCTTACTTCATTACTCAATCTTAAATGGGATAACCTCACCTGCCACCTCCTCCTCCGGAAACTCTTTTCTCCCACCCTCTGCAGGAAAAGTGTTCTTTTCTTCTGGATACCCAGCCATGTTGGCATCCCTGGCAATGACAGAGCTGATACAGCCGCTAAGCTTGCCCTTAACCTCTCCCCTTCCCTTTTCCCAAAACCCTCTCTGACATCAAACCGCTTATCGCTTCTCTTGTTCGTGACCGCTGGCAAACCTTATGGAACTTCCAAATTGATAACAAACTCCATGTTATCCAGCCCACAATCGATCAAATCCACCATCAACAACCTTTCTCGTATCGACAACGTTCATATTACCCGTCTTAGAATTGGTCACACCCACCTCACTCACTCCCACCTCCTTATTGGTTCCCCAACCCCTCTGTAACAATTGCCACTGCATCCTTACAATCCAACACGTTCTCCTTGCTTGCCCCCTGTACAACCTTCCCAGAGCTTCTCTCGCTCCCCACAACTCAATTGCTGAGTTCTTCCAAAAAAATCCTCCAGATAAAATAGTCTCCTTCCTTCAGCATGCATCCCTCTACAACCATATTTAATCCTCCTCTTCCACCCCCTCTCTACTCTGTTTTTAGTTTTACCCATGCACCTCCTCTCTCGATCACAGCTTTCTGGCTTTTGTTCTTGAATTTCTCTCATTCTTCCCCTGGTCTCTTTCCTTACTACCTCTAAAATGATCTGACCTCTCAGGCACAATTTGACCTTCGTTGTCGTGGTGCCGTTAAGACCTCATCATCAAACAAACAAACCTTTAAAATGTGATTTAAAGTTTGGTTTGAGTGTCACAACTTTAGAAGCATAGACAGTATTTTCTGAATTTAAAGAATGTTATATCCACATTATTCAACTCTTTCTATTTGGCTATTAATTAAGCTCTAGATGTTCATAGACCTTTAAGGGCTAACACTCCTTCATAGACCTTTAAGGGCTAACACTCCTCCTTAGACCTTTAAGGGCTAACACTCCTCCATATACCTTTAAGGGCTAACACTCCTTCATAGACCTTTAAGGACTAACACTCCTCCTTAGACCTTTAAGGGCTAACACTCCTCCATATACCTTTAAGGGCTAAAACTCCTTCATAGACCTTTAAAGGCCAACACTCCTTTGTAGACCTTTAAGTGCTAACACTCCTTCATAGACCTTTATGGGCTAATACTCCTTTATAGACCTTTATGGGCTAACACTCCTTCATAGACCTTTAAGCGCTAACACTCCTTCATAAACCTTTATAGGCCAACACTCATTCATAGACCTTTAAGGCCTAACACTCCTTCATAGACCTTTATGGGCTAACACTCCTTCATAGACCTTTATGGGCTAACACTCTTTCATAGACCTTTAAGGGCTAACATTCTCTCATAGACCTTTAAGGGCTAACACCTTTATGGGCTAATACTCCTTCATAGACCTTTATGGGATAACATTCATTCATAGACCTTTAAGGGCTAACACTCCTTCATAGACCTTTAAGGGCTGACACTCATTCATAGACCTTTTACACTTCTTCATCGGCCTTTATGAGTTTTTATGAACTTCAGGAGAGAAATTTCTGTTCATGATAATATTCTCTAGATGATTTAAAGTGTCACGTATGAATGTGTCCAAAAAGTATTTTGTTCTTTATAAATTGTAAGACGTAATTGTAATTGCAACCTCATCACTTTCAATTATTGGAACTAAAAGAATTGCCGAAAGATTTTGTCTTCCCCTTCATAACTATAAGTTTTGCCTAAATTGAAAACTACTCTCAACTTAGATCAGCAATGATTTGAAGACTATTTTTATGTAGAATTTAATGCTCTTCATGCATTGAAAAAAAACTTGTAGCTAACTGTAGACACTTGATGTATTATTTTAGGTGAGTGAAACAAGGTCAGAGAAAAACCTGCAAGATTTTGATGCAGAGGATGCAGAT
Source organism: Chiridota heheva (assembly GCA_020152595.1). Taxonomy (NCBI): domain Eukaryota; kingdom Metazoa; phylum Echinodermata; class Holothuroidea; order Apodida; family Chiridotidae; genus Chiridota; species Chiridota heheva. The sequence goes on from JAIGNY010003617.1 coordinate 363,845, forward strand.
CAAGATTCGATACGGTATGAAGGCGCCCCACCGCTTGGATGCCACCACTGTCACCAGTTTGAAACAGAGCAAGAAGCACCATTGCAACCACAGTTCAGGAACCGAGTTCCAAGTATGAAATATTATGCTTTCTCTTTGATGGGTTCTACAGATTCTTGCTATTTTATTTGTTATTTAAAATATCTCTACATATATATCTATATCAGGAAAGAGTTTGATACAAATTTTCCTTAATTAGGGTAAAGGTTGTAATTTCATGAAAATTGTGATGTGCTTATCTAATGTAAAAAAACATCTAATAAACTATTCCCTCCTGGAGTAAAAGTTTTATGACATACTTTTCGTAAAATTTAATAAGATTTCACTCTTTTGCCATTTCAAGAGCGTGTAAAATTGTTTCACTTATTATGTCAATAGTGCCTCGGCTAATAACTGCACTGAAATGACTTATTTCATGTATTAGCATTGTACACTCAAATAGAAGATACTGTAACAGCACAATGTTTTAATTTTCACCTCTTATCATTTCAGTCTACAATGTGTTCTGAATCTGCTTTTCATCAATTAGAAGTGAATAAGATTCTCATCAATTAGAAATGAATAAGAATTGGTGGAAAATTTGATGACCTTGTTATTCTAATTAAATCATAGTTCTTCTCTGCAAGAGAGACTGTGTTTGTTTCCTGGCACTAGTCAACCGTACAAATGTCCCTGTACTTAATTTTACTTTTTACTGGACTGAGGCAGATTTCAATGCCAACTTGTTCTAGTTTTGTTTAGGTTAGAGGAGGTCAGACAATTTTTGTTTTGATGCATATATACCCAAAGGACAGCACTTGAATTTATTTACTCAGTCACTAATACTGTGATTGATATTTCCTTTGCAGGTTCTCATTCTGAAAAAAGCGACCTCTTGCCCAATCAGATAAGTTCGGTAAAGATGGAAAACGCCTGTCACAAAGGTTGCACTTTGCTCTGGGACATTGTGCAAGATGAAAATGCTGTAAGTACTTTGTTCCATCTTACATGAAGATTCTTGGTGCTTCTTCATTCACCAGTGCTTCACAACTGGTTTATCAAACGGCCATGGACATCTTTAGGTAACCTTAGCTGTTGAAAAAGGGATGTAAAATACCCAATCTACCAACCTACCCAGAAAAATCAGTTGAATGCATTCGAAAATGAGCATCATATTCTGAGTAGTATCAAATATTGAATGGTTTATTTACTTTTCAAGTAACAGGTGATCAAATTTTAAAATTTCTGAAAAAATGATGTCTTTTTTATAATAAGATGAAGTCCATCTTTAGATAGTTCTTTGTTTTTCCTCAAATTTTACTATTAAAGACTTCAAGAATGTCTTCCCAGCTAAATGTTGGTTGGTGTGTGGTAAAATCATACAATTGTTTTTTTTTAAGCTGGTTACTTCCCTTCAAAGTATTGTTTTAGGTTAGTAACAGTAATGGGTTTACATGAATAAAGAGTTTTGTGCTTGATAAGATTACAAATTCACACACTGTGTTCGACTTATCAAGCGCCCCTGCTCTAATAAGCACCCACCCAACATGTTGTGACTGATTACATAATTCATGTGATTAATATGAAGACTCAACATACTCAAGGTTTGTTATATTCTCTGCTAACTTTGCATGTGGCACTCATGATGCTTTTGTTGGTTATTGTGGGGTTAGTGTATAACCAGTTCACATATATGCACAGTGCAGTTCGAGTAGCACACTATGCATAGCCCCTAGCATGGTCGCTTATTAGGAAGAAACTTTGATCCTAAAAAGTGGTGCAATTTTTTTCATAAGCCCCCAGCCACTTATTATGCAAATACAGTGTCTTATATATATTATTTTAATGGGGGAAAAATAGGTAAACATGCAGCGAATAGTGTGATTTGTTTCTTTTTATGTTGAACTTTTCTTTCAATTGCAAAATGAAGATAAAAAATCAATATTGTAACAAGTAGGTACATTATTGAGATGTTTTGTTCATGCACTGTTGACATACCTCTTTCATAAATAATTTTTCACACCCCCTGTAAGGTTAAAGTGGCCCTTATTATATTTATTGGTGAATAGTTGGTCCTCAAATTCTAATAATATTACATGAAACATTGGAAAGATTGTCATTTGTCATGTATGAACATAAAAGGTGGCAATCTTATTTCACGTAAGTTTGATAGTCCTCTTTAATATACTTGTACAACAATTTTTATCTCCCACTGCAAGTTGAGCAAATTCATTAATAATATGAAATATTTTTTGTGGTAGGTTCACTTAACTGAAGGACTAGCAGTTGAAGCTGAGAAGTTACTTTGTTCATTAATATGTTTGTTTCCTGAGAAAGAGGTTAAAATGACGTTCATTGAAGGCTGTTTGGATAATCTTAAGCACCACAGGTATGGTTTATATTGGGTACCATTTATTTTCATCTCATGTTCCGTGTATTTTTTGGATTACTGAAATGTTTATTAGTAATTTTTAGTGAATTGGAATAGTAAGATGTGGTAAAAATTAATGCAGATAATCTGACATATGATTGACAGGAATTTCACTCAGAATAGTACAAATAAAAAAATGTCTCAGAAGAGATTACAGTTCTATGTAAAAGCATGGCAACATTTGGTATATTATTGTATAATATATTAAGAATCATATTCCTTTAAAAACATATAGCTTTGCCCTTTATTATTAGTAGTTATATATCACATAAGTTCTCAATACAAATGAATAAATCTTCTCACAAGCACCTGTAGAAAGCAGACAAAGGAAGAATTATTATTTGCTCTTTTACAACTTTTTCAGGTATGAAATATGCAAATTTGTGATAAAATATTGGTCAACCTTTTTGATTCTTGAGAAATATTTTGACTTGCTGTTGCTGCTGCAAAAATAAATCTTTTGATACTGCTGTACAAGTGTCCATTGCCTACCACATTTAAAGTGTTGTTTTTAAAGCATAAATGAAGAGAATTTAATTCAATTTTCTTTCTCTCAGATCTGTTGTCATTTCCCTGAGGCTATTACCCAAACTGTTCCAGTCATTTCAGCAGTATCGAAACAAGTGCAACACCCACTGGGTCACAATGTGAGTACACCTTATTACATATATGTAAATTAGATTACAATCAATAGTGTAACTGAAACTACCATTTTTGGCAAGATCTAACAAAGATTTTGCTGCTATGAGGTGAGGTATTCATTGATACATTTTTGAGACATGTTTTGAAATGGTATCAAATATGCCTTTTAATATTGTAGGTGGGCAGAGGGTGAGTTCCACATGATGGACTTGTTCTTTGATGATCTGATTCACCACACAAAGGAGAAGCTAACCTCCGAGGATACATCTTTGTAAGTTTTCTACTCTTTTGTGATTAATCATATCTTTGATTAATGTAAGATATTAGGGCAGAGTTGAGTAGCAAGAAATTGGAACTGGGTACCTGGGTAAGGAACCTAGTAATGGAGAAAACAAAATTGATTACAAATTTGCAGAAGTGATACTGACCTTACGATAGCTGATATAGAAATATTGCATAATTTGGACCAAAAATTAGCAAAGATTATCATGAAATGCAAATAATTTAAATAATAAAATACCAGTTAGGCTGAATATTTTCATAAACCTGCTGTTTTTGATGTGTTTCCCAACCTGTTGTGTTTACACCGTTGTACTCCACTCAGCCTTAGAAGATATGTACATCCACTTCAAAGGTCAAAATAAAATGACAACATGCAAATTGGATCAAAAATTACCCACGATTAAACAAAATGAACAAAGAAATCCTCTGAATTTTACTTAAGCTATCTTAAGGGTGCAGTGGCTCAGTGGTTAAGGAGTCAAGCTCGTATTCGAAAGGTACCGGGTTCGATTCCCATCATGAGCGCTGTACTGTGTCCTTGAGCAAGACACTTTATTCTACTCGCTTTAGTCTACTCGGCTGTAAGATGAGTACCGGCACTGCTGGGTAGTTAATCTGCGATAAACAGGCGTCCTGTCCAGTGGGAGTTGTGTACTCCCATCTGCTTGCACCACGGAAACTAGGGATAAGCACCGGCTCTATGAGCCTAATGGCTCAATGGAATTACCTTTAGCTAGCTATCTTATAGGTGCCAGATATTTAGGAAAGTCAAAAATTTGTAGGGTCAAAGTCAGGTCACATGATTTGCAAGTCAACTTTTAATTCAAGTAGAAATTTTCAAAGTCAAATCTAGAGTGTAGTCATTAATGTTCAAGTGACAAACAAGTCCAATTAAATTACAAATGTCACAACACAAAAATGGTATACGCTATGGTATGCTTAGCTATATCTGCTTTTGGTAACAATTTTTTTGATTAATTTTACATGCTCTTGTTGGCATGACTTTGTATACAAATATTTTACATTTGTTGCTTTTGTTAAATATTCAAGTAGGAGATTACCTCTCGTTCCTTTGAGTTTTGTGTTCTTTGTGGAGACGCAGGGATTATAAACTGTTAAAACATGAGAAAAAATGGCATTTTCCCTTTGAGTTTTGTATTCTTTGTGGAGACGCAAGGATTATAAACTGTTTAAACATGAGAAAAAATGGCATTTTCCAGTTTTGAAGTTAGGCTGACATTGAAGGATGACTTTTATATGCTTTAAAGGCTTCAAAATTATGTTTAGAGTTGAGAAAGATTTCTATCAGACATTACTGGTCTCTTGATGATGTTAGATATGTTTTTGAACAGAGCAATTGTAGTTCATTATGATTATTCAATTTAAAGGAGGTGCTTAGGTAATGATGATTTATTTTTGATCTCTTGAAGGTACTCTCACACCACTGAAATCCAAGTTCGTCTTCAGTTTCTTACCTGTGTGTTCTCAACCCTTGGGTCTCCAGACCAGTTCCGTAAGTATAGCCATTTTACAAAATTGTGCTGTTTAATTACCTACTAAACAGAGTGTTCAGGTAGGAATTAACCAAAACTTATGGGCGTATTATTCTGGGGTCTCTAGTAGAGCTGTGACCGTTTAGCGTGTACTCGCTACACGCTCGCAAATTTTGTAAACGTTTACTAAATTTTCATTGCGAGTAATCGTTTTTCATACATTATAGGCCGAGTGTCTTGCCGTTGAAAATCAATATTGGTGATTTAAATCACACACACATTGGGCTGACAAAATTCCAATCAATGATTTTTTATAAACTGTAAACCCGATTAGCATTAATCTTTTTCAAATGTGCGAATCACAAATGCGCAGTATTCACCAATGAATGGGGATATTATGCACTTTGATTTCGCCGAAATCTGAGTAATCTAACTTGTAAAATGCACCGCGAATGTGCAGCAGTAAACAGTGAAACTAACAATAGGCCTAACGTTAGGCCTTAGGGCTTTAAATCCCACACAATCAAGGCCCGTTTCATCGACCAAAAAACACTTGAATCGTGACAATCAGTACATTTACATGTAAATATTACCTGATGAGTCAAATAAATTTTGCAAGAAAGAAAAAATATTGCATAATAAATAAACAGAAAAAGGTTTTAACAAAGCTGAAATTCTGCATGCTGCGCAAAGATGGCGGCCATTTTTTTGAGAGGGCTGATATTTCAGAACTTCCTAGTGGGGGCGTAGTTTTGAAATGTTTTACGGCGAGGTATATCATAGGCCTTAGTTTGCAAGATTTTCACAGAACTTTGAAAGCCGAGCGAATCGACAAACAAGTTACGCGATGTTGAGTTTAAATGACATTGAAAGGAAGTTATCTGTTCTTTCTAAACTGAATTTCCATGCATATTTTCCATAAAAATGATAATTTGTACTGTAGAAGTAAACTTTTTACTATTTGGAAAGCAAAACTCAGCGTCTATTTGGGCAAAGCAATCAATACTTTTGCCATACTAGTTGCGCGATTTTTTTTATTTCGCCTTGTAGTTTTGGAGCAATTTTGGTGTATTTCCGAAAATTACGGTACTAAACTCGTGTACACGATACACGCTCGCTTTTTTTGGCGTGTACACGTTTACTAAAATCCCTAAACGTTCACAGCTCTAGTCTCTAGACTAATCATGCTTCTCTTGCACTCAATGGTACTGAATATTGGCAATGCTACTAATCTGAGTTCTTGAATGTTATACTTCTTTTAGGAACATATCTATAATTCAGACATGGATATCTGATTATCTGGAATTATATGTACTAATATATTACTATAATTACTATTATTTTCATTTAGGTTTGCATGAATGTTAGGCGCATTAGAATAAGGTTTTTTTTAGATAATCTGCCATATAAATGTTAAAAACCTGTACTAAAGCTTGACCACGGTTGCTTTCCAATATTTACCCAATTTAACATTTTTTTCATTTTCACAATTTTTAAGGCTTAAGCCTGCAGCAGGTTGACACACTCTGGTCATGTTTAGCGATGGATCCTGAGTGTTCTGATGAGGTCCTCAAGTGGTTTCTGGATCAGGCCGGTAGCAAGGACCAACATGCTCTGGGATTAGAAACATTCAAACATATATTTTTTAAGAAGGTCAGTTCTGTTGCGTTTTAGTATATTTCAAAAGATTTTTGCTAGATAATTTATCAGAAGTTAATTACAAATATCTGTATATGTTTAGCCAAAAATATGATTTTTTGGTGGTTCCAAAACATGCATGCTAAAACCCCCTAGAAGTAACCATTGAATACAAGTCAGGATCCATTGTTTTAATTCTTTGCCCAGTTTAGTTTGAAGGAAATCAGCAGACATGAACAAAGATTTAAGGACACTTGCTAATACTTCCAGTCAAATTTTGCCTGGAAAAGATGAAATGGCTGAATAGGAAAGTGGAAGAAATATTTTATTAAAAGATCTTAATTTTCATTGTGCTACAATTCACATTTGAAGACCTGAAAAAGTATATAACTTTGATCAGATGCCATCCAGAAAATAAAGAAAAAATTTAGAGTTTGGAGTCTGTTTCACTCAACAATTTCTCTTTCTAAAAAGCCACTAGAACAAATTGGATCAGAGGTTTTGATAATTTGATTCATCTTTGGTTGATTTGATAGAAATCTTGAATCTAATTTTTGCTCTCCTTAGATGCCTCAGTTGAATCCAGAGGACATGACAATGACTGGGTTGAACCTCTTTCAACAGCTGTGTAACATGACGCGACTGGCGAGCTCATCTTCACACAATAACCCACCAGTTGAGGTAACCTGGGACTGCTTTTACTCTTTGATAACATGTATGGTCAATACTTTGATCAATTTGCAATTCTTATTCACAAAATTCTCTTGTTGTGTTGTATGTTGTACATACTGTCAAGATAAAAAAAACATTTCTTTTTTAAATGATTAAATCCTAAAAGGGAAATTATTATAGTTTTTTTCGTAGGAATTTAAAGGTTTTTTGTTGTTGTTTTGTTTGCCTTATATTTGTGTGTATTAGAAAAAAGTAAGACAGGTGTATATTAATGATCAAGAAAGAATTCTTAGGTTTAGGTAGCTACAATTGATTCCAAATAAATACAGTTGCAGTTACAGAAATTTGAAGAAAAACACAAAAGCAAAAACCTACTTAAATTTTCCTGATTCAGTGTTTTTGGATCTGTAAAGGCTATTGAACACAACACAGCCCGACAAGCAATTTTTCAGACAAAATTGAATAAAGCAAAGAAAATAAACATTTGACCTCTTGCTTTAAGCAACCTTAACACCTCTTCTCTCAGCTCCCCTCCCCTTTCATCCTTCTTGGTGACTTAAATACCCACAACCCCTGTGGGGCTCCAATACCACCCCCCCCCCTCCCAAGGCAAGCTGGTCAAAAACACTATTCCACAGCACAGCCCTTCCTTGCTCAACACTAACTCCCCGACATAACTTTACCCTGCCACAGTCTCCCTCACCTGTATTGACCTGTCTATCTGTTCCCCCAACCTCCTACTTGATTTTAGCTGGAAGGTCACTGCTGACCTCTGTGGTAGTGACCATTATCTTCTCCTTATTGACTCCAACCTTCAAACCCCGACAGACCACACCCCACCTGGAACTTAAGAAAGCCAACTGGCCCCTTTTCGAAACCCTTTTGCAACTCTTACCTCTCCCCATCTCCTCAAGGGTGAGTATCCCATGTCAAACTTAAGTAACATCCTTATTAACATCGCCACCTGATCCATTCTCAAGACCTCCAAACCCCCTAACTCCCCCCCCCCCTTAACCACTGGTTCAACGATGACTGCAAAACTGCCATCAAGAACAGGAAAAAAAGCCCCCAAAAACTTCAAAACAAACCCGACCACCCACAACCTCAACCTCTTTCGCATCAGTTGTGCCAAAGCCAGGCACACTATCAAGGACAGTAAAACCAACAATTGGAACAACTTAATCTCTCTCTCACCACCAACACCCCCACTATGAAGATTTGGAGTATGGTTAACAACTTCCACTGTAGAATGGGCAAGTCTCATCTCTCCTGAAATGGTAATCTTCTCACCGGAAAAAACGATATTGCTAACCGCCTTGCCGCCTCGCCGCCTCTTTTAGCAACATCTCGTCCTCGGCCAACTACCCCAATGCTTTCAAAGCCAAAAAAGCTCTCAACGAAACCTGGAGTATTACCTTTCCCTCCACAACCAAATCAAAGACCAACTCTTAAACTACACCTCCATCTATACTGATGGCTCCAAGGAAGGCAACAAGACACATGCTACTGCTGCTGTCATCCAAGACATCACCCTCAGTAGCAGGCTTCCCAACTACTCGTTTATTTTCTCGGCTGAGGGCAAAGCCATCCTACTAACCCTCAACTATATTAAGTACTCCCCGCCCTGCCACTTTGCCATCTTCTCAGACTCCAAGTCTTTCCTTCTTTACTTAATCTTAAGTGGGATAATCTCACTTCCCACCTCCTACATAAACTCCTCCCTCCCCCTTCTTTGCAGGAAAAGTATTCTTTTCTTCTGGATTCCTAGCCATGTTGGCATGCCCGGCAATGACAGGGTTGATTCAGCCGCTAAGCTTGCCCACAATCTCCCTACTATCCTCTTTCCCTTGTTGACATCAAACCGCTTATCGCTTTCCTTGTTCGTGACTGCTGGCAAACCTCATGGGACTCCTAAATTGATAAGAAACTCCACGACATCCAGCCCACCATTTCGACCAAACCCACCACCCACAATCTCTCCCTTATGGACAACGTCCACATTACCCACCTTAGAATAGGTCACACCCACCTCACTCACTCCCACCTTACTCACTCCCACCTCCTTACTGGCTCCCCCACCCTTCTGCAACAATTGTCATTGCCCCCTCACAGTCCACCATGTGACCCTCACTGTCGTGGTGCTGTTAAGCCCTCATTAAACAAACCCCTTGCTTTTGTAGATAAGGCAGAATCCTATGGTCTTTCAGATGATAAAAGACATGATTCAAAGGGCATTGTTATGCCCACTATAGCAATATTTCAGCCAGAACAGATTTTCGTGCCCCAGTAAAGTAAATTTAGCTATGCTTCTTGAGCAAAATTGTGTACTTGGTAACTTTTCCATTTTCACTCTGGAGCCTTAATAGTTAACTTTATTGTGTGAAAGCACGTCTCATCTTCTAAAATTGTATAGTTTGGTGTTACTCTTTTGGTTAAGTGAAACAAAATTTGTCACTGTCCAAAGTTTTTATTTTATTTCCATCTATCCTACCTTTTGTAGATGCCAGGTATTAATCAGTTGTGGAAGATAACCCTCAGAGCTAAGGACAGTGATGTTAGTTTGTCAGCCATCTTGTACATCAATTCCTATTACATTAATGGTGAGTTCAAGCATTGATTTATGTTAGCTTAGAATAATATTACCTTAGATTTATGTTGATTTCTCTGCAATTATTGGCTATGCTGTCAAGGTGCCTTTAAATACCATCCCCAGGGACCTTTGATTAATTAATTTTTGGGGAAAGAAAATATGGAATTGCAAAGCTCTAAGCAGTATTTTGGAAACTTTTATCATAAATTGAATGGAAATCACCATCTCTGCTTACTAAGAACAACATTTCTTTCAAGGAGTTCGAAAATTCACATAAAATAAACCTCATACTTGATCACAGATTGCTGCAATAGTAAGCACTGAAGTAATACCTATTAGAAATTTAATTGATGGCTTTTGTTGGTTTAAGCTTATAACCTACAAAAGAATAAAGAAGATTGTTAAAGTCTTGAGGAAATTCAAAAAACATTTTAAGACGTGTTTTACATATTTTTTATTGTTGCTTTACCACAGCTGGAAATGGAACGTTAGAGAAAGAGAACGAGTTCATTGAAGAGTGTATGCACAATTTGACGCAGGCTTCGGAGAGCCTGGACACAAATCAAGACGACAGCCTGAATGTCATACAGAGGGCATTGTTGCTAGTCAAGACTCATCTGGAGACCTTCAGAAAGAGGTAAGAAGCACGATTTGTTTGATTTGCACTCTGAAAACCATTTCGTTTGGTTCCTATCATATGTTGTTTCATTTAGTTTTGGTTTGATATGTTTTATATATCATTTCCCAGACTTATACATCATATAAATCATATATGCAAATTTACTTTTCTTCAGAAGGCATAGACAGAAAACAAAGAATTTAAGTTTAGTGGGTCAAGCATGTTTATCTATTTTGCTAGAGGACATTAAAAGGAAATGAATTATAAAGAAAGCATTTAAAAGTACTTCAGTAATTTTAGAGTCATGAAAAAAAAGTACAGGTAATTCAATTTTTTCAACTCAATCGATTCTTCTATATGGTAAGGCCACTGGCCTTTACATGAATATATACATAGTAGTAAACAAGCAACAAAGTAATACAAATAACACCAACTAAAACTTTGAACAGAAGCTATAAAATAAAAATAATAATTTTCATCAAAATAAGATTCTATTTCTGAATGAAACTGTAGCACTTTGTCCAGAAATATGTTATTCAAAAGAGATATATTTCTGGTGTTTAACATTTCAAAAAAACCTATTCTGTTTGGAATTACATAAAAGTACCATGGAAAGTAAAGAAGTTTGAACTCATTAAAACATGGGCATTCTAAAAAAAAATTGAATTTGTCTTCAACCTTTCCTTAATTACAAAAAGTGCAAAGCCTAATTTCCATTAAAACATTGTTATGACGACTTTTGTTTATTTCCATATTAAGATATTCACATTGAAATCTTGTAAATAATGACCAAAAATAATATGAGTAATGTAGAATTCAAAGTTGTTTTGGGTTTTATACATATTATAAAGTGACAATCTGCTCATAGAATTAAGACTAGTACTTCAATTCTGTTTATTGACATGAATTAATTGTTGTAAAAACATTTAAAGAAAGCCTTGTTCATCATTAACTCTAAGCTAAATATCCCTCTTTTCGAAAAACAATGACATTATATTTAGATTGATTTATTTCAATATGACGACCTTCACAATGTTCTTGTAACCGTTACAATATTCTTGTAAGCAGCTTAGCAGTTTTTAAAGAACATCACACTCTCCGTTACAATGACATTATGTAAGGTAGCACAGGCTTGTAAATATTGCTTTCTGGATTGTGGTAATTCTAAATCATTCTTCTTTTAAAGATTTTTTCTTGAACTTCAAGTAGATGTTTTGATCAACATTTAGTAGTGATTCCGAAGATGAAGCATATCAATTTAAAACAGAATAGATTATTTCCAATTCAATTTCAAATTTTAAAGGATATTCTTTATGGCATTTTCAATGTCAATTTTACAGATCTTGTTTCTATAATAGTGACTTTTGAACCATATGCTTGTCAGCTCACAAAACTAATATTTATTATTATCACACACTTGGCTCTACTACTTAGATTTTCTGTATTGTCTGTTTTGAGGTACTGTAAGTAACAAGAAAAACATATTATTAATCTCTGTTACCTAGGTATGCTTACCATTTACGACAGTGGCAGTTGAATGGAGAGGGCATCATCAGTCACCAGAAGCGTTTGATGGACAACAGCGTATCTGTGAAGAAGATCGTCTGCCAAGTTGCAGGAATGACACAAAAGGTAAGCAATATCATTTGAATGTTGAGGAACATAGGCTGTGCTTTCTACCCTCACATCCATATCTTAAACTTCCAAGAGAGAAATGTAATTTAGCTCTAACCAACAAGCATTGTTGCCTTCTTCCTCTTCTACCAATCAACCGTCAGATTTTGTTCTCACTATTTCATTTCATTCTTATTACCATTCTGTTTACGAATTCATACCACTCTTCTCTTCCCCTTTGTCACAATTTGCCATTTGGTTTTTTACCTCGCATATTTTGATTAAAGCTGTAGGTGTTTTGTTTAATCAAAGTATACCTCTATCTAAGCTACTTCATTGGAATATGTTGCTGCAGTAATTTTCATGTGCTTCCCCCCCCCCTGAGTTAATTGACTAAAAAATAAAAAATAATAATAATACAAAGTTTCTAATTGAACAGTTCTTGATGTTAGAGCCAACTGTTAATTTTCTAGTATCAGTTACATGAGCCCAACCCTAAGGATAATGATTGTGTTGTGATAATGAAATTTTTAATGCTTTATCAACTTTCTGAGGAATAGTCAGATACTCATAGTCATTTTTCATTTAAACAGTTCACCATAGAATTGACCTCCTCTGACCTCATAGCTGACCTTAGAGCAGAGGTCACCTACCACAGTCATATCATGTGGCATCATGCAAAGTCACATGATACAAGTAAGGACAATGGATCATCCAGAGAGGGAGAGAGTGGACCTGGGCCAATAAGAATGATATCAGCTGGACATGAGTTGACCTCTGACCTTGATGAAAAACCACTCCAAGAGTTTCCGGATTTGAGGGTGAGCAATTAGATAAGCATTGATCACAATGTTATTGTCATCAACTTAACCCTTTGGGGACTGCGGGCAGATATATCCACCGAGTGCAATGGTGCACCTTAAGACTGCAGGCGGATATATCTGCCGATTTTACTTGTTTACTTTAGGTTATTACTGCACTACCCCATGCACTATCTACAGACATGTAAACAAGCTGAATTGTTTAATGAACTGATTCTGCGAATATTGATGCCAAATTGCAAGGGGATTACATTGGATAATTTTGAGAAATTTTGGAATGAAATAAGAAAAATGTGCACTGCTGAGGAAGCATTTTTTGCCGATTGAGATAGGGATGATGAGGATTTTGGGGAAATATTCTGATCGGAATCATTAAAAAGTGATAGTAATTCTAAGTGAAACTAACGCCAACGTTAGGCTTAGGCCTATACGTAACGATAGATAAATAGTTAGACTCGGGCCTGGACATGAACAAGAGTAAAGCCTGGAAGAATGGGTAGTGTTTTCACGAGCTATGTAATGATATACATGTACTTTACTGTACATGCACATGTACAGTGCTATGTATATTTGTGTAATTGAGCGCTAGTGGTATCATGAAATGTATAATAATAGGCTAGTCAAATTAGCATATGACTTACAACAAATTTAATTCATAGGTTTTTTGGTTTGAACCAATTCTCTATATTAAAGAGACCATATCCTGAGCATCATACTTCATAAGGACGCGACCATCATTAGTTATTTAGCTGAAATATGTCAATTACAAATTAAGATATTTGCGGAACTACTACATACAAAGTACACACTAAAGTGTAGGTCATTTCTGTCTCACAAGTTGGATTGTTTATTGCGAATGTAATCAGGCCTAATAAACACAATGCATATAGCAAAACAACAATATTTTAATCTGATTGTTACATTAGTAGCCTTGTTATTTTGATTGATCATGTGACTAAGCAATTAATATCTGTCATGTTATGAGAATAAAGCAGAAATATGCTAATTAGAGTGGCGAATGGTGAAATGCAAATTTTGTAACTACTGGTACTACAAAGCTGATTTTGATCTTAAACTGTTCACAATCAGACAAAGTTAATATTTTTATTCATTATAATAGACAATATTTTTGAAATTACCAGAAATGCTAATTTCACCTTTGACCTTGGTTCCAGTTTGACGATCATATCTCGAGATATGTGACATATGAACAGTGTCAGATTGACTTTATTTTGTTTAGTCTCAAATTGTTCAGAAGTTATTATTTGATATTAATTGTATCACTTTTAATCACATGTGACCTCCAGAAATTCCCCCATTTCAGCATTTAACATAAAAAAATATTGGAAATGTATCCATATACTATTTGTACAGACAGGGGCTGTGGAGGTTCACGGGAAAATTTGTAACCTTTTATCAGGCCGTAAATTATTGGTGGTTAATTCTGCCTTCTTTTTTCTAGTTTTTTAATTCACAGCTTCAAAAATTTGGTAAAATAGAACATTCTTTTCTAAAATTGACAAAAATTGGAAAATTTATACATCATAAGTCTTGAAATAAGGAGGATTTTCATTTTGATCATGATTATGCAATTGCAGGGGAGGGCAAGTCAGTTTTGTCATTACAATGGCCCAGGTTCAAACAGTAATATGCCCCAGTATTGAAATTTGGGGTGGCCTGCACAATATAGAAAGGCCCTATTTGAAAGAAATTTTACCGTTATCAGCTGGAAAAACAAAGGTAGGCAGAGGTGAAGACTTTTTGAAAGTCTAATATGTAGGGATCCATGTGAGCCCTCGACTTTTCTTTACGGAAATTTCAGCAACATCTCGTCCTCGGCCAAATACCCCAAATGCATTCAAAACAAAAAAGCTTGTGATGAAGCCCGGAGTATCACTTTTCCCTCCACAACACCGAGAGCTACAACACCCCTCTCACCATTTCTGAATTGAAGCAAGCCATCCACGACGCTGGCTGCACCTCCAAGGGTCCAGATAACATCCTCTACCAGTTCCTGAAACACCTCCCCAACAAGGCCACCAATACCCTGCTCGCCATCCTCAACTACATTTGGTCCTCACACTCCTTTCCCTATCTGGAGGACAGCTATCATCACCCCCGTCCCCAAACTGGGGAAGGACAGTAACGACCCTTCCAGCTACCGCTGTATTGCCCTCACCTGCTGTCTCTGTAAAATTATGGAAAGGATCATTAATCAGAGACTAAACTGGTTTCTTAAGACCAACAGAATCCTCTCTCCTCACCAAAGAGGCTTCTTGAAAACGTCGCAATACCTTAGACCACTTGATTATGCTCGACACCGCTATTTTGGGATTCTTGCAAAAAATGAACATATTGCCATCTTTTTTGACCTCGAGAAAGCTTTCGACACTACTTGGAAATACGGCATTATCTGCAAACTTCACATCGGCAGCCTCAGAGGCCACCTCCCCCCCCCCCATCTTTTTTAAACTTCCTCTCACCCAGGCACTTCCAAGTTTGTATTGGCCACACCCTCTCCAACCCCAACTCCCAAGAAGAGGGCATCCCCAAGGCAGCATCCTCTCCCCCACTCTCTTCAACCTGAGCATTAAAGATATCGCAGACAACCTTGGCCCCAACATCAAACGTGCCCTCTACTTGGAGGACTTCACCATCATCTATTCCTTCCTTAGCTTTCCTCTTGTTAAAAATAGGCTCCAACTCAGCCTCAACTGGCTGCAAGACTGGTGCAACAATAACGGTTTTAAATTCTCCAAAGACAAGAAAGTCTGCATGCACTTCTGTCATTTCGACAACCTCCACGCCAACCCGAACCTTGTACTCAATGGCAATCACATCCCTAAAGTTGAACACACTAAGTTCCTGGGTTTAACTCTAGACCCCAAGCTCTCCTACAAGCAACACATCATCAACTTGAAACATAAAAGCAACAGCTCCCTCAACATTCTCCACCTCCTCTCCAACACCACTTGGGGTGCGAACCGCCACGCTGTCCTCAAAATCTTCAGGCTCACCATTCGTGCCAAGCTTGACTATGGCAATATTGTCTACTGTGTCGCTCAGAACTCTTACCTCAACCACATCAACACTATCCAAAATGAAGCCCTCCAGCTTTGTCTGGATGCGAACCCCCCTTTTTGCTAAGGTGTAGAAAGCTTAGCCTCTCTTATACTTTTAGATTCCTCACCAACACCCAGAACCCTGTTTACAACCTCATTAGGTACCCTAATTTCTCCACGCTCTTTGATAGGACTAAAACCGTATCCCCTCCCTTCAGTTTAAGCATTAAATCAGATGTCCTCCATCTCGGCATCAACCCCGCCAATCTTGGCACCTCCTGGGCCCACTTTTCTTCCCTGGGCCCCCTTCCCTCCCTTCTATCCACCTGGGCCTCTCCACTCATCAAAAAAACCAAACCCACCCTAACCTCTTCATCAATCTCCACAACCAAATCAAAGACCAGCTCTCAAATACACCTCCATTTACCTACATCTATAATGATGGCTCGAAGGAAGGCGACAAGACAGCTGCTGCTGCTGTCATCAAAGACTTTACCCTCAGTAGCAGGCTTCCCGACTGACACGTCCATCTGTTCAGCCGAGGCAAAGGCCGTTTTCCTCATCCTCAACTTTATTGAGTAAGTCTCCGCTCAGCCACTTTGCCATCTTCTCCGACTCAAAGGCTGTCCTTACTTTTTTACTTAATCTTAAATGGGATAACTCCACATCCCACCTCTGCCGAAGAAAACTCCTTTCGCTTACCCGCTGCAGGAAAAGTTATTTTCGTTTGGATACCCAGCCATGTTGGCATCCCTTGCAATGACAGGGCTGATGCAGCCGCTAAGCTTGTCCTCAACTTCCCCCTACCCCATTTCCCAAAACCCTTTCTGACATCAAACCTCTTATCGCTTCCTTGTTCATGACTGCTGGCAAACCTCATGGGACTCCCAAATTTATAACAAACTCCACGTCATCCAGCCCACCATTCCGATCAATCCCACCATCCACAATCTCTCTCATGTTGATAACGTTCATATTACCCGTCTAAGAATAGGTCACACCCACCTTACTCACTCCCACCTCCTTATTGGCTCCCCCAATCCCTCTGCAACAATTGCCATTGCACCCTCACAGTCCATCACGTTCTCCTAGCTTGCCTCTTGTACAACCGTCCTAGAGCTCCCCTCGCTCCGCACATCTCTTCGAGTTCTTCCAGAAAAACCCTCCGGATAAAATTATCTCCTTCATCATGCTTCCCTCTACAACCATATTTAGTCCTCCTCTCCCACCCCCCTCTCTCTCTTTTTTTTTTTTACCCATTCACCTCCTCTCTCAATCCCAGCTTTCTGACTTTTAGTTCTTGTATTTCCCTCAATCTCCTCCTGTTTTCTTTCCTTCCTACTTCTAGAATGATCTAACCTCTCAGGCACAATTTCACCCTCATTGTCGTGGTGCCATTAAGCCCTCATCAAACAAACAAACCATAGTGTAAAGGGAGCAGCAAAAATGATCATGATCAAGTTTTTATGGGCTAGACTGAGGCATCAGTTATCAATCCAACATACCATGTATTTTGAAAGTGTTTGTTGCTTTTTAAGCAGCAAGTTTCATCTTGGAGAGTGCAACCACACAGATGATTAACAAAAAGATGACTACACAGACTGGGAAAGCCAACTTGATGTACTCGCCGATTATAGATCTCGATCTGAATATATATTAAAAGTTGCTTACTCCACCTTAATATACATCAATTTACATGCAAAAAGACAATGACTGTCTCCATTACTTAGATTTGATCTGCCACTTAATTATAAATCAAGGTTGATCATGACGACTTCCCCAGCCAAAGAACACTTCCGAAGGGTAGGTGGGTTTCATACCTCTCATATTATATCTCAGATAGGTAGCATTGGTATATTAATGGAAGGCACTGGCCTGGCTAAAGCGATTGCCCAAGTGAAAGTAAAGAAACTCAATTAATGCTATGTTGAGTGAAAATCATACCCTAGAGCAGTGAAAATCATACCCTAGAGCAGTGAGAGCTCTCAACTGCTTAAAGCCTGTGCTCTCTATTTTGAGAGAAGATATCGAGGATGTCAACATCAAAGATCTTGAAAGTATATTTACAACGCTTGTATCGCCTGATGTTACAGGCCTTGGTGAGGAAGATGCTGAGCTTGTTAAATTTATTGATGAGAAAGATCAAATCACATCAAGGTAGTGTCCAGTAGAAGTAAAACATCAGAGCTGTGGGTGCTAAATATACACCTGGTTGAAATTACATAGCTGTTCTTAGCTGCTAAAAAAAACATGCAGTTGGGAATTCAGTCAACATCCCTACGTAGCATTGTACCAGTATCAATTTGTATGCTCGGACAGGAAGAATATACTGTATCTCCACGATATCTCAAAGATACATCCTGAAATTTACCAAGCATTTATTAAAGGTCATCACAGCATCACAAGAACAGACAAAACACTGCGCACATGTCTACCGACTTAATGATAGACATGATAGAGATAACAATAATGCGAAGCTTGAAGACCAGGAGAGGACGTCTAAGTTGGAAACAACGTTTGGTTTGGCTTCTGAGCATGCCATCTGAGTACAGTGGTCCCTTAATTAAGTTAGGTGATCTCTGTGGCTCACATTACAAAACTTCAGAACAACATAAAGATATGTTCTATGGAAGAATCAAACAGGATACTTTGGACTCTGGAAAGTTCCGACAGTTTTTGAAAGACCATAATCCATTTGGCAGTAGAAACTGACTTAAAGAACATTGTTAATGATCAAATTTTTGGTGATGAAGAGAATTTCCTTGATGCCATTAGCATTGGTGAAGGAATCATGATCTTGTCCATGGATAAAAGAACCATTGACCAATTTAGATAAGAATCATCGACCAATTTAAACTCAGGTGCAAGAATGCAGTAGTCACATTATCATGGAAACCACGTAGAAAGATTAGTGATGAAGAAGTTCAGACCAACCCAGATTTGCTCTTTCAATGACTTGTTGTCATTATATCTATGAAGAACTATTGTAATATAAAGTCAACCTGACACTCCGTTCTCAAGATATGATTGTCAAACTGGAACCAAGGTCATAGGTGAAACTAGCATTTCTGGCAATTTTTACAATTTTTGTATAATATGATGAACTAGAATGGTAAATATTGCCATGGTTTATATGCCCATGCAAATTAACATCCATATCATATGACCAGTCCCAATTTTAAAAATACATCCCACACTATGACCAAAATGGCATCCCATGTCCCACATGGCATCCTGCCCTATGACCCACATGACAACCCATACATCTCATGTCCCACATGGCATTCCACCATATGTTCCACATAGAATTGCATCCTATGTCCCACATGGCATCCCACACTAAGGTCCCACATGGCATCCCTGCCTATGTCCTGCATTATATATTATGATATGTCCCACATGGCATCCCTCCCTATGTTGCACATGGTATTCCAACCTATGTCCTACATGGAATCCTTGCCTATGTCCCTCATGGCATCCCTGCCTATGTCCCACATGGTATCCCTGCCTATGTTCCACAAAACATGAACATTGTGAACATTTTAAGACCAAAATAAGCTTTTTATCACCAGCGGTTACAATGATAGCATTTCTGTATTTGCTCCTCTAATTAGCATATTTCGGCTTTTTTGCACCACATAACATATATTAAATGCTTAGTTACATAATCAGTCAAAATTACAAGGCTACTAATGCAACGATCAGGTTGAAATATATTGTGTTTGCTATGTGCATTGTGATTAGTAGGCCTGATAACATTCGCAATAAAACAATCCAACTTGGAGATGGTAGTGATCTATCTATAAGTGTGTATTTCATATGTAGTTGTTCTGCGAATATTTGAATTTCTAATCAACATATTTCAGCTAATTAACATATAATGACGGCATTGTCATGAAGTGTGATGCTTAGGATACGGTCTCTATACTATATAAGATTGATTAAAACTAAAGAACCTTTGATTTAAATTTGTTGTAGGTTGAGGTCATTTTGACTCTATATTGACTAGCGTATAAGGTGATAATAACATTAACATATGCGAATAAAGGTACTCAAATGTTATGTCATTATAAAGAGAATTTATTTCTGCATATATCTTACACAGAAAGTTATACTAGTAAACTATTTAAACAACTGAGATTTAACAAATTGTTGAACAAAAATAGTAAAATTATGAAATATTGGCTAAATTTGCATAAATTTGTATTTCTAATTAAATTATCCTGACTATGGATATACATTATTGAATTGAGGTATTTCATGTATCATTTGAAAGAGCTGTTTGTTCTGAACAAACATGGTGTGTAACAATTTTTCATAAAGTACTTCCAACTTGCTGTAATTTTCATTTTGAAAACATAGTTTAAAAAAAAAAAATCCAGCCCCCAATGGAAAGATTACAAAATTATATTCAGTCCCCAAAGGGTTAGTATTATCGTTATAATGACTACCTTATCTGTTAGAGTTTGGATACAAACTGTACTCTTGTTGCAGGCTCTAGATTTGTCTTTTACCATCTCTCTTTTGTTAGCTTTGTGAAAGAGGGAAGTCCATCCCAAGAAAAATTGCTTGTATGTCACTGGTAAATCTCATACATGTTTGGGATGTTTCTTGGGTGGGATATATTTTATTTCAACATGGTTATTGATCAGTTATTAGTCAGTGTTTGTATATTTTAACCAATCTGAAAATTTGGATTGTATAATGTATTTATATCTATGTCAATATTTGTTTTACTTTACACCATACAGGACAAGTGGCACATCACTGCATCATTATATAGCTTGTTTTAGAATTAATTGAAAATCTTGAAAACAACCAAAATCTCATCAATATTTGTTGAAAACTGACCTTTTAAGAGCATTTGAAATTTTCAGGCTCAAGTGTAAAAGAAATTAACCAAATTTGCAATTTATTGTGTCATTAGTTCTGTAGCTCTGCAGTTGTAACTCTTTTGTTTTGTAGTTGGTCCTCTATCAAAAAGTTGGAAGGAAATAAAACACCTTTGACCAGGATTTCTAAATAAGCTACACCCCAATCCACCATTAACTATGGAAGTTGTTCCAAAAGTAATCAATAGCTGACCTTTGAAGATCAAGATTTAAAGACTTACATACAAATCTCATGCTGTCTTCAATCACTATAACACAGTTTTTAATTGTTGCAAAATGTTTCAGAAGATTAAGACAAAGATTCCTACAGACAGAACTTACCAGAATTAAAAAGAGCAATATTCTTCAATTCTCATTAGCTTTTTGGGCTGATGTTACAATGTTGAGAGCAAGTATACATACTTATCTAACTACTTACTTAACTTTCTCTTTCTTGTACAGTTGGTGTTTATTTCATTTGGTTCACGAAGGGACCGCAAGCACGAGGGCCCAGATCAGCCGTCATCATGCTTACCCACTCCCCCGAGAGATAAAGTACCTATGCTGCTGCTCCTCCATCCTCCGTACTTCAACTGCCTCTTTCAACTCCTTCAGAAGTTGGATCAAACTCCCCCGCAAACAGATGTAAGTCATTAATTAAATCTTTGTTTGTTAATTAGTTTGATGAGATTAATATAGTTATCAGTTTTGACATATTTACTTATTATTGTGCAATGATTGGCAGTAGGCGAACTCTACAATACAACAAACGTTAAGCACATTAACTGCATCTAAATCAATTAGCTTATAGCTGAGTTCAGTTTTCCACCGCTAATATCCTCCTCTCCCTCCCCCCTCCCCCTTCCCTTCTCCACCCGCACACACACACGTAACCTTTTTAAAATCCCATCACAATGACTTTAATACATTCCAAAAGAAATGTAATATATAAGTTCAAACATGAATAGAACATGTTTTGGTTAGTGCTGGTCCGCCTATATATTCAAAAATACCAGTTGCTTCTTGTCTTTGAAGCAAACATGTTTATAGTTATAAAAGTATTGTTTGTTAAATTTCTTTTTCAACAGAATTCTGAGCTAGATGAAGAGATTGGAAAGCAAACTCAGCTGTTAGCGCGTAACGTGTGGGATTTATTCATGCTGCTCCCAACAAATCCTACTATTCTACACAGATTCACAAAATTTGCCACAAGACAGGTGAGATACAAACAGTTGAAAGGTCCATGGACATACAGAGACAGCATTGGTTGAATTGTTTTAAAATCTATTACACTGATTAATTTGATCAAAGTTGGTTCAACTTGATCATTTTGTAGCTATTTTTAATTTTGAGGCAGTAATTTGCAATTTTTGATTCAAATTTATGGTCTATGACTGAGTGACATTTTATTATATAATTCTTTTGTTTTTTAATTGTGTGTCATCTTATTTTGAAGGAGTTCAGAATCTTTATGATGGCCCAATCAAAATCTAACTGGAAGAGACTTCCTTTTTGTTTTCAGTATCTGAACTTTTGGAAAGAAATTGAGATTCGCAAAATTCAATGAGTGCTCTACTCAAAAGTTGAATACTTTATGTAATAGGCTATTCAACTGCAGATGTCCATCAAGCTTTAAAATAGCTTTAAGGTATTGCATATCCTTTGATTTTACATCAAAGTAATAGAAAGCTGCGATATCTCAAAAGTATGAAGAAATTCACCAAATCAACCAAAGTCTCCAAAGCGAAATAATCTTTGTACAAAATTTGAAAACTGTTTTACCCAAAAAAAAAATTTCAATCAAAGAGAAATATTGTGGTTTTCTCTGAACTGAAATGTTTTTATTTTATCAGGATGGTGACAGCCCAGATGACATTAAATGGTCGCAGATATTGGATGAGAGTAAACCACACAAGCTGCTTTACTCACTTCAGATCATTGAATCCTTGGGTCAGGCAACGTTATCCAGTACATGGGTAAGCGTACAAATTTAATTATTCGTAAATAAAAGTTTTATAATTGTTATCCTTGTATACCGTGTATTTATTGGTGATTATAATAATCTGATTTATAAAGTACAAGACGTCGCAATGTGAAACATTTCTATGCCTTGTAAAAAGACAAGGAAAACATCATTCAAAATCAAGTTCAAAGAAAGAGTGAAGTTGTTTCAAAACTTTGCAGAGAAGAAGTATTCCTAGCATTCCAAACAGAGAGTTCCAAGTTAGTGGGCTAAAACAATTTGAACCATGAGAGGACATACTACTGAAAAAGTGTAGTGTCATGACTGCAGCCAAGATTGTTGAGGGCAATGAGACAAATAACAATATCTTAATGTGTAGGATTATCAATATTCAAAACGAATAGGAAAAGGCTTGGTATGACATCACAGCAAGACATTCTCCCACAAAGTGTATGTATTTTATTCAAATCTATCCTTTTTTTATTAGTAAAACTTCCGGTGCAGGAAGGCCGGCATCTCCTTTGGTCTCCGCATCCTCACTGTTCCACGTAACCCTTGCTTCCATTCCATCCGTTCTCCCTCCTTCACCAACCTCTTCAATCTCAACAAATGCATCCCCCCACCTTCGGGATTCCGATACACTCCCACTTCTCCAAAGCCAACATCAACATTTTCTCGATCGCCAGATACACCATCCCACCCACACCCACTTGGACTATTCACCCCCTTCCTTTCAAGGTATACCTTGGTCTTTCCTCCTTCACGGAAGCTCTTCACAACCCAGCCTTCTTCCACTCCAAATGCTGCCAACTTAGTAGACATTTCCACGACTACTCCTTCCTCTTTACTGACGGCTCCAGACCGGAAGGCAGCTCTGCAGCCGCCGCTGTCCCGGCCTCACCTTCTCCTTAAAGCTACCTGACGGCACCTTTATCTACTCTGCCGAGGCCAAAGCCATCCTTGTAGCCTTGAACTTCATAGAAGTCTCTTTCTACCCCCATTTCGTCATCTTCTTTGACTTTAAATTGGTCCTCACTGGCATCCTCAACATGCTCTGGCCCAACCCTCTCATTCTACAAATCCTCAACAAATTCCACACTCTCTTCTCCCTAGAAAAGAATATTATCTTTTTCTGGATTCCCAGCCATGTCGGCATCCCTGGCAACAAGAGAGCTGACAGAGCCTCGGACAAAGTTCTGTCAAACATTGCCTCTCCTTTTCCTATTCCACACTCAGACCTACATCTCTCCATCTCCCAACTACATAAAAAAACTCCAGGAATCACGAAACCAGTAACAAACTCTACACCATCAAACCCAAAGTCGGGACCAAACACCCCTCTGCACAGTTGCAACTGCAGGGAAGACATCGTTGCCATCCGCCTCCGCCACTCCTCTCTTATTCACTCCCATCTCTTATCCGGCTCCCCTACCCCTCTCTGCCCCACTTGTAACACCAATCTCTCCATTAAGCATGTCTTCGTAACCTGTCCCCTATACCAGAACTCCAGATCTCTTCTCTCCTCACTATCCTCATTCTCAGACCTTTTCGAAAACAATTCTTCCTCGAACATCATCAACTTTCTCCGCAACAACAACCCCTTCCACCAATTTTAATTCCCCCCCCCCTTTCTTTCTACACCTACATGTAACCTTACATACCCTTTTCTTTAAACCAAAAGTTTTTTCTGCTTTTCCCCCTTATCTCCGTTACAAACCTTCCATCTTCTCACTATCCTAACTCTTACACCATAATTTATTAACACCCTCTTGGCACATTTGACTCTTGACTGGTGCGGTGCTCTTAAATATCGACAAACCAAACCAACCTAAAACCTGCTAGAAAGATAAATTGATGAAAGTTAGGTATTTATATACATTGCCAAATATACCCTTCTTTTATAATTTTAGGAAAATTGTTTATATTCCTACAGAAACAACTAATTAACATTTAAAGAAATACATAAACATTTGCAATGGAATTGTCTCTATGACATCATCAAACACAAATTCATCATTTTGTAAAAAAAATTTAAAATGCAATTGGGAAATCTTGAATAAAAATCTATATCTCCTGAATGGAATATGATAGCAACCTGATTTTTGTATCAAATTGGCTCTAGAAGTATGTGCTTTTAAATAAGATTCTACAAAAAACGATGGAAATATTCCTTTAAAACTATATTGAAATTTATGTTTTTTGAGAACTCTGGCAGCATTAATTTAATTGATGGTGATTTGATTGTATCCTGGATGTTACTCTGTTGTATAGGTGGTGGTTGGTTTTTTAAATGATTAAAGGTTATAGTGGAATGTGTTAACAGCAATGTTTCATTTTTGTCAACTTGAATACTCTGTATTGTTCTTTGTAACAGCTTTCAAATCCAGGTTTCTCTCAAGAACAAGATGGTAGTGGTGAAAAATCTAAAATCTGGACAAAATTTCTCAAATCTTGGAGGTCATTGGTGAGCCTAAACATTTATTTTCATTGATCAAAGTAAACAATTGACTGCACTTGTAAGGAATTTTTCAGAATTTTTGATACATTTTAAAATTTGAAGTAAAATTGTGAAACTTTATTGAAAATTGTTTTAGCTCATTCTTTAAGTCATGATTGTTGACTGACAGATCATACTTTATTTTTTATTTTTTGCTATTAAAAGGGAAAGAAGTCTTTAATTGGTAGAACATATTCCTTACTGCCATTATTATTTTATAAGTAACTCCCAGAAGAAAGATCCCATGACATTGCCACCTTGTCTTCTTTAACCAATTTACTTGAAATGTGTCTTCTAAACTCTTAAATGAATAGCACATGATTAGTATTGAGTATAGTACAAAATAATGATAATAATAAACTGGACTGCTATTCAAACTAGTCAAAGGTAAATTCTTTTTTTATGTTTTAGTTTATCTGCAGTGGAGGACTGAAACATTTGTTTGATATACTGATGTCAGGCCGGCTTGACAAACCATCCAAAGATCAGTGGAATGTGGTAAGTTGTCCCAACCTAAACAGTACCTCCTTGGCACAGATGACTTTATCTGTTAAAGTGATGTTAAACACAAACAAGCAAATAAGACAGAAAGATGATTGTCAAGTTTTATCATGATTTCATTGGGAATAGATGCTTTAAGTACTTCTTAATAAAATACATTTTTTTAGATATTCTTATTAACAATTATCTCATATGTAAGGAGGGTTAAATACAGACTCTAAGTGATGTAATTGATTTACCAGATAAATATATTTTGGAAAGTATAATTTATGCAAATTATAAAATCAAGTTTCTGTAACAAAAATGTAAGTCTTTGCAAAGTGAGGGCATGACATTTTTAAAACCTGTTATCTCCTGAATGGAACAAAATTTAATGTGTTCCCATATTTTTTGTTTGCCTTTATTATACAAAATTGAATTCTGTTACTACCAAACTATTCCTTTAATGAGAAAACTATCATTATTAGTGTTATGTTGTCTCTTGTAAAAAAAAAAAATTCCAAGTAAAACAATCTCTTAAATTTGTGGTGAATTTTTGCTGTTTATTATTTTGGGTAGATGTTAAAGCAATTAAGCTAATGATACCTCTAAGTGTACATAATCTTTAAGTATAGGTCATTTTCCTCATTGTGAACTGTTTAAGTCCATTTTTGTAACCACTTAAATATTTTGTATAGTGGGAGCAAGACTGTATGGCTTCCATCTTGAGACTTCTGACTGACTTTTCCAAAGATGTAAATGATGAGAAGGAGGATGAGGAAGAGGATGAAGATGAAGATGATGAAGAAGAAGAAATGGAAGATGAAGCCAAGAAGGTGAAAATGGATGCCACTTCAACAGAGAGACAGGTGGGCTGGGAAATCTTTTCCTTTTTTTTTAATTTCCTTTAAGTCACTTTTATGGAAAGATTGATTAAGGTATTTTGAAAGAAAATTTTTGAATTGCAGTCCATGCAAGATGAAATTAAAAAGCTTATGATAATCTAACATAAATGCACTCAACAATTTGGACCTAAAAGCTGCCACTTACCAAGATAATGCTAATATATTAGTGACAAGACAAGACCTGTCCAGCTGTTACAGAACTTGTTTAAGCAGCCTTGTCCATCCAATTAGGCCTTGTAATCCAAAATATTGTACCTGAAGTCGATGAAAGTATTTTGATTAGATTATAAAACATAATGTAACCAATTCATTATCCATTAGAAAACAAACTTAAAAGTATGTTTATTAATACAACATGAACTACTTTTTTTTTTTTTTCTTCTTCAAACTGACTTTTATAAGTCAGATAAAAAGTATCAAAAAACTTATTTTTGAGCTGCTTCTTGTAAATGTTGATTGATAGTAAGAAACTTTATGTCATCTTCTGTGTAGTTTAGGGTGCATATTCTCTAATTTCAGCTGTCTTCCACTTCTGAAATTTTTTGGTTAAATTAAAAATTTAGTTCTACATATTTACCAGATGTAGATTGTGCAAACAATTGATGATTTGAAGCTGACACTATGACATAAATGAAATACATTGATTAAACAGTTACAATGTAAATATTGTTTTATTCTTCATTACATTTGAGATATTTTCAGATGTTTTTCATGTTGTGTAATCAGGTGGTTCAGTCATTGCTTGACCAAGATGGTGTGCTCGAGAGGCTGATGGACATCCTCTTCCAGGCTGCCTCGACGGACAATGCAGGTCAACTGCAAGGGTACTTCCTAGGTGAGTTTATACCATTGTAGCTGAGGGGTGTGAATCTACATTAGTCATTTTTATATAAACCTTGTGACATAATCTTAAAACCTTAAAACTTTTATATCCCTGGAAAGGAACAAGATATGCAGGGTCCCCTGGTGTTCTAGTTCCAGTTCATGTCCTCTGTAAGGCAAAACATGCATTTTTACCACTGAACTAATCCTTTGAAAGGGAAGAAAAAGCACAGCCCTGGTATGATACTTGACTTAAGATTGATAAATTACAATTGCAAAATGTTGTTTTATTTGTTGTCAGTTGTACATTATGCATTGGAGTTGCTGGTGTGTTGGGCATCAACAGATTGCAAAGTGAAAGACTCTATTCCTGACTACCCAAAACTGGAAGAGTGGCTCCATCTTCTCCTCATCAGTACCCCTGAGGTAAGATCAGCAAGCCCAGATCGTTAATACCCTTGACTAAAGTTGATGTTGTGTGCACAAAATGTAATGTTCAGGTTTTAGTTCATTACTCATTAGACATAAAGGAAAAAATTGACACAAACCCTGCCAAGTATTCACAAGGCATGTCATATCTTAGAGGTGTGTTGAGGTGTATTTCTTTAAACATTGACCTTTTACACATGATCTTTATCCTGCTATAAAACCTTAGAAAACCTCAAGAAAGTAGCAAAGTATTTCATTAAACTTGGTTATATATTGACTATATTACAGCTTGGGAAGTTTAAGTCATCAGTATGCATATTTGTATGCTAATTTTTGATCTATGATTGGGCTATCTTAGTATTTTATCTTTTCCATCATTTATTTATTAATTGTTTATCATAACGTTTGAAGGGATGCAGAAATTGTGAAAAATGATGTCTTTACCATACTCCAATCAAATTCTAGCAGAATTGCAGAATTTTTTAAATGAGTTGTCTGTCAAAAATCTTAACATTTTGCATATATTGGAAATTCGCCAGACTTTGATCAGTCATATTTCCAAAAGTATAAAGTTGTTTCTACATTTCACTCACTTTATTCCCTGAGGTATTCATTCACCAGTGCTTCACAACTGGTTTATCAAACATCCTTATATAACCTTAGCTGATGTAAGTACCAATCACACTTATACACAAAATTTGAATTTCTTTCTATTGGGATTTGACAATTTAACTTGAAGCATTCTCAGAAATTGAATGAATGTAAAGACTGGAGTGAGTATCAAATGTTTTGGCCTTTGTCATAGTAGAAAGATGGTGTCATTTCTCATAGTACATGATGAATGTTGAAATTAGCTACTAGGATAGGGGGAGGGGGATTCCCCCGCACACACACACCCACTTTGAAACATGAAGATATAGGTAAAAATGGGAGTTGATAGGAACGTAAAGATCTCATACCCTAAGATTGTTTGGCTCACACACTTATAATGAGCATACACTCTCAATTGTTTCATAATTACTTTTGTTTTAGAAATATGTGAGGAAGGAGGCATGTAGCAGTTTGGCAAAACTTTGCCGGACAGGTGATGCAAGTAGTACATCTTTATCATGGAAACTAGTGGCTTGCATGCTGAAGATGTTGCAAGTTACATTGGATATCCATCCATCACAGGTATGTAGCCATGTTAGTGATTACTTATTTAAGGATTCAGAAGAAACTTGAGAGAGAAAAAACTCAAAACATACAATTTTTGGTTTTATACTTTCCTCAGGACAGTGTCTCACAATATTACAAGTTTAATCTTATATTATTTTAGATATTAGAACAGAAATAAATTAACAAATCTTAAATATTCAAACTTTACATCAAACTATCTATTCACCACATCACTTTCTTCCCTCCACCTTCCATACTTTAAACTCTCCTGATTTACATTCTGCACCATGTGTTTGTTTAGTAATTAAAACACCCTGGCACTACTTGACCTTTATTTTCAAAGCCCACACAAGTCTCATCATTTAGTCACTTTTCATTGATAAAGTGTTATTTAGAACTCAGTGTTTTTAAATGTCCAATCTTTGTGAAATCTTGTAATAGTATCTTAGCTTAAACTTATGCTTCGATCTTTCTCTTAATGTAAACATTTTTCAATAATTTTAGGTTTTTTCAAAGTAATGATTCAATGATTTCTGTTTTTCCCTCTGAACTTTAAGAACAATTTTACACCCTATCTTATCAGTTGTTAATGTACAATGATGTAAGCATCTTTTTAAAAATTGTTTTAGGTAGGAAATCACAGTTACCTCAGGCTTTGTTATAATACTGTCCTGACATATTGAATGTTTATAAATCACAAAATCTTAGAAAAGATTTCAGTAAATCACTCAGACATTTGAGAAATGTGACTCTCACACAAACTGATTTGAACTTGAGATTTTATCTATTAAATGGATTGAACTTCCTCACTATTTTGTTCCTTTTAGTGATTAAGAGAAACATACTTGACCACTAGGCTTTTTCTTAAATGCCTGCAAAATTGTGACTCATGCCATGGAACTAGCATACTTTTTTCTACTGCAGAGTGGAGATTACAAGAACAAAGACGTGCCAGGACCAGGATGCTGTAATTATTTTTGGCTCTTATGTGCCCTTGTTGAAAACTTAGTTGGTCAAGAGGCTGCAGCTTCAAAGGAGGATGCACAGGGTACCTCTAATGAAAACAAGATTAAACTCAATGCTGTGGCAGTGACCCTTTCAGAACACATTTTTAAGTAAGTTAATTTACTTCAAATTATACCTTACCTTCTATGCTATAGAAATTCTGTAACCCTGCTACGTAGAAGAGGGAAAAGGCTCTGTGAGGCGCTGATAGTGCTATCAGGTTGGGGTACAAGTACCAGGCACTGGCGGTTCTTAACCCAACCCCAGGCGGGGTAGGGCTCAGTGTCCCAAGAGGCATGGTGGTGGGCCGCAGCCACCTCCAAACCACTAGTTCCTCTGCCTCCGAAGACAACTCAGGTTGGTCTGGGATGGTCTCGGTGACCTCTGATAAATGCAGCACTTATGATATGCCCCCGGTGCCCTCGCTACAGTGCGGTTTACAGTCGGGGGAGAGAGTGTGCCGAAATAACCAAAGACGGGTGGGTGCTGTGTACCGTACAAGAAAGGTACAAGCTGGAGCTCACCTCCCTCACCCCCCTCCCCTCCCCTCCCCACCCCCGGGAGGTCAGGTGATTCTGAGGCCAAATCTTCCCCTAATCTCCCACATAAAACGCGGTGAGATCAAAGAGTTAACAAGGAAAAAGGCAATTACCGCGGTACTATTGCTACCGAAAGGCTTTTTTATGTCCACCATCTTTCTAACCCCAAGAAAGGGGGCTCATGGTTACCAATCTTGAACCCCAAACCTCTGAGCGAGTTCATTCACCCCATGAAGTTCAAAATGAAGACACTGCACAGTATTCTCCCCCTTTTACATAAAAGGCCTGTGGGCGACTTTGGTTGATCTCTCAGAATCCTACCTGCATGTACCTGTCCATGCCAGCCACAGAAAGTTCCTCACCTTCGTGTTCGAAGTAACCTACCTGTCCATGCCAGCCACAGAAAGTTCCTCACCTTCGTGTTCGAAGGAACCTTCCACATGTTCAAGGCTCTCCCCTTCGGTCTCTCGACTGCACCCCGGGTGTTTACCAGGAAGAGTGACAAGGGTCATAGCGGCCTACCTGCCCAAGCAGGGGATCACAACCTTTACCTATCTGGATGACTGGCTTATCATTGCAGATGACCCACTGCTTGTGGTCAGACACACGGATACCATGATCTCTGTAGCCCAGAGACTGGTTGGTTGATTAACCACGATAAGTCAGACCTAGTCCCCTCTCGAACCCCGACCTTTTTAGGGGTGACCCTGTATTTCTCCAAGGGCCTGATCACTCAACCCTGACATGGTTTGCCGCTGTGCAAGCAGGGGTAAATCTCTTCCTATCCAGCCCATCGTCACCGGCGAAGACATGGCTGCTTTTCCTGGGGTACCTAGCCAGTCTGGTGGACATTGTCCCCAGATGCAGGTTCCGCCTGAGGGACCTCCACTCTC
This sequence comes from Chiridota heheva, assembly GCA_020152595.1. Taxonomy (NCBI): domain Eukaryota; kingdom Metazoa; phylum Echinodermata; class Holothuroidea; order Apodida; family Chiridotidae; genus Chiridota; species Chiridota heheva. The sequence goes on from JAIGNY010003617.1 coordinate 395,289, forward strand.
ACCTCCTGGGACATTTCATCCCATCAGATAGGGACCTGCTTTTTCCAGTTCCTCTTTCCCCGGAGGTGGTCCCACGCCAGCATGTGATGACAACGTTTACATTACCCGTCTTAGAATAGGTCACACCCACCTCACTCACTCCCACCTCCTTATTGGCTCCCCCCAACCCCTTTGCAACAATTTCCACTCACAGTCCACCACGTTCTTTTTGCTTGCCCCTTGTACAACCTTCCCAGAGCTTCCCTCGCTCCCCACAACTCAATTGTCAAGCTCTTCAAGAAAACCCTCCAGATAAGATTATCTCCTTCCTTCATCATGCTTCCCTCTACAACCATATTTAGTCCTCCTCTCCCACCCCACTCTCTCTACTTTGTTTTTTTCATCCATGCACCTCCTCTCTCGATTCCAGCTTTCTGGCTTTTAGTTTTCGTGTTTCTCTCAATCTCCCCCTGTTTTCTTTCCTTCCTACCTCTGAAATGATCTGACCTCTCAGACACAATTTGACCCTTGCTGTCATGGTGCTGTTAAGCCCTTATCAAACAAGAATCCATGTCGGGATACATGAGCCACAAAAGGAGGCGCTATAGTGGTAGCTTTTTGTTTTGGGTGTATAGTGCGGTGAATCAGGTCTCTGAGACTAGATTGCATTTATTTATAGCATAGAAGGTAAATATAATTCTCATGAATAACCCTTCTAACCAAGCGGGGTAAGATTTGGTATTTTTGCTGTAAATGTCTGAATATTTATCAAAGTAGAGAAAAAATGCATATTATAATACAAACAGAGAATGATGTAAGCGAGGAATGATAGAATAGAAGATTGATACAAGAGAAGAATGGCACAAGTGAAGAATATGCAAGAGAAGATTGATGTAAGCAAAGAATAATACTTGTGATACAAGATAAGAGTGATACAGGTAAAGAATGATGCAAGAGAGGAACAATACAAGTAAAGAAATATACATGGGAAGAATGATCTTAGTGAAGAATAATGCATGTGAAGAGTGATACAAGAGAAGAATGATACAAGTGAAGAATGATACAAGAGAAGATTGATACAAGAGAGATTGATACAAGAGAATCATGTAAGTGATGAACGATACAAGAGAAGAATGATGCAGGTAAAGGAAAATACAAGAGATGAATGATGCTAGAGAAGATTGATACAGTATAAGATTGATGCAAGAGAAGAATGACACAAGTGAAGAATGATACAAGTAAAAGAATGATAAAGGTAAAGAATTATGCAAAAGAAGAAAGATAAAAGAGAAAATGATCAAAGAGAATATTGTTATAAAGGAAGATCAATACAAATGATACAAGAGAAGAATTATACAGATGAAGGAAAATACATGAGAAGAATGATGCAAGTGAAGTATGATGCAAGTGAAGAATGATGCAAGAGAACAACAATACAATAAGGGAATGATATAGAGAACAAAGATGCATTCTTGTATTTTCCATCCTTGTTAGTTTATTTATAGTTTAGATACTGATTAAGATTTTTCTCATTTTTATCAGACGACCCATATATGAAGATCGGCAGGACAGAGTAGAGGACACTGCCCTTGCTGGTTTGTTGAAGCTATTTGTTGCGATCATGAAAGATGGTCCTCCCTTTAAAAACAGCAAGGAGGGACAGGTATGTTACTTTTCAGAACTTGGTGCTCTTTAATTCCTTAGGCAATGGGGTATATAGTATGACATTGCTTTTTATATAGTATGACATTGCTTTTTATGCAGTATGACATTGCTTTTTATATAGTATGACATTGGGTTTTATATAGTATGACATTGGGTTTTATATAGTATGACATTGCTTTTTATATAGTATGACATTGCTTTTTATATATTATGACATTGCTTTTTATATAGTATGACATTGCTTTTTATGTAGTATGACATTGCTTTCTCAAGATATATGAAAAGAAGGGCAATTGGCAAGTGTGATTTGAATAAGTGGTGAATCTCTGAATTGTAGAGTTTTGATCTATTTTTTGTGTGTTAAATGGGCTTGCAATAATTTGAATTCAATGTGTAAATATTTTGCTATAAAAACTCTGCATTTCTTAATGACTTTATAGGTATACATATTCATTTATTACTGACAATTAATTGAAATATTGTTTGACTTCCAATGGTTGTCCTGGAATGATCACCCAAGAGTTTGTTTTGTCTGTCAGTGCAATACAATTTGTGCCGAAATTCTGGTTGTCCACCAAAATAATTCTGCTCATGACTGATATATAGTTGTCCCGGGCAGTAGGTTAAGATATTTATCAATCATGAATAGAAAGAGTTGACTTGGCTTGCAAAGGTATGTCACAGTTTGAATAAAGCTGAAGAGCTTCCAAATGAAAGTTTTAGAATAGTAAGAGTTGATCTAGCTTGCCAAGGTATGTCACAGTTTGAATCAAGTTGAAGAGCTTCCAAATGAAAGTTTTAGAATAGTAAAAGTCGATTAAGCTTGCAAAGGAAATTCATAGTTCGGAAATAGTTTACAAGCATCTAGATGAGAGTCACTATATAGCAAGAATTGATTTTGCTTCTAAATTAAAGTGCCAGTTTAGAAGAGTTGACTTTGTCTCCAAATTAAATTCATATGATATTGATCTTTTGACCTACAGAATTTTCTTGTGGAAGTTTTTGAATGCTTGTTTGCGCTACCATCTGCTACAGAGCACAGATTACCCAAGTGTAAATCTGGCCCATGTCGACTTGCAGCGTATGACGTACTTCTGGAGATGGCCAAAGGATCTGAGGAGAACTACACATTATTGCATAACCTTATGTTCAAACAGCATTCACCAAGTAAGTCACCATTTTGATTGTTAAAAAGCTCTTTTTGATTTTAATGAGTTGAAGCTGGTTCATGACAAAAAGAGCGAGACGTAGCAATGTTTGATTAATCAAGAATATATTGTTCTTAAAGAAGTGTCATTTATATGCAACATTAGCCAGAATACTTGAAAATCTATGGAGACCATAAACATAGCAACAAATTGTACCAGAATCAGTTAAAATTGTGACTATTACATTTTTTTTTTTTTTCTTGTATGAATTTGGTACAATATAAGTTAAGTAGTGAATAGTTTTCCACTTTCTTATGCAAATCCTTTGCTTTGTATTGGTTTGTCACAATCGTTTAAAAAAAAGCAGGTGTATTTGACTAAGCAGATCTACAGACTTGAACCAACTCCTAAACCAAGTCAGCAGTGATTCAATGATGTCAGCTCAATGGAACAAAATTCCATTTTGTTTTCTGTTTCAACTTTTAATGTCAATATAATAATTTTGGATGCTAAAAGAGAATCTTGAATATTTGATCAGCGATAGCTTGTGATGTCTCTTCTCGTTTGGCTTTTGTCATTTTTTCACAGATCAGAGGAACATTTCAAACTTAAACTTTTTCTTGAAGGAAAGAAATTTTGTGAATACTTTCCATGTCATTTTCTTTCTTTTTTGTCCTCTTTTGTTTAACATGGACATGCTTTTCTACTAGAATTTATCTTTGAAATGCATTCCATGTTTTTCCTTTTGCCAGGTAACCATTCATTGTATCCATGGGAGTACTGGCCCCGTGATGATTGCAGATCTCCCTGTGGTTTTGTGGGTCTCACCAACCTGGGTGCAACATGCTACATGGCGTCCTGCTTACAACAGCTGTTTATGATGCCTGAGGCCAGAAAACCAATCCTAAGTGCCAATGTAAGACATTGAAGCATATTATTTTTGAATTGTATTTCGTTTGTATGTCTGTTGGTTTACAAGAACAGTCAAGAGGCTGGGGGACCTCCCTAATAGTTGCTGTACAAGACAACATTATCATAAAGTTCATCATACAATAAAGTTTGTCAAAAACTTAAATATTACAAAAAATTGCAAAATTTTACAATAAGTGCTTCTTTATAGTTTCATAAATTTAAAAAAAACAAAAAAACAATTTTGAAATATTTGAAATGATCTAATTTTATGAAACATTTCCCATTTCATTCACAAGGTTGATGAGGCTAAAAAGCATGTGAACATTCTGACAGAGATGCAGAGAATGTTTGTCTTCCTTCAAGAGAGTGAACGCAGAGCGTACAATCCAAGGAACTTCTGTCGAGTGTACACCATGGACAAGCAGCCCTTAAACACAGCAGAGCAGAGGGACATGACTGAATTCTTCACTGACTTGATCAGTAAGATGGAGGAAATGACCCCGGAACTTGTGAGTTTAATCTTGTATTCATGGTGTTATTGGCAGAAAAGTGATAGCTTTGTTCTTCAAATTAGTGCCATCTTTCACTGGAACTGATAACATTTCTACAGTAAAGAAAATTACTTAAAGACTTAAACTGTATTATTTTGTTTTTTTAAAGCAATTTATGCCAATAAGGAGTCATTAATCTCATTAAGACCAAGTAGGAAGAAAAGAAAACAGAAATCCATGTTTATGTATTTCTCATCCTGTCATGTTCTTTTTCAATGTATAAATTCATGATTTAGGTTGAAGGTTTGCTGATAAGCTTGTGGAAACTACGTTGCATTACTAGACTGGGCTACTACCATCCCCTCTTGAACTAAAATTTAATGAACCACAGGTTCCCATGCTAGTCTTGGTATGTTGAGTCTTACATTGAACAGGGTGAGACTGAAATCTAACAAAGCGTAGTTCCCTTTTCCAGCCTCATTCTGACAAGGGTTGTATCTCTCACTACTCTAGACTA